>CM070724.1:42390489-42850609 GCA_036346275.1 Otatea glauca
TAGGTCGGATACGAATACAAATACGAATAATGTCGAATATAGATACGGAGTGAATACAAATCGAATTGGATACAGTCACGGATATTTATCGGAACATGATAACCCTTATATTGTACATAATAAATAAACAAAAACACAAAACTAGTTGATTTGATCAAAACATTATTGAAAATTGAATAAATATAAGCATTGCCATTGACTTAGACAATAGTTAAATACCATGTCGCATTGAAAATTACATAAGATCGACTTAGTTCATCACATACATAGATCAAAACACCACTTCTTCTAATAAGCCCATAGCAAGAGCTGATCATTGTAGTAAGCTAGTGACACCACTTCTTCTAACAAGTGGTACAAGCAGTAAGATTCACTCATTATTGCTCCGGGACACTAGTATCACCCATCATGCATCCATTTTGTAGGAGATGATACCAGCCTATTTGTAGTATGCAAAGCATATTTCACATTGTGCAGATCTAGGGGATGTCACTGGAGTACCTTTTCTGCCGACTGCGATCCCCTGGAGGCTCCACTGCTGATTAACACATTTCAATTATATGGGAACAGAATCATGGATTCAGATATGGAAAGTTAATGTTCAAATGTGTTGATTATGGTCTACTCGAATTATATGGGAACAGAATCATGGATTCAGAAAGGAAATAGTAGCATACTTCATCTCTGATTCTCCAACATGCCAAACAGAAAGAAAGAAAAACATGTCCAAATAGCATCAATGAGACAACTAACTCTCTGAAGCTGACTTTAAAAGCAATAATGGAGCTTGATTTCAATTTGTTGAACTCCGCCCTGCCTTTCTTGTGCACCCTTTCTTGGATCCGTCAACCATGACATGAATCTACAAGCAAGCATAGTAAACGAATTTTGAGGCGATCAAGCAAAGCCCAACAAGAAAGCAACCTCAATTACACACGCACCCTCTGCCTCATGAGCTCTAGGTTCCCGATGCTATCACCAGCTCCTCATCATCCCTGCAGGCATTCTCCAAACCAGAACCCTGTATCACCACAGCATTAGTCCACCACATGGCACTAAAGACTAGATTCGTAGAACGCTACAAGATAAGTAGTAAGAAAATTAGGCAAAACGAGGCACTAATAAAAAATTCATCAACTCGAGCATGCTTTCAAACTAGATTTGACCAATTAGGAGTAATTCATGGATATCAGTAGCCCAAAACAGCCGATTCCGAAGCAGAGAAGCAGTCTCAAGTGAGATTAGCGAAAGATCCGAAAGCAAAATATTGCAGGAAAGGGAGATCTCGTGGTGTGGCCGAGCAGGGAGACATCATTGCTGCCGTGCACCGGGCGGGCTACTAGAGAGGGCAGCATTGGGAGGATGGTCGTGGGCGACGCCAGGGGGAGGAGAGGCATGGAGAGGATGGCAGCACCAGAGGAACTAGATCTGGTTCGGGAGTTTGGGTCTTCGGGAACGAATGTTGACGGGAGAGGTGTGGCGACTAGGCTATACACTGGGGCCAGGGGTCCATGGACCATGGAGTCTTGAACATGTGGGCTAGACGGATATCCGAACTGCATACTGAATAATATTTATCTGTGTCTGACGGATAGCGAGCTACCAAATTCGTATACGTATTCGATAAAAAAATTCGTATCCATACCCGATCCGATACTATCCGAAAAATATCCGATCTGACATAATCCGTATTCGAAATTTGTCTGGATTGGTCGGAAACTATCCAATCCGTTTTCACCCCTACACCTACTACTACAATGTGAATAACATATTAATAACCTATTATCTGACATAGGGTTTTATTGAGATGTTTATGGTATGGAAATCAAGGAGGGTTTTACCAATAGTAGTAATAGGTCATAACTACTAACCATTTTTTTATGAAAATACTTTCTACTTGATGAGGATTAAAAACCAACTCTGTTTTGGGCCTGTATAAGAAAAAGCCCATAAAGAAGAACAAGGCCCATGATCAATTACCTGGTTACAGATCCAACCAGTAAGGCTCACGATTAGTTATCTGGCTACGGTTTCGACCAGTTTACTGACATGTATTCTAATAATTTACATTGGTCCGCCTCGACCAACGATCTGACTGTCTTGACTTGATTAAACTGGTAGGGACAGGCAATTATCTCCACACAAGAAAAATGTGCGGATAGTTTTCTTGACAGGTACAAATAACTAATCAGAAGTTATCACTGAAATAACTGATTTGAAGCATAACTGCCACCTCTTCGTTTTGTATAAATAGGGAAGCCATTTGTATAGTGAGAGAGATATGATCTTACATGGTCATAGGAACTCTCGAACGAATCAAACCCTGTAACATTTGTATTCTATTAAGCCGCTTGGCTAATAAAAAGTAATCTTTTTTTCACCTTTCGCATTCTCTGATCTTAGAGACTTGCAACCATGTTTATGCATAAGCTCGATCTAGAAACTGCGTGTCTTGAACATCGACAGGCATCATTTTCTCGACGTCCTAGAGTAATTTTCAGTGGATTTCAACCCTTAAAATCCATTCTTTTAGTTGTTAGGCTAGTTTAGAGTGGTTCTTTAGCGGCAAAGTTCTGCCGTAGGTTCCAGAGCTCTTTCTTCAACTTTTGTAAGAGGTAACGATGTGATCTTCATGTAGTTGTTGTAATCTTTCATGTTCTAATTGTTTCAATCTATTTTAGTTGTTTCTATTCGTTCTATTTTATGTTGTCTAGTTATTCAATGTTTGTTTCTGATCTATTTTGATCTTTAGATCGTTTTAGCTAAACGTTGTAATCATAGTGATTAGATTGATCTAGTGGATCCTTGCATATTGATTAATGAGCGTGTTTTTAATTAGCGCACAAGTTAGAAAGAACGGTACACTCGGGAGTTGAAACTGTGGCTAGTGGTAATAATACTAGATGTGGAATATAAGAACTCGGGTACCCTCATGACAGGCCCAAGAGGGAGGCCCAGAAGATACTCCCCGCGTCAGGCCCTGCTGCCGTGCGCAAGGGGACATATCCTAAAGGAAGTTGAACTTATATTTAGATATGATAGATACGGTTGTAATCCGAGTCATTAATAGGGTAGATAAAGATGTAAACTCTATCCTATTAACTGACTAGAATCTTGTAACCGATCGAATCTCTAAACCGATCAGACTCGTAAGCGCCCCACCCCGCTATATAAGGGAGAGGCGGGCAACAACGAGGGGATCCGATCATCCAAGCATAGAGCAATCAAGCCATAGAGCATAGAACACCTCATATCGCCCAGAGCATATTGTGCTTTGAGCAACCCCGGATCCAAGAGATCCATATAATCCTAGCACACAGGATTAGGGTATTATCTCCTCCGCGAGAGCCTGAACCTGTATAAACCCCTTGTCTTGTGTGACCTTTGAGTTTGAGATCGAGCGCCTACCCCATAAATTCATTGCCGACTACAAAAGTCGACAGTTGGCGCGCCAGGTAGGGGAAGCGCTATAATCTTTTCCCACGGACTCGATGGCAGCAATCGGTGGATTCGTCGCCACCTTCGTCTCCGGTCAGACCTTCCGCTTTGAAAACCTGGACTTCGTCGCAGATGCGCGCAGAGAACTTGTCCGCCTAGACTTGAACCAGATCCAATCTGGCAAAGATCAGGCCGACTCATTTTCAGGTATGTCACTTTGACTTGGCCGGCAAACCAGTCGGCGTCGCGAGGAATTGCTGCGATCTTCGTGGCGTCTTCGTGATAGAAGAGCAGAAGACCGATCTCCAACGCCAACAAGAAGAACAGGAAGCTGTGGGGGAAGATCTTCTTCGTAAGGGTAAGGAGGTGCAGGTGCGATCGCTTCGATCTCGCGGCCGCAATGTCCGCGAGGACCTCCTGCAATCCAGGTTGGGAGATCAAGCCGTTTTCCGCACGCCAATGCAGAATATCGTCGCCTCCAAGACGCTTCTCGACAAACTGGACCCGATGATTGCATCGGATAGCCCGGCGGCCCCGATCGTGGCCTAGATCAAGGCCATGGTGACGGCGGCCGCAATTTAGCGAAATCAGGAAAAGCCGGTGGGTGAAGCGCACTTGCGCTCCCACGCGGCTTTCGGCACGGCCACGAGCCTACGCCTGCGCCCCGAGCGCCACTTTCGGCACGACCATGAGCCATGCCTGCGCCCCGAGTGCCACCTTCGGCACGGCCACGAGCCTACGCCTGCGCCCCGAGCGCCACTTTCGGCACGGCCACGAGCTGCGCCGAAGCGCCACCTTTCGGCGACGCCACGAGCCTCGCTGCGCCCGAAGCGCCACCTTCGCGCGGCCACGAGCCACGCCGCACTCGAAGCGCCACCTTGGCGACGGCCACGAGCCTACGCCTACACCCGGCGCCACTTTCGGCACGGCCACGAGCCACGCTGCGCCCGAAGCGCCACCTTCAAGACGGCCACGAGCCTACGCCGCGCTCGAGCGCCACTTCGGCGACGGCCACGAGCCACGCTGCGCCCGAGCGCCGCCTCGACTCATCTACAAGTGTACGCTGCGCCACGAGCAAAGATGGCATGATCGTCAGCAACATATGGAGCATAAAGCAGCTAAGTCGTTTTTTACTCAATTATGTCATTATAAATAAAATTGTTGACTTTCTCGACTTGCTACTTAGTTGACCCACAACTAAGCGAAGAAGTCGGGGCTACCTAATAGCGTGCGCATGCGCACATCTTTTTTGAGTTGTATTTTTCTTCTTTTGCTTAACAATTGCGAGTGAATCCGAGTGCGATAACTCCAAATTGTGAAGCTCTGACCCCATGAACGGCGAACTTTAGTCACCCAAAACACGTGCACAGGAAAAGAGCCATGAGCCGACTCCCAACGCTCGGGGCTAGACTAGTCGGGCAGAGTGCTTAAACAAAAGAGTCTAACCACTCGGATGAATTCAAAATCAATAAGGAAAAGAGTAAAAACTCTAAAATTATATATACACGATCGGACATCACATCCGAGTGGATTGTTTTACATTGCCTAAGTTCTGCATATACATGATTTCAGGGCTACTAAATTTGGATGCGATGTGTGTGAGCCAACGCTTCAACGACGACATCAGCAACTTCGGCGACGAATGAATTTAAAGGGAGTGGCGCTGAATTTTGCCTCAAGCGGGAAAAGCGTTTTGACTTCTGCATATCATTTGGGATACAGTATGTCCCAAGATGAGCCGACTGGCAGAATTCCAATAATGGGGCTAGGAACCACTCGGAAAGTTTAACACGTGGAGCTCTATTGAGTCCTTCACGATCTCTTTGCCTACAACAGGGCACTCGATTGTAAAGAAAAACTAGTCGGGAAGCTGCATCAAGAACTGGAAGCACTCGGCGTGAAGCATGACTCAGTTGGGCTGCAACCAGGAAGGCGGCAACTCGATCGCAAAGGACTCGGGGGCTACTGTGGAATATAAGAACTCGGGTACCCTCATGACAGGCCCAAGAGGGAGGCCCAGAAGATACTCCCCGCGTCAGGCCCTGCTGCCGTGCGCAAGGGGACATATCCTAAAGGAAGTTGAACTTATATTTAGATATGATAGATACGGTTGTAATCCGAGTCATTAATAGGGTAGATAAAGATGTAAACTCTATCCTATTAACTGACTAGAATCTTGTAACCGATCGGAATCTCTAAACTGATCAGGACTCTGTAAGCCGCCCCACCCCCGCTATATAAGGGAGAGGGCGGGCAACAACAGGGGGATCCGATCATCCAAGCATAGAGCAATCAAGCCATAGAGCATAGAACACCTCATATCGCCCAGAGCATATTGTGCTTTGAGCAACCCCGGATCCAAGAGATCCATATAATCCCAGCACACAGGATTAGGGTATTATCTCCTCCGCGAGAGCCTAAACCTGTATAAACCCCTTGTCTTGTGTGACCTTCGAGTTTGAGATCGAGCGCCTACCCCATAAATTCATTGCCGACTACAAAAGTCGACACTAGTGCATAGACATCGTTGAACAACCGACAGCTAGCCTATATTTGGTATCTCTCTCATTGATTGTCTATGCGATAAGATGGGAAGCCATGAATTTTTTGGCTTTCTGACTATTTTTTTTTTGCTAATCTAGCTCTATTGCGAACAAATTTACAAAACTAGTCCCGTCCCTGATCGTAAAAGTAGTGGCGAATGACACGTGTCACCTATCGCACCCCCGTATCACGGCAAAGCGCTGGCAACGCGGCAAGGCTTACATGGCCTACCGAGCTCCCCTTGCTCGGCACGGCATGCATGGAATTATTTACTTAATTAATCACATAATTAGTAACTTGGCCACATCCTGCTAAGGGACGAACCTACCAGTCCGTGGCACCTGATACTGAGCTCAGAGTAAGCAGTAGGTGACACATGTCGCTTGCCACTGCTTCCACAGTTAGTGACGGAGCTAGTTTTGCAAATTTGATCGCATGTGGACTAGATTTTAAAAAAAAGTGTCGGGGGCCCAAAAAAGTAAAGAACTTTTAAGATTGAGAAGTTGGGCATGATGATTTATCGGTAGTCGCGGCCACTAATTAGGGTACGCATGGCTTGCAAAAGGCACTGCAATCTCTGGTGAGAGATCTATCGCAACGATTAGTGGATAGTAGTAGATAGATTGAATTAGCTTATTTATAGATGATCAACTTTCATGCGAACTATAGAATATTTATCAACTCTATTTCTTGAGGTAGAGATGTGATCATTATTTAATGCTATTGTCATCTTTTGAAGAGTTACATTTATGTTATTTGAAAACCATAATTTAGGTTAGTTAAGTTTTCTATAGGTTCGATACCTTAAAATACTGTAAAAAGATATAATCGATCTGTACGCTTGGGTTACACCTGAATGTGCTTAGATCGTGGCAACATTTGTTCACAGCCAAGGCGCACGACGGCGAGCTTGGTGATGCAGCGGAGGCAGGGAACGCGACGAGGCTAGGCACCGAGCGTGCTTTGGGATGGCGTGGCGCAGTGTGGGCGCGCTTTGGTGGTTTCCAACGTGGGCATGGATAGGCGAGCAGGGGACAAAGTTCAGGCGGAGTCCTGTAGAGACCGTGAAAGTGAATCTAGGCCCCTTAAGAAGTTTTGGTGATAGATGGCAACACAATTAAAACACTAATGATCAAGTGAGAATCTATGCAGAGGTAGAGGCAATATCATCTTGAGAAAGCAATTGAAGATCCCAGTCGAGTTTAAAATTTGTGAAGACGGCATCAAGACTTGTTGTAAATTTTCTCTATTTTATTTGAGTCTAAGGATAGTCGTACTATTAAGAGGGATACAACGGGAAATCATTTTTAGGATATACGTGTGCTCAAGGATAAAAATTGCATTGCATAAACACTTCAAGTACTTCATTTTTGTCAAAATACACACCTCTGGCCGAGTGGGCCAACCCGAAGTATCCGGACATTTGGTCCGGACTCTCCGGTTGACACCCTCGATAGCGACTCTATGGATAGTCCGAGTATCCGGACATTTGGTCCGGACACTCCGGGTTAATTAGTCCGGAGTCTCCGGGTTATATGTCCGGAGTCTCCGGGTTAGCTGCCTCGGTGTGTTCTAATTCTCCTCAATCCGGAGTCTCCGGGTTATATATCCGGAGTCTCCGGGTTGAGCGCAGCTCACCCCCAACGGTTGGATTTTGGAGCCCCTATTTAAGCCATCACTCTTCACCTAACAGAGGGGAGCTCCATTATTGTTGTTGTTCATTCAAAAACACTCACTCTCACTCTCTTGAGCCCTAATCCCCTTTCTCCATTTGAAGCCTTTGATAGATTTGATTCTTTTGGGAGAAAGGAATGGATTTGAGTGACTTGAACTTGCATCTTTCATCTTTGAGCACAAGTTTCATCCTCCAAGTTGAGTTCGCAACGTATTTATTACTCTTGGAGTTTGAAGGCCTCCTAGACGGCAAGGAGTCACCGGGAGCCTCCAAATCTCATTGTGGTGAGCCCCGAAAGTTTGTGAAGGCAAGTCTCGCCTCCGAAAGGAAAGAGGCAAGAAGTGAAGACCGGCGAGTGCTTTGTGCAACACCGGGAGGATAGTGGTCAAGAGGGACCCGGGCTTTGTGCCTCCTCAACGGAGACGTAGGATTCCCTTCAAGAATCCGAACTTCGGGTAAAAATCTTTGTCTTCGTGCTCTATGTTGTGATAGACCTTTGGAAGACTCGATCTACTCTATTGTTGTTTTTGGCTCCAGATCTACAATATTCCCAGGTACCTGATAGTATTTAGATCTTTTGTATTTAAGTAGATTGTTGAAAAATTGCAGGGATTTAAAATCTCATTTCGAGATCTTTAATCCGGAGTATCTGGACTCCTGAACCCGGATAGTCCGGACAATCCGGAGTATCCGGATTATATACCCCGGACATTCCGGGTTGAGACCCTCGGAAGTTTTTATCTAGCTGTATTTTTTTTAATCTGCCTATTCACCCCCCCTCTAGGCAACATCTCCGGTCCTTTCAATTGGTATCAGAGCCTAATCTCTATAATTTGGCTTAACCGCTTGGAGAATTAAGATGTCGCTAATAGAAAAGAGTGACGAAATCCGTGACCAAGAAAAGGCCACGGGTTCCGGCAAAGGGGTTGAAATTCCATATGATTATCCTTCTCTTGGAGTCTCAAGCTCTTCATCTTATGTTTCCGTGTCATCCGGTAGAGCACCTCATTTTGGTGGTACTCGCTATGCCGCATGGAAACATAAAATGAAGAAGTACTTGAGATCACTTCACCCGTGTATTTGGAAGATTGTAGAAACAGGTTTCAAAGCTATGGATCCAAGCAAACTTACTCCCGAAGAGAAGAAAGCTCAACATTTCAATGACTTGGCCGTCAATGCCTTGTTCAATGCCGTAAGTGATTCCGAGTTTAACCGAGTCGATGGACTTGAAGAAGCCAAAGCAATTTGGGAAAGACTCATGGTTACTCATGAAGGGATATCAAGTGTCCGTGAATCCAAGATTGAGCTCATTATTGGTGAGCTAAGCAGATTCACTCTAGAAGAAGGAGAGTCTTATACAAGGATGTTCGACCGCTTGATGGTGTTGGTGAATCAAGCTAAGGGCCTTAGAAGTACCGAGCTCACCGACAAAGCAGTTGTTAAAGTCATTCTTCGAGTGATCACCCCCACCAACCGCAATTTAGTGCAACTCATCCGGGATCGACCGAACTTCGACACTCTCACTCCCCATGATGTTATCGGGAGGCTGATGATGGATGAGATGATGATCAAGGAAGCGGAGGTGGTAGAAGAACTCAAGTCAGGAAAGAAGAAAGGCATCGCCTTGAAAGCAGTGAGGATTGCACCAAAAGTTGAGGAAAGTACAAGTGATGATGAAGAGGAGAGTGGCCCCTTGACCAATGATGACATGGCCTTGCTCGTAAGAAGATTCAACAAATTCCTCAAGAAAAAGGGGTACAAGCCAGGGAGCCACTCCAAAAATCAATGGAACAAATCAAGAGGAAGACACTCAACAAGAAAGTGCTATGAGTGTGGTGAGGCCGGTCACTTCATCGCCGAATGCCCACAAAGAGAAAAGAAGGAAGACAAGCCATACAAGAAAGATAAATACCGGGGCAAGGACAAGGAAAGGAGCAAGAAGTTCAAACACTTCAAGCACAAAGGACAAGCTCACATTGGAGAGGAGTGGGATTCAAACTCCAACTCCGACTCAAGCTCCAATTCCGACGAAGAAGGAGGAGTTGCCTCTGTCGCCATCGCCATGTCTCCCACCCCAACAACGATGAATGGTCTCTTCGACAACTTGAGCGATGACGATGAAGACGCTCCAATGTGCCTCATGGCCAAGGGGCGCAAGGTATTAATCAAAACAACATCTCCTTCAATTGTCGACTTATGCATAGATGATAGTGATGACGTTAGTGACGATGAAAGTGCATTTAAGTCTATGAAAGATTTTGATGCTCAAAAATTAGATTTACTTTTAAAAGATATTGAGAAGTTGGAGGAAACCATTGAGAAAAAGGAGGCTACTCTCGAAGCTCAAGAAGATTTGCTTATCCTTGAAAAAGAAAAAAACCTTGAACTAGAGAAGAGCCTAAGTAATGAAAGGAGAAAGTTTGAAGAGTTGGTCAAAAGTTCAAAAATGACCAAATCCGAGCTAGCTAGTCTTGTGATCACCAACGCTTCACTCGTAGAGGAACTTGCCAAAGTAAAGAATGCTTGCAAGGCTCTTGAAGTGAAGCTTGTTGATCACTTGAATGGCAACTCTAACTCCTTGATGGGCAACTCCAATCTCTCATATCCATCTACTAGCAATGGATGTGCTAGATGCTATAATGTTAATATTGATGCTTGTGCCACTAACCTTGAGACCTTGCAAGTGTTGGCTCATGAAAATGAGAAGCTCAAGGAAATGCTTGAAGATGGACTTCAAAAGTCCTATAAGGCTAGCAAAGGATTAGAGGAGTTTCTTGGTAAGCGTCAAGGTAACCCTATGAAGCATGGGCTTGGGTATATACCACCCAAGGGCAAAAAGAATCATATCGTAATTGCCCCGTTGAACGAACCTATTCATTTTGTCAAAAGCAAAAGAAATTCTAATTATAAGGATCATGCTACTTTCTTTGCTTCTTATGTGCTTAAAAGAACTAATCTCGGTCGTGTAGTTGCTCATCATATTGGGCGTAAACCCAACTATGCTTCTCATATGCGATCTATTTGGGTTCCAAAATCCCTTATTACTAACGTGCGCGGACCTAAACAAGTTTGGGTACCAAAAGGAAAAATCTAAATTTGTTCTTGTAGGCCTATATCTCCGGTGGATCAAGTTGGATATTGGATAGCGGATGCACGCACCACATGACCGGGGAAAAGGCGATGTTCGCACACTTGGATACAAATGGATCAAATAGTGAAAGCATCATATTTGGGGACAATGGTAAAGGCGAAGTGGTAGGTTTAGGTAAGATTTATATCTCGAATGACTTTCATTTAAACAATGGTTTGCTCGTTGAATCATTGAGCTACAATTTGTTGTCCGTTGCTCAATTATGTGAAGCGGGCTACAATTGTGTGTTTAGTGATAAGGGTGTGGATGTCATTAAGAGGGTTTGATGGTTCAATAGCCGTTAAGGGTCGTTTAAAGCGAAATCTCTATCTCGTAGACTTCACTACGGATAGAATAAATCTTGAAATGTTCTTAATGGCTAAATCTATCATGGGTTGGCTATGGCATCGCCGACTTGCTCATGTTGGTATGAGGAATCTTCACAAACTCATGAAAGGCAATCACATCCTTGGACTAACAAATGTTGTTTTTGAGAAAGATAGAGTTTGTAGCACATGTCAAGCCAGAAAGCAAGTTGGGGCTTCTCATCCCGCCAAGAATGTGATGACTACCTCAAGACCTCTAGAGATGCTCCACATGGATCTGTTCGGTCCAATCACATACATAAGCATTGGAGGAAACAAGTATGGTCTAGTTATTGTTGATGACTTTTCTCGTTTCACTTGGGTGTTCTTCTTGCATGACAAAAGTGAAGTCCAAGGAACTTTAAAGAAATTTATGAGAAGGACACAAAATGAATTCGAAGTGAAGATCAAGAAGATCCGAAGTGACAACGGCACAGAATTCAAAAACACTGGTGTGGAGGACTATCTCGATGATGAGGGTATTAAGCATGAGTTCTCGGCCCCCTATTCCCCTCAACAAAATGGGGTGGCTGAGAGGAAGAATCGAACTCTCATCGAGATGGCGCGCACAATGCTTGATGAGTACAAGGTCTCCGACATCTTTTGGGGGGAGGCTATCAACACTGCGTGTCATAGTACCAATCGTCTATACCTTCACAAGATTTTGAAGAAAACAGCGTACGAGCTACTTACCGGAAAGAAGCCAAATGTTTCCTACTTCCGAGTCTTTGGAAGCAAATGTTATATCCTTAACAAGAAAGCTAAGTCTTCTAAATTTGCTCCTAAAGTTGATGAAGGCTTCTTACTTGGTTATGGATAAAATGCTTATGCATACTGAGTTTTCAACAACAACTCCGGTGTAGTTGAAATCTCGCGTGATGTAACTTTTGATGAAACTAACGGTTCTCAAGTAGAACAAGTTGATAGTACTGTGTTTGACAGGGAAGAATCTCCGTGTGAAGCAATTAAGAAACTGGCTATTGGAGAAGTGAGACCTCTTGAGCAAGAAGAAATCCCGAGCGTTCCAACTCAAGATATCCAGGATGAGACACAGAATATCCGGACTAGTCAAAAGAGCACGGATGCTCCCTCTTCCTCAATGCAAGCCCATGATGGCTCGAACACGGCTAAAGACGATGAGGATCCCATCCAAACAACCAATACAACTACTCCTCATCCAAGAGTTCATCAAAGCATACAACGAGATCATCCAGTCGACAACATACTTGGAGATATTAACAAGGGGGTATCCACTAGATCTCGAATTGCGAATTTTTGTGAACTTTACTCGTTTGTTTCTTCTCTTGAGCCTCTAAAGGTAGAAGAAGCACTACAAGATCCGGATTGGGTAATGGTTATGCAAGAGGAGCTAAACAACTTCAAACGGAATCAAGTATGGAAGCTTGTCGAAAGACCAAAGCAAAACGTGATTGGCACCAAGTGGGTCTTTCGGAACAAGCAAGATGAACATGGAATGGTGACTAGGAATAAAGCCTGGTTGGTCGCTCAAGGCTTCACTCAAATCGAAGGTTTGGACTTCGATGAAACATATGCTCCCGTAGCTAGGCTTTAGTCTATTAGAATATTACTTGCTTTTGCCACTCACCATGATTTCAAGTTATATCAAATGGACGTGAAAAGTGCCTTAATAAATGGTCCACTCTCCGAGATGGTCTATGTCGAGCAACCACCTGGATTCGAAGACCCTAAATATCCAGATCATGTCTACTTCCTGCACAAGGCACTCTATGGACTAAAACAAGCATCAAGAGCATGGTTTGAATGTCTTCGGGATTTTCTCCTCGAACAAGGTTTTGTAGTCGGAAAGGCCGACCCAACTGTCTTTACCAAGCATATTGGTAGTGATCTATTTGTTTGTCAAATTTATGTTGATGATATTATTTTCGGGTCTACTAATGAACAACTATGTAAGGAGTTTAGCAGAATCATGACTAAAAGATTCGAAATATCTATGATGGGCGAATTGAAGTTCTTCCTCGGCTTTCAAGTCAAACAACTCAAGGAAGGAACTTTCATATGCCAAACAAAGTACATCAAAGACATGCTGAAAAAGTTTGGTATGAAAAACGCCAAGCCAATCAAGACTCCTATGCAAGCCAACGGACATCTAGACCTCGACAAAGAAGGTAAACCGGTCGTCCAAAAGGTATATCGCTCGATGATCGGTTCTCTTCTTTACCTTTGTGCATCTAGGCCTGATATCATGCTTAGTGTATGTATGTGTGCTCGTTTTCAAGCCGCTCCAAAAGAGTGCCACATGGTGGCCGTTAAGAGAATCTTAAGATATTTAGTGCACACTCCTCATTTTGGGCTTTGGTATCCAAAAGGATCATCTTTTGAATTAGTTGGCTATTCCGATGCGGATTATGCTGGCTGTAAAGTGGATAGAAAGAGCACTTCGGGGACTTGTCAATTTTTAGGAAGATCTCTTGTTTCCTGGTCCTCTAAGAAACAAAATTCCGTAGCCCTATCCACAGCCGAAGCCGAGTATATAGCAGCCGGAAGTTGTTGTGCCCAATTGCTTTAGATGAGACAAACCCTGAATGATTATGGCCTTACCTACAACCATGTACCTCTCTTGTGTGATAATGAGAGCGCCATAAAAATAGCCAACAATCCCGTTCAACACTCCCGTATAAAGCATATCGATATTCGCCATCATTTCTTAAGAGATCATTCAACAAAAGGTGACATCGATATTCAACATGTGAGCACAAATGATCAACTAGCTGATATTTTCACCAAGCCACTCGATGAGAAGAGATTTTGTGATATGAGGAGTGGGTTAAATATTCTAGACTCTCGTAACCTGGCTTGATATATGCATGCAAATTGGTTGAAGTTTGCAAAATTTTCAAAAGGGTTATTTGATCTCTTTCTTTGACCTTTCTGTGTTACTTGAAATCTTTGATCTGTGGATCTAGCCTCTACTGTGTGACTATAGCTTGGTTGCTTGAATGTTCGCTAGTCACATAGTGGGTAGGGCCTTGTGATCTTTTCTTCTCTTGCCATAAGCCATCTAAAGTTCATTCCTTGCAAATTCTGAGTTGTCTCCCAAAAGAGTCAATCCGGACACTCCGGAGTTTTCATCTGGACTATCCGGATTTCCCGGAGTATCCGAACTGAAAATCCGGAGTCTCCGGGTTGAAGCGGCTGTCTTCTTTAAAAGGCTCGAGGAGGGTTTCTTTTCTCTCTCTCCTCTCCTTTTCTCTTCATCCTTGCTGTTCCTTTTTGAGCCCTAGCCATCGCCTCCGGCCTCTCCTCCATCTCCCATGTGCTTCCCACCCTCAGGAGTCTTCAAGATTCCTCTCCACATCTCGGGAAGTTCTTCAGATTGCCCTCCGCGTTCAATCTCATCTTGTGCGGTGAGTTCTTCTTGTTTTTCTCTCATCTTGATCTTTTTTAGAAAGGCCTTGAAATAGGTTGCCTTGGTAGAATCCTTTCACCCTAGATCAATCCCTATGAATGGTCTTCTTGTGCTCTAGATAGATTTGCGATTTAGGTTTTTGGGTTTGATCTTGAACAACCCGAGTATCGGATTATCCGGACACTCCGGATCAAAATCACCGAGTCTCCGGGTTGTCTTGCTCGCCCAAATTCTTAAATTGCTATCTATACTTTCCCGCAATTATCTTGTTCATCCCTTTTTGGTTCCTTTAGATGGCATCTTCTCAAGATGGCTCAGTGCTGCAAGCGCCCATCCGGTGATGATTTTCCGGCTCATCCTCCTTAGCGGGTTCCGCTTCCAAGAAGCAAAGACATTCTGTGAAGAAAATCAGTCAGGGAGGGGTTCACCGACCAACCAATCCACCTCATGCTTCTTCTCAAATTCCAGCACCTCAAGCCAATCTCGATGAACATCCCACGACACGCATGCAAGACTCCGTGAGCGTAAGAAAAGCACCATCAGCAAACATGGGTGGTGATTGGCCCTCTAGTGAAGAGCAGGCCCGTGTGGAGCTATCCGGGTCAAATGAGTCGCCCGCGCGCGATAGATTCTGAGTTGGGTCGGGAAAGGGCAAAGCAATTGTCGAGCACGTAAATAAGGATCCACCGAATTCCACCAAGAAGAGTATGTGGACAAGCGGTTTTGGAGCAGATTTCATTGATTTTTATGGATCGGTGCTTTTCCTTTGGAGCACTCTGTTATAAAGATGAAAACCATTGATTGGGCTTACATGGCAGACCTCCAAAATCCAATCTTTGATGAAGTCATTCAAATCTGCGAGCGCCATCAGGTGAAGGATATAATGAGTTTTTGCTATTCTTGGAATGATGAAGTCATCATGCAGTTCTACTCCACCCTGTACTTTGACAAGACAGAGGATGCTATATGGTGGATGACTGATGGAGTGTGGTATGTAGCCACCAAGAGGTCCTTTGCTCGGGTACTGCAGCTAAGGTCAGTTGACGGAGATGCCAAGCTTCATGACAAGAAGGCCATATCACCTAGCCAGCTTGAGGACTTGTATGATCTCTCTCAGCACTTCGTGGTCGGAACCACTAAGGGTTTGAAAGAAGTGCCAGCAGTTCTCCTCAGAATGCTCAGTGTCTCCTTATGGCCCAAGGAAGGTGATGCGTCATCCATCAACTCTTATGGTCATAACTTGCTTTTTCACTTGGTGGAGCGCACTCATGGCTTTGATGTGGTGGATTTCTTATGGAAGGCCATTCGCCACAACTCGATGAGCAACATCAGCAGCTGCGGGTATGCACCCTTCATTATGGCCTTAGTGGATTATGTCACTGGCCTGGACTTTGTGAAGGATGTGAAGCACCTTCCCTACAAGGTTCGAGCCTCTTCTGCTCCAGCAGCTTCGAGTGTCCTCGTTGGTAGGCAGACCGGTGGTCGACCGTCTCATGCCAGCTCGTCGGCTCCTCCACCAGCTAGTGCTGCAGCTCCAGGTTCTCCTTCCTCTAGCAGGAGCACTATCAAGAGGATGCTTAATTCTCTCTTCTGTTTGTGCCAAGACATATCTTCTCAGGTCAAAGAGACCCGGCAGGAGATTCGAGAGCATCGCCGAGACTTTCGGGCTTATCGCCGTCAGCAAGGCGAGGATATTCCTGCCAGCGAGTCAGAGGAGTCCTCTGGTGGACCGTCTGCAGACTCCACCACTCAGCGACTCTTTGGCATTCACCCCTCAGCGGCTCAAGTCAGTGGCAGTGGCAGCAGCGATGACAGCGAAGAAGAAGCTCATCCTCTTTTCGAGCGACGACGCGTGATCCTCTTTTCGAGCGCTTCCCTTTTCGGTGTCTTGATGCCAAAGGGGGAATGTTTAGTAGCTTAGCGTCGCAGCCCTTTATCTTGTTGACTATGTGTGCTTGTGCTTGTTGAATTGCTTGTTTACTTGCTTTTTAATCGTTCTATGAGACTTTTAGTTGTTTGTGGTGTGTTAAATTGCTTATTCATCTTTGTCAAATTGTCACTATTAATCGTTGGATGATATCTTTTATATTCTCTCTTGCAAATTGATATGTATATTCTCATTGTTGATCCCTTGATTGCAAGGTTATAGGGGAAGCTCTTTTTAAATTTTGCATTCTTTTAGGGGGAAGCTTCTCTGTATGCTTAGCACTCAAAATATAGTTTCAATTCTTTGTTATTTCATTTAAAAGCTTTCAAATTGTATTGTCATCAATACACCAAAAAGGGGGAGATTGAAAGTGCATCTAGGCCCCTTAAGAAGTTTTGGTGATAGATGGCAACACAATTAAAACACTAATGATCAAGTGAGAATCTATGTAGAGGTAGAGGCAATATCATCTTGAGAAAACAATTGAAGATCCCAGCCGAGTTTAAAATTTGTGAAGACGGCATCAAGATTTGTTGTAAATTTTCTCTATTTCATTTGAGTTAAGGATAGCCGTACTATTAAGAGGGATACAACGGGAAATCACTTTTAGGATATACGTGTGCTCAAGGATAAAAATTGCATTGCATAAACACTTCAAGCACTTCATTTTTGTCAAAACACACACCTCTCGCCGAGTGGGCCAACCCGGAGTATCCGGACATTTGGTCCGGACTCTCCGGGTTGACACCCTCGGTAGCAGCTCTATGGATAGTCCGGAGTATCCGGACATTTGGTCCGGATACTCCGGGTTAATTAGTCCGGAGTCTCCGGGTTAGCTGCCTCGGTGTGTTCTAATTCTCCTCAATCCGGAGTCTCCGGGTTATATGTCCGGAGTCTCCGGGTTGAGCACAGCTCACCCCCAACGGTTGGATTTTGGAGCTCCTATTTAAGCCATCACTCTTCACCTAACAGAGGGGAGCTCCATTATTGCTGTTGTTCATTCAAAAACACTCACTCTCACTCTCTTGAGCCCTAATCCCCTTTCTCCATTTGAAGCCTTTGATAGATTTGATTCTTTTGGGAGAAAGGAATGGATTTGAGTGACTTGAACTTGCATCTTTCATCTTTGAGCACAAGTTTCATCCTCCAAGTTGAGTTCGCAACGTATTTATTACTCTTGGAGTTTGAAGGCCTCCTAGACGGCAAGGAGTCGCCGGGAGCCTCCAAATCTCATTATGGTGAGCCTCGGAAGTTTGTGAAGGCAAGTCTCGCCTCCGAAAGGAAAGAGGCAAGAAGTGAAGACCGGCGAGTGCTTTGTGCAACACCGGGAGGATAGTGGTCAAGAGGGACCCGGGCTTTGTGCCTCCTCAACGGAGACGTAGGATTCCCTTCATGAATCCGAACTTCGGGTAAAAATCTTTGTCTTCATGCTCTTTGTTGTGATAGACCTTTAGAAGACTCGATCTACTCTATTGTTGTTTTTGGCTCCAGATCTACAATATTCGCAGGTACCTGATAGTATTTAGATCTTTTGTATTCAAGTAGATTGTTGAAAAATTGCAGGGATTTAAAATCTCATTTCGAGATCTTTAATCCGGAGTATCCGGACTCCTAAACCCGGATAGTCCGGACAATCCGGAGTATCCGAATTATATACCCCGGACATTCCGGGTTGAGACCCTCGGGTATTTTTATCTAGCTGCATTTTTTTTAATCTGCCTATTCACCCCCCTCTAGGCAACATCTCCGGTCCTTTCAGTCCGCAACTTTAGCAGCCGTTCGATCGGATGAAAAATATTGTTTATCATTTTTTAGGTGATCTGGACCGTCCATTGATTCAATCGGACGGTCTACACCTGTGGAGACCGTTAAAGTTACAGTCCCCACAGAGACCGCACCTGAACTCTGTCCGCGAGCAGATCGGCAACTTGTGATGAGGTAGTGTGGGTCGGGAGTAGTGGAGACGGAGGCCCATGATGTGGAGGAAAGATGGGTTGGGGAGGTTAAGCTGGCCGAGGAGGGGTTTGGGGATTTAGTTTTTCAGTTTTTTAATTTTAAGTAAAACAGAAAAGGAAATTTCACTGGAGAAATAAATTGAGGGAAAACAAATAAATGATAGAAAAGTCATAAAATTCAATAAAAATAATAGAAAACAATATAAAAATCCAGGAGAATTTTATGGAGAGGTTTGTGGAGATTTGATTTAGAAAATTTGCAATTTTTTGGCCGTTACACTTGTTAGGTTTGCAAAATGCCATCGATTATTCATCACCCTGTCCTGTTGCCAACATGCAGTACCCATTTGATTAATTTTGTTGAACTATTTCCGTTGCGAGCCTCGAATAGAAAAGCCGGCCAGCTCAGATTCTAAACTATTTTTTTTTCTTGAAATATGCTCTCAAGTCCTAAAGTAGTCACATATACAGCATCAAATCAAATATTAAATAGATAACCCTCTAGCTAGGATTATTTGGGTTTTCGTATTAAAAAATACTCGGTTTGGTTGACTCAAAGCTGGCACATGGGACAATTAGTTTACACCCATTTTCAAATATTCCTTAATCATTCATTAGATATGCTTCAATTATGAATGTAATCATTCATTAGATATGCTTCAATTATGAATGTATGATGAAATTGCAGCGGAATGGGGGAAAGTAGAGAAGATTTTAAGAATGTTTAGAAATTTTTATGGATCACAAAGGTAAGCATTTGTGATACCTTGCTAAACTAACATGGCGTATATATTAACTAGATGTGTGGGCGCGAAGCACACCGCACTAGCCATCACGCGTCTAGCGGGTGAAAATTGCGCGGTTCACAAAAAAAAGTTCCAGATTTTTTAGGGGGTCTTCTAGGGAAAAAAAGGGGGTTTGGATATAATCCCTGAATTTTTCGGGACATGCTGCTCGAAAAAAAAAGCGAAGCTAGATGGAATTTTGAAATTTTCGGAGGGCCTTCTCGCCACAGAAACGGACTGAGAGGGTCTTCTCTGAAGAAAGCGGACATGGATGTAATTTCAGAATTTTCGAAGGGCCTGCACGAAAGAAAAAGAATTTCATTTTTAGGGGGCCTTTGCTCATGAAAGAAAACGAATTTTGACATGTTTTTGGGGGACTTTCAGCAAAAAAAGGACCCATATGTAATTTTTGGAATTTCTGGGAGCCTTTTCGCAAAGAACCGCCAAAATGGACCTAGACGTAATTCAAAAAATTTCCGAGGGGGTCTCCTTAAAAAAAGCTGACTATGATGTAATTTCGGAATTTTCGTAGGGATTGCGCGAAAAAAACGAATTTGGGAATTTTTAGGGCCTTTCCGCAAAAAAGGACCTGTATGTAATTTCAGAAATTCCTAGGGACCTTTTCACCAAAAAGCAGGCACCACACGGCAGTCGCGCTCCTGCGCCACATGTCGCGCGATAAAAATCCTGGCGGGGCAACGAACGCGTGCGGCGGGCGGAGTCAAAGCCGTGCCGCTGGCTTTGCAGCGAAGAGCGTTCCTGCTGTACTACGTGTTCATTGCATCCGAGCGGGGAGGATAAACTACTTAAGCCATATTACGGCGGAAGCAAAGCGGGCGACGTGGCTGCGCGCGGAGCGAACACGTCGACGAAAATCCACGTGGATACTGTGGTCGGTCCGAAACTCTAGGATATAATATACGGAGTATTTACCACATATGTAAATTTAACTGAGTTATCAACAAGTCATGGTTCTTAGATTAAACCTAGAAATTAACAGGTTCATGGCTTGGATGACTGTCGTTGCCGGTTTCCCAGCGAAATCCGGAACGAAGCAGGCTCAAAATGTATAAACTGCATGTAGATTGACATAACCAATTTAAAAGATTGAGCTTATTTTGTCTTCTGCTTTCTGACTTGCTTTGCCTGGACACCATTTTCAACTATTAGGTAGGGTTTTTCATTTAATAACAGTAAACTATCATTATACTAGTAGGTAAAGTCTGGTTTTCTCAGTAATCTGTAGGGCTCTTTTATGGTACTTTGAAATCGATATGAACTGTTTAAACCAGATCAGTTAAGATCAGGGTTCCATTTATCGTCGATTATCGCGCGATTATCGCAATTATCGACCTTACCGGTCCGGTATCTAATACCGGTCGGTAAACCGGTTAAATTCAAAAAAAATATTCAAAAATTCAAAAAAATTTATGTGACGTAAATATCGTCATAATCGGTGGATATCGCTCGATTATCGATAAATATCGAGTGAAAATCGCTCACAATATCGACCGCCGAAGAACACAAGTTTACAAAATCGATCGGGTCAATTTTCGACCGATTATCTGTGCATATCGAGCGATTATCGACGTATATCAAGCGATTATCGGTGAAGATCATTTTTTAAAAAAAATCAGCAAAAGTTTGATTTTGAAACCCTTCGATTCTCTACCGATTTTCGACCGATTTTTTCCGATTTTCGAAAATTTCGATATTGTCGATTATCGCGATATCGATAATGTGAACCCTGGTTAAGATTAAGTTATACTTTTTTTATATAATACCAATACAAATCTCATGATGGTAAAATTGTAATTACTCAACTGAGTTTGAAATGAACACACATAGGCAGACTAGTAATGGGTTAAGTAAAAAGTCTATAGTACCCTTACAAAAAATTACATAGAACGATTGATAATATCTTTAACAAATTAAGTAGCACCACTTTGTATCCCTTGCATGCATTGCTTATCAAGTGGATATCCGACATGTGTACGAATCTGCAAGTAGGGATGAAAATAGATCGGATAGTTTCTGACTGATCCGGATAATTCTCGGATACGGATTCTGCCGGATCGAATATTTGTCGAATAGTATCGAATTGGATACGGATTTTTTTGTCGGATACGGATACGGGTTCGGTAGCTCACTATCCGTCATATACGGATACACGTTCGGATAATCTAGATATTGATGGGCCAGATATGCAGATATGCACTTGGATTAGGCCAAAGCTACTCTTTTAGCCCAAAAAGGTCTGTGCATTTCAAAACCGCTTTCTAATTTAATTAATCCACAAATCAAGTTTTAATTATTAAAATTTACAAACTAGCTCCAAAATTTACGAATTTTTTTGAAAAAGTTCCTGACACAATCTATCATTTCAAAAAATTATTTTCAAGATTTTATCAAATTTTAAATTTTCTCAAAAATCCAAACACGGTTGTCCTTAATAGGAAAATATTGTAAGTAAGTAGCTATAAATGCATAAAAACTCACAAATACATAATTTACTATTTTAAACATAGTTCAACAAAGAATACAAATATTGGGTCATTACATGTTCTTTATGAATGTTGGGATCAAATAAACTATTTTCATTTTTTTTGTTTATTTTGTGTGTACAATCTAAGAAGTTATCATGTTCCGATAAATATCCGTGACCGTATCCGTTTCGATCCATATTCGCTCTGTATTTGTATTTGATAGTATTCGTATTCGTATCTGGACTATCCGTATCTAAAAAAATATGAAAATAAATATGATAGAGCTATTATCTGCTCGTATTTGATCTGTTTTCATGCCTACCAGTGAGATGGAATTGCTGTAATTAACAAATGCATGGAATACTAGTTTGCTGCAAAGGGGCACATGGCCGACATGAGAAAATATCTGAATGCATGTAATGTAGCTGTGCATTCTGAAACTGCACCGAACCAAATAAGCACATATAAGCCACAGATGACACGCATTACTAGGAGTATACAACGCGCATACACAGGACGGCTCATACTTTTTTTTTTGTTGAAGGCACGCATTACTACGAGTATACAACGCGCATACACGGGACGGCTCATACTTTTTTTTTTTTTTTTGTTGAAGGCAGGTCAGTGCAAGGATTTCTTCTATATACAATGAGTGCATGAGTGATACAAATATTTGCACGGTGCACTTTATAGGGAGACTCTTTCCCCTCTTCTTGGATATGATCTTAATCCCAGACAAAAAAAGTACACAACTAATCGATTGAAAAACCAAGCAAATCAATCAGTGATCCACCTTTATGATTGTTTATTGTTACTTATATTACCAAATTCAGCTTGTCAAAAGCGCCGATGTCCCATTTCAGCCAAATCGGCGCCGGGAGCTGGTAGTGACACCCCCAACTAAGGAAGAAACGCGGGTCCAATCAGGCGAGGACCAGACAGGCAGACACTACCTATAAGACATGAGATAGCTACATCACAGTAGGGATAAAAACGGAACAGAAACGGACGGCAAATGGCTGTTTCGTTTCTATTTTCATATTTTTTATTTGTAACGGAAACGAAATCGAAAACCCTGGAAACGGATAATGACGGAAACGGATGCAGAATGAAATGGAGTAACTACGGAAACGAAAGCGAAAAATTTCATCCAGGTATGTTCCCAGTTGTAACACCCTAAAAATTTGCAAATTCTTTAATTGAGCATTTAATATGGATTTATGATTTTTTTTTTATTTTCAGCATTGAATTAATGATTTTTGCTATTTTCACATTTAAATAAATAATTTATTTGAAATAAAAAAACTAAAATCTTTCTGGAAATAATTTTTATAAGTTCAAAATATTATAAAATATTTTTGAGAATTTTTGTAGAATTTGTGAACTCTATTTGGTATTTTCTATAAAGCATATATATTTATGGTATTATTTAAATTAGAAAACGAATTTAAAATATATATTTTTCTTATGGGCCAAAACTCACTTTTCTTTCTCCTTGCCCACTCAACTTCTCTGCCCAGCAAGATTTTTCGGTTATATTTATATAGAATTTTTTGTTTCATTTATACGGAATTTTCGGTTTCCTTTATACAGAATTTCGTTCCGTTTCCGTTTCCGTCGGAACTGGCTCTCCCGTTTCCGGTAAAAAAAAATCATTTCCATTTTTGTACCGTCATTTTCCGTTTTTGTTTCCGAAAAAAGGCTTCTGTTTTCATTTTTCTATGGAACAATTGAAAACTTTCCGTTCCGTTTTCAACCCTAACCACCAGTGACAATGCAACGGCAGGAGCAGCTCGTATGACGACCCACATCACCGTTGACTGTGAAGGCCACATATAATTTGTTGGTTTCCTCCTTAGGAATAGCTGCATGCAAATAACAAATCAAAGAAACACACGCAAGTGAACATAGAAGTTTTTGGGCAATTTTCTTTTGTGTTATTCGTCTTAACCTTTGATGCTAATATTTATAATACATACATAAGCCTATCCATGTAATAACTTAAAGAAGGAAATAAATTGATTTATTGCCGATTGCATTGTGATCTCTATTTGCCTTACAACATAGTACTTGCCTGACAACATAGCAAGCCTACAATAGAAACTCTGAATTACTTTCTAATCTCTTCTTTCCTCCCATAACATGGCAAGGCAACAATGGAAAGCCTCGATTACTTTCCATCAATCTCCTCCATAATCTAGATTTGGTTGCGCGAGATCTTTGACACCTAGCAGATCATTCATCTCTATGAACTTGACTCGAGCAAGTGCCTTTATGAGGATATCCGCACGTTGCTCCCCTGTGTATATGTGCTTAACAATAATCAGTCCCTTCTCTACGCACTCTTTGATAAAATAAAACATGGTATCAATGTGTTAGCTTCTTCCATGAAACACCGGATTCTTCATCAATACGATTGCTGATTTGTTGTCAATATAAAAGACGACTGGACTTGAGGCTTCTCCCGTTACCTCATTTAGTACACTTCGTAACCATATGCCTTGACATGCTGCTGCTGTGGCAACTATAAACTTAGCTTCACATGTCGATAGGATGACGCTTTTCTATTTTTTATATGCCCAAGCGACTATGGTCCCATTGAAGTAGAACACCATGTTGCTTGTGCTTTTCTGTCATCTATATCATCTGCCAAGTTGCTATCGCTATAGCCTGCAATCTTCACTATGGCATCAAGCTCGCTCTCCATCGCCTCCTGCCACTGTTGTTCTCTTGCAATTTCGCAATAATATGACGGCTCTTCTGCAACTAGGAGGTACGACTCATCCATACCCTCTATCTCCTCGATCACTGCATAGATGTCGTCGAGATTTCAATATCTGTGAGGCTCACTCTCGTCATCTAGTGATGCAGGCAAGATAGACCATGTTCCTGTTCCACCTCATGTGGCTACTAGTGTACCCATGGGTGTCACAGTACCCGTGCTCTCTGGTTCCTCCATGACAGGGATAGTGTTTGGCGTCGTCACATCTGGCGAGTCAAACGATGTCAAGCCCGACAACCCCGATACTGTTGTGTCGTGTGGAGCAGCATCCTATTGCCCCTCATTTAGGCCCATCTCACCAACATCTGTATTGTCAAATATAGTAGATGTCGTCTAAGGAATATTAGTTACATTATTGATGATATCATCATTCCATGACCATTCATTTCCTTCCTCGAACACTACATCATGACTGATGTAGAATTTCACTTGACGAGGATCGTAAAGTCGGTAAGTCTTACTGCTAGGCTCCACACCTAGGTACACTAAGGTAATGGTATGATAGTCAAGTTTTTTTGAGTGTGGCTTCACCACCACGCGACTTACTCGAACACTCGCAAGTGCTCAATGCATGGCTTCTTTCTGGTCCAAGCTTCATACAGCATGACCCCATCTAGGGCCTTGGTTGACATGTGGTTCAAGAGATACACCGCATGACGTACTGCCTCCCCCCACAACACTGTAGGTACATACTTGCTCTTGAGTAAACTCCTCACCATTGATAATATGGTACGGTGTTCCACAACACCATTTTATTGTGTTGAGTATGATGTCGTGAAGTGCTGTGTTATCCGTTCAGTGTCGCAAAATGCACCAAACTCACTATAGACACTCTCCACCATGGTTTGATCTAAAAGGACCTTCAGCTTGAGCTCACGCTCATTCTCGATGACCGCTTTGTACTTTTTGAGTGCACCGAGAGCCGTATCCTTGGATTTCAACATGTGCACCCACATGTATATGCTGAAATCATCAACAAAAAGTACAAAGTACTTGTTACCGGCAAGTGTATGTGGAGTTATGGGCCTGTATAAATCCACATGTACAAGTTCCAGCGAATTCTCGCTCGATGGTGCACCTATGAAGGAAACGGGTTTTCGGTTTGCTTGCCTACCAAGTAACCTTCAATATGTTGTGTTGGGTGATCGATCTTCATCAACCCTAGCACCATCTCATTCTCTGCCACCTTTAGGGCAAGAAAGTTTACATTCCCTAATTGCGCATGTCATCGCCACATAGGATTCTCCAAACTAGCCATGAGACATTGGGTTTTCTATCTCTAACTGAATCTTGTACAGCCTATTTTTGGATATTTTCATGTTCATAATAAGTCTGTTGCTATGCTCGTGGACCCACAACCATGCATGGTACAATACCACCCTGTAACCATCCTCTGCAAGCTGTCCAAGGCTTACAATGTTATTGCAAAGGCTCGGTATGTATTATACCTCAGAGAGTACACGTTGTTCTCCATTTTAGCATTGGAGAAAGATTGACCCTTTCCCCTTAATCTCCACTATGGATCGATTGTCGAATCGAACCTGTCTGTAGACACTTTCATCTAGCTCATTGAATATAGACCGCTACCTCGTCATGTTGTTGCTGGCACCGTTATCTAGGTACCACTCATTGACATGGGATGTGCCTTGCTATCGATGCGTAGCCTTGGTGTCACCTTCTCCTCATTCATCAGTATCGTCTCACACGTCTCCTGCGTGCACATGGAAAGGAGTAGAGCAGGGTCATCGTCATGTGCTCGGGTGAGATTAGCTTCCTTATCTCGATCACGATTACGACGAGGTTTACATCATTCAGATGCATAGTGACCAAAAATATTACAGTTAAAACACTTGATCTTACTTTTATCTTTGCCACCTCCAGAGCCACAGTTAGTATCACCCGACAATGAGGCATCATCGCGGCCACAATCGCATCTGTTTCCGTGGCCACGGCTATTGCTACTGTTATCGTCGCATCCTTTCGAGCCAGAGGAAGATTCCCCTCTCCCGTTATTCTTCATGCGTGCCATCCTGCTCCTCCTCCTTGACGTTGTAGCTTCGAACTCGCTCCTCAAAGGCTTTGAAGTGGCCGACCAGCTCTTCAACGGACATGATTTTTAGGTTGCTGAATTGCTCAATTGACACAACGGTCGGTAAAAATTTCGCTGGAACTGCTCGAAGAAATTTGCGGACGATGGTGGTCTCCTCCACCTACTCTTTCAATGCTCGGATGCCATTGGCGATTGTCATCAGCTTCATGGCGAAATCATCCACCGACTCGATTTCCTTCATGAGAATCACCTATAAGTCACTCCTCAAGGTTTGGATCTTCGCCTCCTTGACACGATCTGCGGCCATATGCATCGTCCTGAGTGTCTCCCACGCATCCTTGGCAGAGTCCTTCTCAGCCAACATCAGGAGCACGTCCTTCGGTACGCTTTGATAGATGGCAGCGAGGACCATCCTATCCTTCTGGTTGTTGACGTTGTCGTTCATCACGGCGTCTCACACACCTTGTGCCAATAGGTTGACCCGTATCTTCAACGACCAAGTGACATAGTTGCTCCGTGTGAGCGACAGATATTGTAGTGAGACGCTGCTATCCTTTTTTGCCATCACCTAGTCAACAACGCTTCCGCCGAGGAGTTGAGTTGACGACGAAGCTTCCGAACCGAGAAGCCGATTCAGATTGTATGCATCTTAGCATCTACTTCGGCATGATCCTTAAGCTCTGGTACCACTTGTTGGTTTTCTCCGTAGGAACAGCCGCATGAAAATAACATATCAAAGAATCACATGCAAGTGAACACAGAAGTTTTGAGGCAATTTTCTCTTGTGTTATTTATCTCAACATTTGAGGCTAGTATTTATAGTGCATACACAGACCTATATATGGAATAACTTAAAGAAGAAAATAAATCGATTTGATCCAATGGATGATTGCACCGTGATCTTTACTTGCTTTACAACATAGCAAGCTTACAACGAAAAGTCTCAGTTACTTTTTAATCTCTTATTTCCTTCCATAATATTGTAAGACAACAATGAATTAATTTCTAACATACTTTTCAAGGTTCTCTTTTCTAAAATCGCTTGTGTGGAGCCGGAGGTGATCAGATCCTAGCCTCCTGTGTCTATATATGCGTCCCCTGCAATGCAGCAGCCTCCCTGCCTCCTTGCCACATAGAAACGAGCTCTTGAGCACCCACTAAACTAAGCCACCCATAGCGTTCTCATCTGCATCTCCTGAAGCACGGAGCAGAGAGGCTCCAGCGATGGCCTCCGCTGCCCTCCCAGAGGCCGTCGAGCCCGAGAAGAAGGGCAGCGTCAAGTTCGCCTTCGCCTGCGCCATTCTCGCTTCCATGACCTCCATCCTCCTCGGCTATGGTACATACATATTCAGAACGCCATAACGTGTAGCATATAGTAAACTCCGTTTTGCTTTGCTTTGCTTTGCATGGGCTCATGTACATTGTTTGTCTTTGCAGACATTGGGGTGATGAGCGGGGCGTCGCTGTTCATCAAGAAGGACCTGAATATCACGGACGTGCAGGTGGAGATCTTGATGGGCATCCTGAACGTCTACTCGCTCATCGGATCCTTCGCGGCGGGGCGGACGTCCGACTGGATCGGCCGGCGATTCACCATCGTCTTCGCGGCAGTCATCTTCTTCGCCGGCGCGTTCCTCATGGGCTTCGCTGTCAATTACGCCATGCTCATGTTCGGCCGCTTCGTGGCTGGGATCGGCGTGGGCTACGCCCTCATGATCGCGCCAGTGTACACGGCCGAGGTGTCCCCGGCGTCGGCCCGTGGCTTCTTGACGTCCTTCCCTGAGGTCTTTATCAACTTCGGCATCCTCCTCGGCTACGTTTCCAACTATGCCTTCTCCCATCTTCCGCTCCACCTCGGCTGGCGCGTCATGTTAGGCATAGGCGCCGCTCCGTCCGTCCTGCTTGCGCTCATGGTGCTCGGCATGCCGGAGTCGCCCCGGTGGCTCGTCATGAAGGGCCGCCTCGCGGACGCCAAGGTCGTTCTGGAGAAGACATCTGACTCGCCAAAGGAGGCCGCAGAGCGCCTTGCCGACATCAAGGCTGCCGCCGGTATCCCTGCGGACCTCGACGGCGACGTGGTCACCGTGCCAAAGAAAGGAAGCGGCGAGGAGAAGCGGGTGTGGAAGGAGCTCATCCTGTCCCCTACCCCGGTCATGCGACGCATCCTTCTCTCGGGAATCGGCATCCACTTCTTCCAGCAGGCGTCGGGAATCGACTCCGTCGTGCTCTACAGCCCACGCGTGTTCAAGAGCGCCGGCATCACCAACGACAACCGCCTCCTCGGCACTACTTGCGCCGTCGGGGTCACCAAAACGCTCTTCATCCTAGTGGCGACCTTCCTCCTCGACCGCATCGGCCGGCGGCCGCTGCTGCTGAGCAGCACGGGCGGTATGATCATCTCCCTGGTCGGCCTCGCGACGGGGCTCACCGTCATTGGCAACCACCCCGACGCCAAGATCCCCTGGGCCATCGGCATGTCCATCGCGTCCATCCTTGCCTATGTCGCCTTCTTCTCCATCGGCCTCGGCCCCATCACGTGGGTGTACAGCTCCGAGATCTTCCCGCTGCAGGTGCGCGCTCTGGGCTGCGCGCTCGGCGTGGCGTCCAACCGCGTGACCAGCGGCGTTATCTCCATGACCTTCCTGTCGCTGTCCAAGGCCATCACCATCGGGGGCAGCTTCTTCCTCTACGCCGGCATCGCCGCGCTCGCGTGGGTGTTCTTCTACACCTACCTCCCGGAGACCCGCGGTCAGACGCTGGAGGAGATGAGCAAGCTGTTCGGCGCCACAGACGCGGGTTCAGAAGCAGACGACGCCGCGAAAGAGAAGAAACTTGAAATGGCCGCCACTAATTAAGTAATGCAAATTATCAAATCTGGAGGGGGTTCTTGAGGAAATTTGTGCTGTATTTGGCTAGCTGCCACCGTGCCATAGGAGGTGAAGTAACGTGGGCAGATTCGCTGATCCGGTGCTGCTGGGGAGCGACGGCAAGCTCCAGCTGGAGACTTTTAAAGCTTCTTAAAATCTCGAAGTACATGAATTTTATTTTGCGCTTTGGTTTGTCCGTAGGGGTTGCGAGATAAGTATCGCAGTGGCCAATGTCAATGCCAATGCCGCCGGGCTGGGGCCAAGTGTGCAGCGGTGTCAGTCACGTTTGTCTTGTAATTAAGCTGTAACCTCGCTGCATGGGGTCGAGTGCAAGGTTTGGTTAGAAAATTGGTGGTGGTTCGAGTTTTCTGCCGGGCGAGTCAAGCTAGCCACGGAAAAGATGCAAGATAAACTATCTGTATCTGTATGTATCTAAAGAGACTTGGACGTACTTCGACCATGCGGTGATTTGATTATGGGTCCTTTCTAAATGGTGACGGTTGGTTACCGCGGCGAATTAAATTTGATCAACTCACTCACGGGATCGGAATCTTGAAAGAGTACATAAGCAGCTTGAGCCACCAAACCTGCTACGAAGTTTATTATCGCTCGAGGGTCTTCAGTCAAACAGCCAGCTGCGTACTATACTGATTAGTATTTAGGGTAGACCACCTAATTGTCTACGATTGTCTTTGTGGCGATGCATGCGCATTGATAATTTACGTCTTTGTCATGCTTTTGACGCTGCCATGTGATGGACTTCGTATTGTACGCTTTCGATGTCCGTGTGGAGCGGAGTTTGTGCTTGTTTACTCTTTACAGTGTGGGCCGAGTAGGTTAAGCTAAATTCAAGCGCGCCAGTCCGACTCGGAGCTGACAATTTTGCCATGCGAATAGCACGATACCAAAAGAGCTCTTTTACTGCATTCTAAATTCAATATGAATCGTTTGTTCTTTTTGATTCTAATGAATCCGATTAGCCAGTATTGATTTGTACTTTCTTCGTTAGTATCTCTATTACGTCTAATTTGGAGTTGGTGGCGGTCGTCCGTTCTCCTCTAAAGCATTTAATCCGTTGGATCTGACACGAACGACTGAGATAGAAGCGGATTTAACCTAGCTAATTAACTGTTTTTTCTTTTTGCAAAAAGACCCCGTCGAACGATCTCCTTCCCAACTTCCTCAGCTCCTCAACCCCACGATCTCTACCCCTACGCCGCACAGGCGCTGTTGCTGTCGACTTGGCGAGCGGGGGTGGGACGGATCGGCTTCCTCCTCCAGGTCCTGCTCCAGATCCTTCGCGGCATGACGTCCTGCGTCGCTGCTGCGCCTACCGAAACCCTAACCCTATCTGACTGCTTCCTCTCCCTGCCTGCACCTCCTCTCGAGCCTAGCAAACCCTACATAGAAATCGATGGCCGCTTCAACACGCGTGCACAACCGCTTGGGCCCAGCCCTCGGCGCCGCCTCATCATCAACTTCTGGGAAGGTCCATTGGCGCTCCCGACGATGCAATCGCTTTCCCTACCCCTACCTCCGCAGCGAGCTCCCTGAGACCACCTCCAAGCGCCCAAACCACAATGCTCAAGCGTGTGCACAACCGCTTGGGCTTGGCCCCCGCTCCTTCTCGTCGTCAACTTCCGAGAAGGTATACATCCACTGGTACGCTCGGTTATACATTCACTTTTCCTGCCCCTACCTCCACAGCGAGCTCCCCAAGGCCACCTCCAAGCACCAAACCGCAGCGCTGGCTCCGACAGGCACATCTGGTGCAACCCCAACTCTAGAGGCCAAGGGGGCCGCTGTGGCGGAGGGACGAATAAATGGGGGAGGGGCCTCGGAGGTGCAAACGGCGGAGCGAGGCACAAGGCTCCCGACCGGCCCTACAGGTACTTCCTCGCCGGCGACTGTTCCTATGGCAAGAAGTACCGCTTCCCCCATAATACTGCATGAGCAAGATATCTCGTTGCTCACCCCTCTCTTGGGCCACGAGAAGGTACTCCCTTCCCCACTTTACAAGATGTGCAAACTATTTTTTTTATGTGCATGTATCTTCTTTATTTAACAGTCCTTGTATATGTTTTTGGAATATTTTAGCAAGTTTGACTGGGAAAATTATTGCATAAGTTTGAATGGTCTAGTTACTTTGTCATCCTTGCCCAAGTTAACTGGTGAATCGTACTCTTGTATTCTTTTCCTTTGTTGAGGGATCACATGGCACGTATTTGCTAATCTAATTATTAAAATCTCTATGACTTGTAGACGAACCTACAACCATACATGACGAGTTAGAACTGGGCAAAGAGTTCATTAAGGGCTCATCCAAAAGGTTCTGACGGATGCAATGCGAAATTTTGCCGGGTGCGTCTAAACATAATTAACCCACCGAACGAGAATAATAATCTTGTTGTGAAGTTTCAAGTTTGAGACTAAGCCTGATGAGGTGTGAAAATTATATAGCTTATTACTGCTATCTTCTGTTGTACTTAGTACCACAACCATTAGTACATAAAACTGTAACTCTTTTTCATACTACAATATCTGAACTAGAATTATGGATTGGGAGAATTCGAAACTACTTTATTTGAAGATAGATGTTGTGCATTGTCCAATTTCGGAAAGCAACACGGTATATTTGCATCGATCTCTGGCTATCATTACTTATGCAGCATTTCTTTGGGGATTGTCTCTTCTTATTTGGGAGCTAAGAAAAATTATTGGCTCCTAGATTGAATAGGGTTCAGAGAATCCATGATCTGAGTACTTTATTCAAACAATCATGGTGTGCCAATTTTGACTATTGAACAAGGATAATTGTAGTTGCCAAATTAAGCTTGATATTTTCGTAGTTAAATTGTAAATTGAGCAGACATGTTTATTCCATATCTATGCTGTAGGAACTGAAATTCAAGTTGCAGCATGTTGATTACTTTTATCCATTTAACTATGAATCCTGCAAAAGTTACTTTTTATTGTGCTTGCACAATATTAATTTCATAGTTTGTTGTGATATTTTGGCTGGATATGATTTCACAGTTTGATCTGATATGCTTCTTAGTTGATATGTCAGGCATTGTTCCTTTTTAGTTTAAGTGATATTCTTTGTGGCAAAGCACACAGATGGGTCTCCAACAGCACATAATTATATAGCCTTGTTGGTTTCTCTATGTATGTTTTCAGGACAGCTCTGGTGGAGTAAATGATGCTTTCTGCTATGGTAGAAAAGTATGTTTTGATTCCATCTATTATTCATTAACGTTTTTAGAAGACTCCCCAACTTTAAGTGGCCTGACATGTAGACGATTTTCAGAGATGAGTAAGAAAAATGCAAACTATTATGAGCAATTGGAGGAATCTTTCTTGCAACTGGCTTTTTTTATATATTACTTATATTCCTATGTATTACTTGATTAGTAAGGTATGTACATAAATAATTCTTTTACACCTTGTGTCTCTTCGTTCAAGCAATCTTAAAATTTTCAATCATGACTGTAGCATGGTACCGTTGTATGGATTGAATCCTACAAAAATTGAAATTTGCAGTTTTTGAGCTACTTTTTTATTAAATCTGAAAATTTTTGTTATGGTGCAGCAAGAGGAAGAGCTACAGCAATAGCTAATCAGAAGCAAGCTGCTATCAATCGCACTAGGAAGCCACATGCATCTGCATTCTAGCATCACTCGTAGAGGATATTTCTAGTTCTACCACTATGTAGTTCATACATTATATTCCCCAGATTCTAATGGAGTTATTAGTTACTCTCACATTTCTCAACCTTGTGTAAAATAAGAGGTCTATAAATTGTCAGAAAGGTTATTTCAGAATGCAGTGCATATATATTTTGGAAATTAAATCCTAAGTTTAGACTGTAGATAATTTTTATAAGCACTTGGTCTAGTAGCTTACCAAATTCTGCAATTTAGGATCATGTTTAATGACATGTATTACCTTCTTTTAATACTCTGTTCCAACGCACGAGTACCCTACTAGTAGTATTAGAAATACCATTAACAAATCAATGGTTATATTTGAATTTCTCTAATTTAAGAGGTTGACGTCAATTGCCGATTTCCTTGGAGTTAAGACTCGTTAACTAACAGAACCACCCGGTGTCGCAGAACGCTTCCAAGTTCCAACGCTCGTAGGCAGCTGTGGCCATTGTGGTAACTAGTGAACTCTACTGTAAAGTAGTGCAGACGATAACACGAGATGGTAGCCATTGATTTGTGAAGGACTAAGTGGAGGTCCATTCATATTTGTGATGAGTATTTGATTTTATGAGATCTATAATAGTTTAGATTTGAGTTTGGATTTAAAATGGATTTCAAGTTGAAAGTATTTTTACGTCGGATCGAGGTAGAAATGATTTGCTTTTGCGCCGGACCAAGGGAAGAGGGAAACAGAGAGTTTTTCATTTGTGCCGGACTGATTTTTTCGCGTCGGACCAAGTCTCAGTGAGTTTCACGTTTACGTCGGACCGGTTTTGACATCCAGCAGTAATTAGCATTTTTGACGATCTTCTCTTACTCAAAAAATTATTTAGTCTACAAGAAAGTTGTAGAAAATTTCAATACGCATCTTTTTCATGTTTACAGATTTTTTATTTAAGTAACATAAAAAATCATACAAAATAAGGAAGGTTAACAGAGAATTTCACGTTCGCGTCGGACCAAGTCACAGTGAGTTTCACTTATACGCCGGACCGGTTTTGACAGTCCACAGTATTTAGTGTTTTTGAAGGTCTTCCCTTACTCAAAAAATTATTTGGTCTACATGAAAGTTGTAGAGAATTTCAATAATCATCTTTTTCATGTTGCCAAGTTTTTCATTTGAGCAACAGAAAAAATCATAGAAAATCGGGAAGGTTAACAGAGAATTTCACGTTTGCGGCGGACCAGTTTTGACGGCGTGCAGTAATATGCCTTTTTGAAGGTCTTTCCGTGCTCAAAAATTTATGTGGTATACATGAAAGTTGTAGAAAATTTCGAAACGCAACTTTTTCATGTTGACAAGTTTTTCATCTGATCAACATAAAAAATCATAAAAATTTGAGAAGATTACTGCTGTATTGAAAACAGGATATTTGCATTTGGTTGAAGTGTTTTGGTCCATTTTGGTCCGTTCTAACTCCAATTCGTGATCGAATTGATGCGCTGGGTTCATGGTGGAACCAAGAAGGGTTTTCTTATCTTTGTGGATATAGGACTTCATTTGGTGGACATGGTGAGGCGAAGGGAGGCTGGAACTAGGCATGGGATGGTCGGAGGTTCAAGTTGGCCGGATGTTCGCCGAAAGATAGCCGGAGATGAAGTCGGTGCAGTCCCAAGAGACAAGAGATCAGTGGAGAAGCTAGCTTATCACTACTTGGATCAAGGAGAGCTGTTGGGTTGCAGTTCTGGAAGATAGAGTAGTGGATAAGTGTAGCTTGCTTTGAGATCCGGGCAAAAAAACTCATGTTATGGTGGGTTTTGGATTAGCCCTTGCATGGCTGGTTGAGTGGGTTTATCCTAGCCCTTGATGGATACTCTAGGGTTTAGAGGCTCATCCAAGGGTGGTAGGTAGCCCAAGAGCACTATAAATAGAGGGGAAGGGCAGCCTCCCCAGAGTAGAAGGTTTTGAGGTTTTTGATGCTCTTTTGAGTTTTGCACACATGAATGTGAGGCTTTGCAACCTCTCCTTCCAGAAATGAAATGTTCTTCATTTATGTTCATGTTTCATTTCCTTTACGTATTTACATTACGCAATTTAAATTCCGCATTTACTTTCTTGCAATTTACATTTACGCAATTTGAATTTTCCTCCCCTCCTTCTAATTGCTTACGAATTTTTTTCTGAGGTATATGATTTATTCTTTCTTGAAATCCTGTTTCAATCATCTAGGTTATCCATGCGTTCTTGTTGCAAGAAGTTGATCTTTTGCGTTCTTGAATGCTTGATCTTATAGATTGTGTATCCTTGAGTTTCTTTGTGTTCTCTTGCTTGCTGGGACGTGTGGGAAGTCATTCAAGATCACTTTGATCATCAAAACCCCACGAGCAAGCCTTGATCGAAGTTCTTTCGATTTTTGTCGAAACTTGGTGCGTTCTTCCTTCCTGGGCAAAAAGGTCAGAACTTTGACGTCAATCCCTTGGATTGAAGGATGGAATAAGTTCCTGACATCCCGATGACATTATCTACCAAGTTTCATTGAGTTTGGATCAATGGATCAAAAGATTCATCAATTTTCCTTTTAGACCCGTGCTGAAAACGCTGTTCATATGCCTGATTTTACTATAGCTACAGTAACCCGATAATACCAGTTCCAGAGTGCGGTATCATTGGCCTCAGGATGTTTTTTGTGAAAATTGACCATTTCGCTTCCATTTGATATTTAAGGGTTTTGGCTTGATTTCTTTGGGTGAAAATCTGCATTTTTGATCTTCCTTAGAGAACATATTTTAATTTTGGATCATTCACCCCCCTCTGATCGTCATCTCGGTCTTTCAATTTTTTAAGATATTTCTACTACTATACTACCGGAGGAAGTATAAATAAATACTAGCTAATATGATTCATTGGATCTAGTGGCGTAGCCATGATTTTGTCAAACCTCGGGCCGAAAACTAAGCAGCAATAATTAACGCTAAATACTACCCACAAAGGTACAACAAAAACACTACACAAATACACAATTAAAAATAAATTTAAACTTCGTGCTTAACGATACAACAAAATAGATAAAACATGTCAAAAATAACATAACATAGTGCAGCAGTACAAAAATTAATACCTGACCGATGAAGGTTTGGTGCATCTGAGTCAAATCATATCGTCATCAACAATTGTACAAGAATCTAAACCTACAAAAATGAAATTATATATGTAAATTAGGGATACAAAATTAAAAAGCTAATTATTGATGCAAATTACAAAACAAGAATGTAACATCATATTTTGAAAACGTTGTAAAATCTTGTAATCTTCAAAGCATTCAAACCAAATTGAGTCCAATCAATTAAACCCAATTCGGAATACAATCACAATGTGACAAACATATGAGTAACTAAAATCCTGCCAATAATCTGTTGGTTAAAAAATGAGAAGTAGTATTTGAATTCTTACCTAGGACTGTTGGACCTTTTATAATCTAATTAAACCAAGTAGATATAATCCAATTAAACCAAGAAAAACAATGATCATAGAGCAGTGCCATGAAGTACTGATGGCTTTATCAAATAGTTAATCTTCTATGAAGTCATGATGTCGTATAATTGAATGTTTGTTTGCATATGGCAGCATGTGGATCTTAAATTTTTCTTGCTTAAGTGATGAAATTATCACCATTCACCAAAACCACTGCCCTAATACTGAGACTAACTGGTGGTGTAATCAGTCAACTAATGGTCATATCTAAACCTCTTCAAATTGAGTCCAATCAATTAATCACAAATATATAAGTTGTTCAAATCAATATGTTCGATTCTAGCAATTAAAGATAACTAGAAACGAAACTAAACATTTAGACAGCTAATGGCTAATGCAATTAACAAACCATAACCAATTATTGCTCTTATCATGTTTGGATAATAGCTAATGCATTTAACAAAACATGATCAATTATTAACACAGCCATTCACTACCATTTGACAACTACCATAATAATCTTTGGTTCTTCACAATTTACAACCAAAACCAATTATTCAACGATTCACAAACCATAACCACCAATCATCCTATTATTCCATATTCCACAATTTGGTTCTTCACAATTCACAACCATAACCAATTATTCAGCAATTCACAAATCATAACCACCAATCATCCGATTATTCCATGTTAGGGATAGATGTATGGCAAAACAACTAGAGCCGAACTAGATTATGAAACCAAGCTTTGGATCTCACGAAAAATCCGATGAAGTATCTGTCTTCTTCCACGAGTACAGGTCTCAGGTCTCCTTCACGAGAGCAAAAAAGAGAGCAGGCTCTCTGGCTCTGTTATTCACACGTCTTCTTCATAGGAGTTACTCAGGCGCACGGGTGAGCAACAGATGGCGCGGCCTGCAACCACGACCGTGCACGTAGCGATTGGCCGGAACCTAAAGAAGCTGGCCAGTGCTGGCACGGAGGCCGAACGCTGAGCGATTGGTAGTCGGACCGGTGTGGGCGAGCGACGCAGGGACTGCGCGGAGGAAGATGAGCAGGCACCGACGCAGAAGACGCCGGAGGTTGCAAGGCACTTGGGCGCCGAAGGCAGACGGCACGGAGGCTACGACTCCAGGCTGCAGCGGGCGAGACCAAGGGTGGGGGCAGGGGGTCGGTGGGCAGGGGCGAAGGGCGAGAGCGGCGGTCGGCGGCAGCGTGACCTCGGCTTGGGCGGGACCGCAGGAGCGGCGGCGGCGTGACCTCAGGTCCCTGGCTGATCGTCTCGGGCGTGGGGTGTGTGTGGAATGGCTAGGGCTTTTCTCTGGCCTAGCCGGGATGCCGCCGGGTCAAGCCCCCTGAGCACCGCTCTGGGCCGGATGGGGAGTGCACTACTAGGCCTCGGGCCTAAATAGGAAATGAACAATATTTTGCACTATTATTTGGGCTAGGCCTCGGACCCGGCCCCAGTGGCCCGAGGTCCAGCTCTGCCCTTGATTAGATCGAAATGAACGAACGATCTATATTAAATTTAGTGTACCGTAAAAAGCACCTTAAATTATAGTGAGGAAGGAAATACTATTTCTTGCCGTTACTCCACTGCAGCAGAGCACCTGATAAGCGAATCTTGCAAAGTTACATCAGCCCTATGCCAGTATGCCACAGTGGCAACGGTTTGGTGATTTGTGCCTAATTTGTCGCCATTACCATCACCTTCTCTTCCGTGGCCGTGCCTTCTGCTTCCAAGGCCGTGTCCGTCATGCCGAACAGCTTGCCCATCTCCTCCAGCGTCCGACCGCGTGTCTCCGGCAGGTAAGTGAAGAAGAACACCCACGAGAGAGCGGAGACGCCGCTGTACAGGAAGAAGCTGCCGCCGATGGTGATCGCCTTCGACAGCGATAGGAATGTCATGGAGATCACGCCGCTGGTCACACGGTTGCACGCCACACCGACCGCGAAACCCAGCGCGCGCACCTGCAGCGGGAAGATCTCTGTGGTATACACGCCCGTGATGGGCCCGAGGCCGATGGAGAAGAACGACACGTAGGCCAGGGTGGACGCGATGCACAGGCCGACGGCCCACGGTATCTTGGCATCCGGGTGGTGGCCCACGATGGTCAGGCCCGTCCCAAGGCAGACGAGAGAGACAGTCATGCCGCCAGCGCTGCTCAGCAGCAGCGGCCGCCGGCCGACGCGGTCGAGAAGGAACGTGGCCACCAGGATGAAGATTGTCTTGGTGGCGCCCACGGCGCATGTGGTGCCGAGGAGGTGGTTGTCGTCGGTGATGCCAGCGCTCTTGAACACGCGTGGGCTGTAGAGGACGACGGAGTCGATGCCCGACGCCTGCTGGAAGAAGTGAACACCGAGCGCCGAGAGCAGTATGCGCCGCATGGCCGGGGTAGGGGACAGGACGAGCTCCTTCCACACCTGCATCTCCCCGCCGTTACTTTTTTTGGGCACGGTAACCACGTCGCCGTCAAGGTCCTTGGGGATGCCGGCGGCAGCCTTGATGTCGGCAAGGCGCTCCGCGGTCTCCTCTGGCCCGTTGGAGGTCTTCTCTAGCACGGCCCTGGCGTCCGCAAGGCGGCCTTTCATGACGAGCCACCGGGGGGACTCGGGCATGCCCAGCACCATGAGTGCGAGCAGGACGGACGGCGCGGCGCCGATGCCCAGCATGAGGCGCCAGCCGAGGTGGAGTGGAAAGCGCGCAAAGGCGTAGTTGGAGACGTAGCCGAGGAGGATGCCGAAGTTGATGAACACGTCCGGGAAGGACGTGAGGAAGCCGCGGGCGGACGCCGGTGAGATCTCGGCGGTGTACACGGGCGCGATCATGACCGCGTAGCCCACGCCGATGCCTGCCACGAAGCGGCCCGCCATGAGCATGGCGTAGTTGACCGCAAAGCCCATGAGTACGGCGCCCACGAAGAAGATGGCGGCCGCGAATACGACAGTGAAGCGCCGGCCGATCCAGTCGGTCGTCCTACCCGCGGCGAAGGATCCTATAAGACAGTACACGTTCAGGATGCCGATCAGGATCTCCAACTGCACGTCAGTGATCTCCAGATCCTTCTTGATGTACAGTGACGCTCCGCTCATCACCCCGAAGTCTGCAGTGTCGAAACAACATACGTTCATACGTGAACCCATGCCAAGCAAAAGAATTTGTAGATGATGACGTGAAAAATTTGTGCACCATAGCCGAGGATGATGCAGGCCATGTTGGCAAGGACGGCACAGGTGAAGGCGTACTTGAAGTTGCTCTTCTTCTTGGGCTCGACTGCCTCTGGGAGCGTGGCAGATGCCATCGTTAACACTTGCTTTGAAAGGTGCAGTCGTACCTGCAGAAAACCGCTTTTATCGATGGTCTAATGAATCGATGGCCTAGTTTTTAGTGAAGTGTTGAATAAGTAGTTATATATAGCCGCAGGGGCGGAACCATGAATTGGCCACGCCCAGGCTGAAACCTGACGATCAAGCAGGCTAGAACTAGTGACAGATTGCACCCAAAGTAAGACATATACAAGCAGAATTTAATCCAATAATTGATATGTCACTAGGTGAGAACTAAAGAAAACTGTCATCGGCAAAGACCCTACACATAGGCAAATTGATAAATTAAAGGGAATGGAACTCGAGTGTTTTTTTTAGCTTGTGAGTTGTGAGCACTCAAAAAATTTTTTTTGGGTCTTTAGAATACTTAGATAGAAAGAAAGTAGTCAAATGGATTTCATCGATTGGATCTAGATCTAAAGGCTCAAAATTTAGATATTATTTAATAAAAAAAACTCTCAGATTCTGTCTGAACATCCTCTTAATTAAATTAGTAAAATAGCATTAGTGCAGCACAAAATGACACAGATCATGTCACTAGTACGCAGCCGCAGCGGACCAGCCGGAGCCAGTGACATATCAATTATTGGATTAAAGTGGAGACGGAGACAAAGGGGCAGGCAGGCAGGCCCTAAAGCCCCATCCCAGATTGTGCCACCCAGCCAACACCAATCCCAAAGCAATCCACCCACCTTCTCTGCTCAGTGCTCACCTCACTGTGCATCCCGGCCTCCAGCGCGTGCAGTGGTGTCTTGCCGATGAGCTGCGATTAGATTTTTTTTTAGAACTTGCGATTGCTCAACTCTTGAGAGGTGTATTCTCAAATAGGTTCTGACTTCTGAGTACAGTAATACTGCATCCGTTGCTCAACTCTTGAGAGGTGTATTCACCAAACGTTGCTGTGTAGATTTTATTTTTGTTACGAATTTCTCAGTGTTTGTGTGAGAGAGACTATGAATCTATGATGACATAAGGTACTGAATTTGCAGGGGGAAAATCGCATCTTTACTAGTATAGATAGGTCTGGGCGTGTGTGGCATCAGCAGAGGAGGATTGGTCTTTTAGCGGTACTAAACCAAAGTAACTGGATTGGAAATGAAACGATTAACTGGAGCCTGTACCTGAGTGCAGGTTCATAGAATCGACGAAAATCGCTCGAAAACCATACGGTTCGATATTCAAAATCGCTCGGTAAACCGTTTTAATTTTTTAAAAAATAAAAATTTGAAAAATTTTATGCGTTTAAAACCGCTCGAAAACCGTTTTTTAAGAACATTCAATCGGCTGTTGGTTTTCGTGAAAAACCGAAAGGTTTTCGATTTTTTTTTATTTCTTAACCCTTCGGTTTTTGACAGTTTTCGAACGGTTTTTCGAAATTCGGTTTTGTGAACCTTGCCTGGGTGTTGCCGTCGCGATGTTGAGGTCCTCGACCTCGACGGAGACGGCATGGCTCACTCGAGGAGAGTAGTTGCTGTTCCTGAGGAGGCCATCGCCATGGTGGTGGGGTTGTGGCCTGAGGATGAGCATTTGGGGTTGGTTACCTTTAAATTAAAATATTTAAGGACACTCTTATGCTATGTGTCATCTTTTCTATTTATTTTCATCATTCTCACTTTCCTACTTATTTCTCCCACCCCTTTTTTCCAATCTAACACAAAAATGTCAAATCAGTAAATTTCAACTTTGAAATTTTTTAAACAATAATTTTCAGCTCACAAAATTTAACTCGAAAAAAAAAATTAGATCGGAAAATTTGAACTAGAAAAAAAATTCAACTCTGGAAATTTCAAGTAAGAATTTTTCAACTTGGAACAACTCAGATCGCTTGAAATTTTTTTAACTTAGGAAATTTCAATTTGGAAACTTTCGACTCAAAAAATTTCAACTCGAGGAACTTTCAAATGGGAAAATTAAAATCGAGCACTTTCAACTAGGAAAATTTCAAGTGGGGAAATTTTAAAAACTTTTAGTTCGAAAACTTTCGAATGAAAAATTTCCAGTTCAAGAAAATCCCATTTGAAACTTTCAATTTGAGAAAAGTTTCAACCCAAAAACTTTTGGTTCAAAAAGCTTCGATTCGAATAAACTTTTGGTTTGAAAATTTTTATTCAAAAACTTTCAAATATAGTTAAAAATACTTCTTATTCAAAAATTTGAAAACAATTCTTTTTTTAGATCGAGGGGAAGGAAACAGGGAGTAAAGTGGAACGAAGGGATGCCGCCAAGTTTCACGGTGAGAGAGCCTTTAAGGTGAAAAAAGAAGTGAGAAAAGAAAAAAGTTGCTGACACATATCACAAGAAGAGTAGATCCTCACCGAATATTCGATAAGAGACCCTTGAATTAGCGAAGAGTGGTAGTAGCGTGTATGAGAAGGTATTGTCATGGCTGCACCTGTGAATCTGTGATCAGCTGGGGAAGATGCATGGCGAGTTGCCGATCCGAGTAGGGTCTGGGCAAAGCGACAACGACGATGGGCGACGACCACGACGTGGTGATGCCCTTCTTTTCCTTGCCTGTCCTCTTCATGGATGAATGATGAATGCACAGAGAAAGAGGATTGATTGCTTTGAGACTGATGTTGGCTAGGTTGCAGAATCTCCCTCTCCCAGAGATTTTTTCCCGTGGCGAAAGGGAAGGCGGTCACATGTTTGTGCGGTGTTCCTTTTTCTTAACAAACTAGTTAAATTGTCCGCGCTATAAGTGGACAGGTACTACACTTATTTTACACTTAAACGTAAAGCTGTATTTGTTATGCAACTCTTTGACTACAATTGAAAATACAATTGTGCGTGTTATTTAGCTGTATCACCTATATAGCAACTAGGCAGAGGCGCGCACGCCGTGCCGAGCGAAAAAATTTGGGCCGAGTTTTATTTTTTTGCAAAAAGCATAATTCGGTTTTCTCAGTGGTGTTTTTAAAAAAAATGGTTGGCTTGGAGCCGTCAGCGAATTTGCGTAGCGAAAAAATTTGGTCCGAGTTTTTCTTCTAAAAAACGTATTTTCAATTTTCTCAATGGTGTTTTTTTTAAAAAAAATTAGCTGGTTAGAAGCCGTCGGCGAATTTGCGTAACCACGGGTTCTTTTTACAAAAAAACGGTAGAAGGACCTATCCGTAATTTTGGTTTACCATGGAGGACTCTTCTGTGAATCTACAGAACCATGGATCCTATTTTGCAAATTAATCGGCGAAAGAACCTACCTGCGATTTTGGAATTCCTGGAGGGCTTTTTCACAAAAAAACTGAGCTGAGGACCTAAACACAATTTTACTTTTTTCGGAGGGCCTCAACGCGAACGCGCTGATGTGGCGGCCCTGGTTGGCCTCCAATCCCCCCGGTATAAGATAGACTAGATGAGTGACCGCGGCGTGTCACGCCGCGATCGCTACTCCCCAACACGAGCAAATCGAGAAAACGTGCGAAACGGTGGAAAGGATATAACGTAATTACGCTCTTTTTGGTATTTATTTGGGGTCCTCTCACGTAGGATCTGCAATTTTGCGGAAACGAAAGTCCTTTTCAAAAAAAAGGTTGAAAGGATCTAAACGTAATTACACATTTTTTTGCATTTATTTGGGGTCTTTTTACGAAGGATTCGCCATTGTGCTGAACCGAAAGATCATTTTTGTAAAAAAAAGGTTGAAATGACCTAAACGTAATTACACATTTTTTCGAGAGGCTTTCATGGAGAGAGGACAGTGAGGGGCTGCCAGCCCAGAAAGTCTTCCAACTTTAATAGGTAACTAGAAACCTATACGCGGCGTTCCACGCCGCGGGCGTCGCTCTCCACACGAGCAAATCGAGAAAATGCGCGACCGACGCTCCACACACGAGTAAATCGAGAAAACGCGCAAAAATAACCTAAAAAGGATTTTGTGTTTTCTGCAAAAGGGCTTAAACGTAACGCTAGAAAAACGCAACAAGGACCTAACTGCGATGTATATTTTTTTAAAAAAAAAGGACCCAAAGTTTTTTTTATCCCGAAAAGGACCTAATCATAAAAACGCAACAAGGACCTAAATGCGATGTATATTTCTTAAAAAAAATAAGGGACCCGAAAGTTTTTTGGTCCCAAAAAGGACCTAATCGTAATTCCTTTTTTGGTAAAAGGACCCGAGCGCAAGCCTTAAAAATGCATAAAGGACCTAGACGTAATATATATTCTTTTTTCGGAAAAAAGATCTAACCGTAATTTTTTTTCGGGAAAAAGACCTATATATAAAAAAAATTCGGAAAAGGACTCGGATGTAATTTTTTTCGGCCGGCTCGGCTCGAGCCGCGAGCCGAGCCGGCTTGCTCCACTCTCAAAGCAATGAGGAAGCGGAACATTGCAGGCTTTAGTAGAAGGTTATATATATATATATATATATATATATATATATATATATATATATATATATATATATATATATATATATATATATATATCTAATTACTTTACCCAATTATAATCCGATTCCACCGAAATAAGCGGATAGATTCTTTTTATATTCTATTTATTCATGACACATTTTTGTAGTCTATTCTTTATTACGGGCTATTGGTTTTAGATCATTTAACGTGCTATCGTATCCAGGATTAGTCTTTTGTTAATAAAATTTAACACTCAATTATGGTAATTACAGTTAGATCTGAAATATAAAACTCTAACAAATTTGTAGGAAGTAGTTCTTAAAATACATTAGTTGACCCATTCCTTGACATACTTCTATATCAGTTCTAAAGATTCTTATTTCTTTTTCAGGTCACAAGTCTCATCTCTCTTACAGAAAAAAAACATCTCTCTTTATGTCACACGTTACCAAATATATAAGATTATATTTCTTGCAATTTTAGATTCTTATCTTCGAAGGATTGAGAACATAGCAACGTTTTTTCTCTCTCTGAGCTCATGTTTTGTTCGGTTACGTTGTTATTAGTGATGCTACAGGTTGAGAGATTGATCTATTGGTTATGGTTTACTAATCATAATCATAAATCTTTACTTATATAAAGCTCAAGGAATTGGAGCCCTCAGAGGCATGCCATCTCATCACCTTCGCGAGGAGGCCTTTCGGAAGAACCGAAATTACGTATAAGTTCTTCCACCGGTTATTTTGCAAAGAGGCCTCGTAGTTTCGTAGATTCGTGAACGGCTCCATCGGTTTTTTCAATCTATTAGGCCCTCAGGGTTTCAGGAATTTACGAGTAGGTCTTGCACCCTATAGCAATTTTACATGAGGCCCTTCGCGATTTTACGCGAAGACCCCTAGAGTTTCGGAAAATCCGGCATATCCTGCATAGCGTAGCGTAGCGCGCAAACCCATCTAGTAGGCTTAATCGAGCATGAGACCCAGATGTATCAATCCACCCTTGCCGAGTAAGATTTATCTTTTATTTTGATTTTAAACTACAAAGTCATATATATCTCTACTCAATAGCATTTTAGGGTCAATATAGTGCATTTTTAATTAGGATCCACCGGATTATGAGTTTTGTTTTGTTTTTAGAATTTATAGCGTGTTTTCCTTCTTTTTTAATAGCATCCAATAGCCGCTATGATCAAACTTTAATTATAGCCCACGTAGTCAAGGGTCCTATGTTTTTCTTTTTTATGAGAATATTTTTCTTTTTTTCTATTAGTTGTAAAACTATTATTATGATATTTTATTATATAAAAAGATTTTACAGTGCAGTATACTAATAATATATAGTGAGAAATAGAAATTAGATCTAGCCATTAATTTGTTGAGTATACTTCTACTACTAGAGAAAGTATAAATAAATACCAGCTAATCTTAGGGCTGTGCATACGATATAAATGGTAAATACGGTTTTTAAAGAAATACGGTAATAAAAATGTGATACTAAATATACCAAATAGAACTTTGGATCGGTATCGATAAATAATATAATATTTCGGTTCGATATCGGTAAATACCATATTTACCAAACTAGCGTGAATTATTCTTTTTTATTTGTCATTTGGACATCGATACAGTTTCTAATACACACATTTGACCATTACTCTATCTCATTATATGTTAGTAAAAAATATTACACACATTTGGCCATTACTTTGATAAATCTAGTGATATTATTTCTATATGAAACTATACTTTATACACAATTGACCATTACTTTATCTAATTATACATGTATTTTTTTTCTATTTCGGTATTCGGTTTACTCGCGGTTTTTACCAAAAAAAATGTATCCCAAAAGTCAAAAAATTGTCATACCATACCGAATATAGTATACCAGTCAAACCGAGTTGACCGGTTCGATTCGGTTTTTTGGCACTGTTTTTTAGGCTCGGTAATACCGTGCACAGCCCTAGCTAATCTACGTGGGGAGAGACCACGCATGTATAGCATCCCACATACACTTTAGTCCTCACTTCGATTCTCAAAGCTTAGCCTAGAGTGGGACGAGATCACGCATGCATAGCACCTTACATACACTTTCATTCTCGTTTGGTGTAAAAGGGTAAACCTGAAGGTGTTATATTTGAATCCAACATGCATTTTATACTACTATAACTTACTCTACCAGCAATATGAGACTAATCCTATCATCATTCGGCATAGGTCATATGAGACTTTTATATTGACGGGCCATGGTATTACAGCTGATTAGTGGGCTGGAGTGCAGGCATGAAAGGATGAGTTCGGGTCCTGTGAGGCCCAGGGCTGAGAGGTGGCTGCCTCATGTTATCAGCTCACAATCACACCATGAAGGGATGTAGTGGGCCATAGCCGGACACTCATCGAGCTGAAGCCCGGTTTTTTTGGTTCCACCCCATCCAATGACACACGACGATAGGGTCCGATTAACGATCGGATGACATGGGTCTTATTCTAGTCAACGATGACGTGCCGTGGACCTGGAAGACCTGGCGGCGCATGGCTGCTCCTTCCACCACCGCAGAGTCACCAGCGGTGTGGAGACGTGTCGAATCCAGGGTTTCAAATCTCGCCGAAATTTCGAATTTAGAATTACCCCGAAATCGAAAATACCGGCCGGATAAAAAAATTTAATCCTTATTTGAAATTGCTACATTAACACAAAATTTCGTTTTCGCCGAAATTTCATGTTTTTTGGCTGGTTTTGAAACTTTTAGGGCCAGATTTGACCGGATTTGGTCCAATAACCCTTAGGAAAGTCATCTCCTATGAAAATTTGTTGAAAAACCGAATTTTTGAGACATTTTAAAATTTTGGCAGAAACACTGTTAGATTTTTATAAAATTGTACATGCTTGATAATGAGCTGAAAATTTTATGGTACTATCTTTCGTAGTTTAGGATCATACATAAAAAATTTTAAAATAATTTAACTTCATTTCTTATCCTTAAAAAATCAAAAACAGAATGAACATAATTGGGACAGTTATATTGTCAGAATTTTATAAATTTTCTTGATTGTGATTATGATCTAAATTTTTTTTGAGAGGTTAATAATTTTATCAGTACCATTATATAAAATTTAAAAAAAAAATAAAAAAAATTTGTTTGGTCAATCAAATCTATGTAAGCATTGAACTTCGTTTGTTATATTATATTTCAAAAATCAAAAAGAGAAGAACATAAATGGTACTATGCCTTGTAAGAATTTTATAAATTCACTGGAGTGTGATCATGATTCAAAATTTTTATGAGATATTAAACACTTCCTTATCAACCTTCTTTAAAATTTTAAAAAAAATTAAACTTTTTTTATTGCTAAAGCAAATCTATGTATTGATCATCAAGCTTTTATTAGGACGTAGCATAGTATGAATTTTTAAAAATTATTTGAGAATGATAATCATCTAAAACTTTTAAATAAACATTAAATGTTATATCAGGACCATCCACAAAAATTTTCAAAAGTTTTTAACAAGGTTTAGATAATTTTTTATTTTGTTCAAATTTGCCGGTAAGCCTTTTAACAGGGCAGTAGTACTGTTCGAATTTCTAAAAATTCATGAAGTTTGATCATCATCTGAAAATTTTATGAGAACATTAGAGATGCATCATAACCATGCAAAAAAAAATCAAAAGTTTATAACGTGTTTTGAACCATTTTGCATTCAGTTCGAAATTGCTAGTCAGCGTTTTATCAGGACAGTAGCAATGTTTGAATTTTTAAAAATTCCATAGACTTCAGAATTATCTAAAATTTTTATAGAAATATAAGATATGTGTCAGGACTCTCCAAAACAAAATTCAAAATTTTTCGATATAGTTTGACTCACTTTTCTGCCGTTGCAAAAATGCCAAAATTTTAGGATTTTTCGGCGAAATTTCGTTTTTCTCGGTAGAAAACAAACCGGATTTGAATTTGTGTTTTTGAATTTCGAACGAGATTTGTCCGAAATATCCGAATTTAGGCGAAATTTCGAATTCTGATCTGAAACGATATTTTATTTAAAACGAAATTTGAATCCTTAGTCGTATCTCGCCGTCCATGACCAAGCCACCGGACGTCCACCGGATCCGCCACTTCGTTGGGATTAAACTTGGACCGATGGTTCACTATTGCTATCTTCCAGAGTCCAGACTATTCGGATTACTTGGATGTGACTGCCACCGCCGTTTTCGATACGGTCTCTTGTCATGCTGATTGCTGAGTTTCGTAAAACTGTAAAAGCGAAAAAGGAAATGTCAAACATAAGGCGTACGTTCGATATTCTTTTCAAGTAGTTTTTTTTTGTTACAACATTTAGTTGAAATGTAGCATTTGTTAAATCGAAATGCTACGATAGTTATTTGAAGCAGTCCAAGTATCTGCTACAAATAATGGCAAGTCTGTTCACATGGAAGCTATTTGACAAGCAAAGCCGAGAAGATAACCCCAACCACCCCAAACAAAAGGCTATCGCATGCGAAACAAGGGATAATAGTTGGCACATTGTTTTTGTTTTGTAGCTTCAACAAGAGAAGGGTGTTGTGGCGAGTTGGAACTCTAATATGAAGGATAGGGCTTTAGTTCAGGTTACAAGCATGGTTTAGCCCTTATGATGTAATACACGATAAGGATTAGTCCGAACTGCTCCCAATTCTAACATTTTCCATTTTACGCCGTCTGCACTCCAGTTTCCTCAACTCAGAAGAAACAATGCCATGTTATAAAACACACGACAAAAATATAGAATCAAAGAAACGGAAGACACAAATTTTGCGTGAAAAACCGTTTCGAAAAAACCACGTGGGCATAATTGCTATATCACTGTATCAGTAGATGTTTACAATGAAGCTCTTGCTCTTTCTATAGACTATAGGGACATATTTATAGTGGTACATAACAGACTTGTGAGACCCCGTTTTTACAAATAGAAACTTCCATGTGATTACTGTACTAGTCCCATGATCAGTGGCTAGCACTCACATGTTTACAACATTCATATCACATCCACAAGATATTAAACTGATAAGCATATATTACAAGCAGGAATAATTATACAGAGTTTAATTTTTACAACAGCGAAAAATAGAGAATTTAAAAACTCCAAAAGCCACGTGGTCTGCCCGCTAACCCTCAGGCAACTGACTTGGCAAACCTAGGGAAAACCATCATCGAATATCCCGTGCCCTGCATGATAGTAAGAGTCGTCTGGCACTTCGCAGGTTTCGTCCTCTAAGATAACAGATGCAAGATTGAGTACATTGGTACTCAGCAAGACTTATAGTGTTTGACAAATGCAATTAAGTAGTTATGCAAGCTAATCAAGGTAGGTTAATGTTTATTTTGCAGTTGCATAAACATTTAAAGATATGACATAATAGAATGAAACAACGCATTTTCAAATAGGTAATTGAAATATAAAGTGATAAGCAATTATTCAAGTCCTTCAACCCAGTCTACCCGACTGCAAGGATCCCCGGTGTCTGTCCTTTGACATGAAAAACTAGTTGCAAAACGGTTTCTTTTTCAAACCCATTTTTCCAGAAAATACCAAAACATTCTAACATTGGAATGACTTCATCAAGCGTCCATAACCGTGGACACGGCTAATCGATTAGATTTACACTCTGCAGAGGTGTACAACTTTACCCACAAGGAATGATCAACCTCTTTTGCCAGGCCAATTTACACACTTCCTTTGGTGTGTCGGCAAGGAGATCATACAGAGCCGTTACATTATCTAGACGTGGTTTGAACCAGCCCGGGACGTTTAACCCTCGCCATGGAAACAGAAACACTCACCCAAGCCGTGGATCCTTTTTCATCATACCCAGCACCACATTTCTGTTCATGGCAAGGCGTACACCGTTGCATTGGTATATAGAAACCCCTACAAGCAAACCAAACCGGAATGCCTGTGCAATCTCCCGCCTTCCTTAGATGCAAAGCCACATCTAAATAACTTAATAGGCTAAGACCCGCCCATACAAGCCCTCGTGGTTGTACGAAATTCTTGAATCTATAGCGTCCCATTGCTCGGTCCTCAATCTGACACGGGCGATACTCCACCCTACACTACGTGCAACTCCCTTTGCACCACCGGCTATTGCCAATAATCGCCCGCATCAAAACCATAGTTTTAGTTCTGGGTTTTTAGCCAAAGTACCAGCAACATTTTTCCAAATGAGGATCATACATTTGTTGAAAAGAATGAAAACACGACCAACAGCTTAAGCAGGTATATTATGCTAGCGGTTATACCCAAAATGACATTAAGCATGTCTAGTTCAAATTAAGGTTTACAAGGTTCACATGTTCATACAGATTAAGGCAAACCATAATTTACAGGACTAACTACAGTTCTAACCCAAATTAGCATTTTTAGGGAGAACTATCCGGATGCATCGTACATAAGCAAAAACAACATAAGGTAGGTAAATTATTGGCTCGACATATTCAAGGGGGTGCTTGCCTTGCAACTCGCTGTCTAACTCCGGATCTGGATCAGGGACGGCGTCGTCTTTCTCTTCGAGGACGTCAGGTTCTACACGTCAATCAAGCGAAAATATAGTAAAAATCCAAATTCAAAAAGGGCGAAAAGAAGACAGACAGTAAGTCAAATAAAGAATCACTGCAGAAACAGGGGTATCTTTTGAGGGTTGGATGATAAACTTTTTAAGATTTCACAAAGTAAATAATTATGCATTCAAAGCGTTAATACTTTCTGTGATGAACAACATGGGTTTTTCTTATAGATTATTTGTTCTGAAATTACGAGTTCAAGAGGCTAAAATTGTGAATTCTAATATTTATAACTTCGAATTATAGATGCTAAAATTATCTAAACTAACAAAATCTAAAACATAGGATGAAGGGGTTGATTGCATTAAAACTTATTAAGTCATGATACTAGGTTTGGTCATGGTTTAAAACCATTTAATCCATATCCTAACTATTTTATTTCCTATGCACATATATATATACATATATATGTGTGAGTGCATTTGGCACAATGATTACTGCATAACTTAAAGTTAACTCAAACCAAAATTTCTACTTAATCAAATTTAACCATGCTACTGCCATCCTATTATTCCCTTAATACTATTTTACATATTTGAATTCTTAGTGCATTAAAAACAAGATTTAAAAGGAAAGTAATTCAAACATGCATGAAAATTAAATATTCTTATATATCTGGGTTCCTGGAAACATAAGGATCCTAGAAAAATTAGTTTCATTTACTCCTAATCTTATTTACAGAAATTTTGTATATTGCATAATTTTAGCCTCTTTATTCAAATTTGGATTTCAAAATTACCCAGAGATGATTTTCAAAATATTTTTGCATATTCTGAAAGGGTTTGATTTTACATGAATATAGAATTTTATTTCACCAATTTTGGAGCTATAGTTCAAAACTTATGGACCTTTGAATTGGTTCGGTTTCTAAAAACCAGTTAAAATTCGGAAATACGTTTTCTCCATTTGGAAGTAGCTTTCGCCTCGCGCGCATGGCGCATTTGAATCGGCCCATAGCCATCGACACCATGCCCACGGTCACCAGACGCTGCCTACAAGATAATCGCAAGCGGAGCCCGCTTGTCGATGATCATGCAAGACTCGCAATGTAAAACACCCACGAGATCGATAGGGGTGGCCTAGCCGTCAGTGACTCAAAACAGAGCACTCGGTTTAAGGCTCACCACCGGCGAACTAAGTCCGGCACGGCGGAATGAGTGGCACCTACGGCTTCAGTACGGCGTCGCGCATCTAATGGTGGTGGCCATTCGGTCTGAGGTGGCCGAAAAGTAGGTCACCACCGCAAGGGTGCGGCGGCGCTAATGACTGCACGAGCAAAAGCTCACCGTCGGCCGCCTTTTCACTGGACAAGGACAGTGAAAGCATCAGTGAACTGCAAGTGAGCTATTTCACCTGAGAAAGAAAACGGAGAAGGCCCGAATATGGCTACCCATGCGCGCCGGAGCTGAGGAAGAAACGCAGCAGAATGGGTTAACTGTGGGCAAAACAAGGACAAAAGCAAGATTGATCAGTACTCTAGGGGGCACGGCGAATCTCCAAGACCAAGAAATTTCGGGGATTGATGCTCTTTTGGTTCACCTCACTGATCCTCCCCCTTTTCTGGCTTCGGCGAAAATGACGAAGAGATGGGCGACTGGCTCGGGTGTTCGGCTCAGAAAACGAATGAAGAAATGAGAGCCTCAGTGCGATGCTCACATGGTATTTATAGCCTGGGAAAAGTGGCGGCTCCAGTGTTTGAATCGGAAGAGAGAGTTGCGGCTGCCTGGCTTTTGACCGCTCGGCGAGGTGGCGCGAAGTGTCGCGGCAGGAATGACGCGGGATGGACGGGGTATGGCACGAGAGTCCCGAGGCTCGGCGTGGCAGCGCCTAGCAGCTCGGGGCAGCGCGATTTGCGCTGAAATGCAGCGAGAGACCGGCGAAGGCTCGGGAGAACTCGAGCTGGTCTCAGGCGAGAGAGGAAAGGGGCGAGGGCAATGAAGCTGGAGGCTGGCAAGTGGGACTGGAGCCACCGGTCAGCGAGTGAGATTTTTTCCCTTCCTGCCAGCGAACGGTTACGGAAAGGGGCGGGGCCCACATGTCAGAGAGAGAGAACGAGTCAAGGGATAAGTCTCAGCTCAGATAGCTCCATGTGAGCATTAAAACAGCTATCTAATCATGGTGAAATTTTTTGAAACTTTTTGACCATCATCCTATGGAAGTTCTTATCCTCCAGTAAAATTTTCAGACTAAAATATCTGATAATGAATCAATTAAAATTCTGACACTGTGGACTGTACAGGATTTGTGTTTCGGTATTTTATTTATTTAAGGGTATAAATCATATTAATTATTTTTAAAACTTTTTATAAGAGTTAATTATGTATTATAGATATCTCCATAAAAATATCAAGTTGAAATCTCAAGTGAATAGTTTATAAAAATTCTGACATGAGGATTTGTAGTTGTTAATTGTTTCTATTTTTGAATTTTTAGAAGGCTTTTCCGACATGATCAATTCCTGAGATTTTTACCAAATGTAAACACTGCTCTGAGGGTCCTATGGTAATTTTTGTGGCTCCAGATAAGTTTCGATTATTTTTTAATTAATTCTGACTTCACTGTTTTTAGTCAAAAAAGATGACTAGGATATTTTATTTACTCCATTTCAGCACCAAGGATTTTTTTTTACTAGATATTTTTACTGGTTTACCAGCATGAATATGGTCAAATGGTAATTTTTTTTCTCATTTTTACTTTTACCTTCTTACCATTTTCCATTTGATAATTCTATTTGTTGGACTTTTCATACAAAGCATAAATCCAAGAAAAATCCAATAAAACCAATAACACCAAGAAAACTCAGAAATAATTATTTTCAAATCCAAAACATTCATTTTCATTTTATTATATATTGTTTTTCTTTTCGGGATGTCACAAGACTCCTTGTAGTAGTATATTTGAGATGGAGTGAAAATAAATCCATATCACCCTCAGACTCAACAACCTCCACCTCAAGGTTTTAAATTTCGGTTTCGGAATGAATTTCGTCTCAGGCCGGATAACGAAATTTCAGCGAAATTTCGAAATTTCGGAATTATTTCAGATGAAATTTGAATTTGAAAATTCAAATCCGGTTCAATCCGGAAAATAAAAACCGAAATTCGGCGAAAAAACCAGAAATTTCGGGCGAAATTTCCGAAATTTTGGGGTTTTTGCACTGGCTGAAAAGTGGTCTAAACATTATCGAAAAATTTTGAAATTATTTTTGGAGGTTCCTGACACAATGATAATATTCTAAAAAAAATTTCAGCTGATTATCATATATTAGGAATTTTTAAAAATTCGGAGAGTGGTACTGTTCTGATAAAACACTGACCGACAAGTTTGATCGGAATGGAAAATGGTACAAATCAAGTTATAAACTGTTTAAATTTTTTTTGCATGGTTATTCTCCATAAATAATATTATAATAAAAATTTCAGCTTATTATCACATGTGAGGAATTTTTAAAAATTCGGAGAGTGGCGCTGTCCAGACAGAACACTGATCGACAAGTTTGATCTGATTGGAAAATGGTACAAATGAAGTTAGAAACTGTTGAAATTTTTTGTGCATGGTTATGATGTATCTATAATGCTCTCATAAAATTTTCAGATGATGATAAAACAGTATAAATTTTTAAAAATTCGAACATTACTACTGCCCTGTTAAAAGGCTTACCGGCAAACTGGAACAAAATTAAAAATTATGTAAACCATAAAAGTTTTTGAAAATTTTACAGAACGGTGATAAGGAAGTTATTAATATCCCATAAAAATTTTGATTCATGATTACACTCCAGTGAATTTATAAAATTCTTACAAGGCACAGTACCATTTATGTTCTTTTCTTTTTGATTTTTGAAATATAATATAACAAACGAAGTTCAATGCTTGCATAGATTTGATTGACCAAACAAACAAAGTTTAAATTTTTTGAAAAATTTATATATTGGTACTTAGTCAATTATTAACCTCTCAAAAAAATTAGACCATAATAATACTCAAGAAAATTTATAAAATTCTGACAATATAACTGTCCCAATTATGTTCATTCTGTTTTTGATTTTTTAAAGATAACAAATGAAGTTAAATTATTTTTAATTTTTTTATGTATTATCCTAAACTACTAAGGATAGTACCATAAAATTATCAGATGTTTATAAAGCTTGTAAAATTTTATAAAAATCGGACAGTGTTTCTGCCAAAATTTTAAAATATTTAAAAATTTAGGTTTTTCAACAAATTTTCATAGGAGATGACTTTCCTAAGGGTTATTGGACCAAATCCGGTCAAATCCGGCCATAAAACTTTCAAAACCGGCCAAAAAACACGAAATTTCGGCCAAATTTGGCGAGATTTCGCCGAGAAAACCGAAATTTCGGATTTTACTGTAGCAATTTCAATTTTTTTAAATTTTTTTTCCGGACGGTACTTGAGATTTCGGGGTGGTCCGAAATCCGAAATCTCGGCGAAATTTCGCCGAAATTTGGAACCTTGCTCCACCTTGAGACTAATTCTTCTTGTAGCCAAAATATAATGCGACTTTCTTCAAAACAAATCATCATGAACACCTTATACGCCGAAAGTCCAAAAAACTTATCTGAAAAAGAAAAACTGGAACAATCTTATCCAAAATGCTTCTTATAAGACAAAACATCATCTACAACATTTTATAGATATCAAAGAACTCGTATCATAGATATTTGGCATGCTCTACCTGGAACACAAATTCAACAAACAATACTCATTAGAGAGCAACTTGCACGTGTAACTATCACGTACTTCAAACTGTCGACTTCAAAGGTAATTAAATTCTATGACATGGTTGAAACTGCTCTTACAAAACTATTAAGATGAAAGAACTCCTGCGCCATCAATGGAGTGTAAATTGCAGTAGACCGCTCGTATCGAGCCATGACAACTGGACAACGTTTTAGTATTCACACAGAAGCAAACTCCTTCTTGCACTTTAATTCTTTATCTCAAACTGATATTGGAGCAAAGCCTTCACTTTGAAACAGTAAAACTCCGGAGAGTATAATGCTAGCTACCATTAGCGTGTCATCAAATTCTTGAGAATTATTGTTGCCAAAGTCTTCATAATGATCGCGCAAGCGATCCAAAATTTCAATATATCCAAATGATGATTGAACACCAAATTCATTTGTCTCCTCAGCTATCATTAAACTTTTTTGTGTTTTTTCCTCAAAGTCTCCTCGATTAAGCGTAACCCAAATTAACTCATTGTGTTGAAAATACCTACAACTTCACCTTAGACTCTATATATGCGGATCTTGCCACAGTAACCCATAGTAGACAACGGATTATCGAAGAAATTGTTAATGATTAATCCCGCATGTATGTCGCCAATAATAGCCACAATAGTCTGAATTGCAATATAATCCACCTTTAACAGAAACAATATGACGATCGACTGTGGCAGAAGATTGCTGATAGAAATGGCGTAGAATGCCATCTAGGTATGACGCCAGACGGCGCGGGTGATGATGTTAATGAACTTTGCGCTGGAACAGTTGCCGATGTAGAGCGCAGGTCAACACTTAGTATGGAGTCTGAATCGTGAAACAGAGTTGAGACGAGTTAAAATCACCGAGTTGAGACTTCTGAATCTCATGGTATATAGCCTTTACGTGGCTATGTTTTTTTTTTCTTGAAAAGATTTCTCAACTAAAATTTATATCCATCTCTTTAATTATATATTTTTGCCGTACGTTTTTTTTAGCAAGTGACGAGAGGCAGCCATTGTTATTGTCACATCATCATGCTGAATTCCGTGCACCTGACACGATTGCTGTGTCACAGGGATCAAGACCAAATGGTACCAAATTGTTCATGATGAAATAATGGTTCCACTAGTTCAGGTTGCGGTCGTACAAGTGGAACAGGGAGATTGTTAAGTTTTAAGTACGGTGCGAATTTGTTTTCTGTTCTATCTTAAATTTATTTTTATTTTATTTCAAATCTATTTTTAAACAGAGCCTGTTATGTATTATTATAAATGTAAATATATTCTCATACAGTGATATAGCTATTATGCGCTCGTAGTTTTTCCTATAAGAATTTTTCACATAAAATCCATATCACCTGTTTTTTTCACGTAAAATTTGTCTCTCTTCTTATTTTCTGAATATTATCTGCAACATGCCATGTACCATCATCCCGTTGACGAGGACACTTTGCAGGCTTGGGGGAGAAAGGGGAAGAAGAAAGGGGCGAACAAAAGAAGAGAACGGGCGACGGAATCCCATGTATCAATCACTAGGGAAGACCATGAACATGATTCGATCACCTCCCCTTCGCGCCAAGAAGGCAGACACAAAAGAACAACCACACGAGCACGCCGACCGCGGGGCACACGAGCAGGTTCCCGTGCACGGCGGTCACCTCGTAAACCCACGCGAAGCTCGAGAAGATCGCCGCGCTGACCGCCCTGTTCACCGCGCCCGCCGCCGTCCGCAGCCACTGGGGGCAGCCGCGGGAGGACTCGTCGGCCCACTGCGCGGGACCGAGAGCGATCCATACCAGCGCCATCAGCGACAGCAGCATGGTCGCGGACTGCCCCCTCGCCCACTTCAGCTGCTCCTGCCGCCAGGTCATGCCGGCGTGGCCGGCGCCGATGCCACCGCGGTAAGGCGGGTGCGACGGCGCGCGCCTCAGGCAGCAGCTGCCCGCGAGAGCTCTCACAAGAAGCCAGCCGAGCTCCACGAGGACCAGTGACATGGAGAAGAACATCACCACGACGAGCCCGAACGCCGCCAGCGCCCTTGGCATCTGGGCGTCGGACGAGACGCCGACGTCGCGGAACGCGCGCTGCACGTACTGGAACATGGACCCGATGCCGGAAGCCTGCTGGAAGACCTTGGCGACCAGCGCGCTGACGACGGCGCGGCGGAGCGGCTCCGTCGGCCTCGCCAGCAACTCCCGCCATATCCGACACTCCTCCCTCCACGGGCTGTGTGTCCCCGGCATTGCCACCGGGTCGTTGGAGCCGTCGTGCGGTGCGCCGAGCTCTGCTTTTATCTCGAGCAAACGGAGCTCGGCCTCCTCCAGCGTCGCGGACGTCCTGGAGAGCACGCGCCGGGCCTTGCTTAGCTGGTCCTTGGCCACGAGCCACCGGGGCGACTCCGGCATAAGGAGCAAGGCGGAGCTGAGCAACGCTGGAATGGCCGTGCCGGATGCTATGGTCACCCGCCACGCGAGGTGCACCGGGAGCTTCAAGAAGCCCGTGGAGTAGAAGAGGGAGCCGAGGATGCAGCCGAGGTACACGAAGCCGTCGGGGTGGGAGGTGAGGATGCCGCGCAGCGACGAGGGGCTGAGCTCGGCGGCGTAGGCCGGGACTATCATGAGTGCCTGGCCCATGCCGAGGCCGTTGATGAAGATGCCGGCCGTGAACGCCGCGAAGCTGACTGCGAGCCCCCGGGCGAGCGCGCCTGCGCAGAGGACTGCGGCGGAGAGGAGGACGGTGTAGCGGTCGCCGATGGGGCATTGTGCGCCTACGGCGGTGAGCGCGCCTATGAGTGACGAGAGCACGACGATGCACGCCAGTAGCTTCAGGTCGGCCTCCACCGGCACGGCCGTGCTGCTCACCATGGCCAGGTCTGCATCAAGATGTACATGCAAAATTGAACAGTGTGCAAATGGATAGTATTATGCATTTGCATGGTTAACAGAGCCAGAGGATCCGATTCCATATACACTTGTATGAATCAATGCATGGGAGTTGGTCCCTACCGTAGCCCAAGAAGAGAGGAGTGGCAGACGAGAGCATGGCAGTGGCAAAGGCATACTTGTTCAGAGGGCGCCTCGTGGGCTTCGCCGCCATATCTGGGGGAAGGCCGTCTCCGGTGATCCTTTGGCCGGGTACTCTGCATATTGGTGAATTTATACGGTTTTGTTCTTGATGGTGCGTTAAAACTGTTGATCGAACGACACATTTGAGTGTGCCGCGTTCATGCCATCTGAACGCAGCGGCGAAGCCAGGATAGAGGTTAAGGATAGGCTCAAAAGTCTAAGCCAAATTAATATAAATATAGTTTTGTACTATCGTACAATCTAAATTTCACTTGATTAAAATGCCTCCTTCATCTTATCTCTACTTCCATTGGTATAATATTATATTATTATGCAATGTGCCACATATGCGATATTTTTTTAGTTTAAATTCTAGTCGAAACCTCTTTGGTTGAGTAGTGCTCTCATTGGTTAGGGGAGTACTACTTGAATTACTTGTGAAATAGTTATACAAAGTTTGTTTATTCACTATTGCAAATCTACAAATAAATTGTAAAATTTATCTCTATACATAATACAACTAGATAGTCTAGATTGTCAAATTGTCTATGCAATACAATATCAAGTCATCAACAAGAGCAAATAATAAAGATTAACCAATAATATTAGAAAATACATTAAATACCAAGACTCAAGTTGGTAGATCCCCTCGACCAGTCCACCGCTCGGTCCCCTCCTCACCTCCTCATCCTCTGCGGCTCTGCAGAGCTGGTGCCTTGCTGATCCCCTCCCTTCTTGGTCACCTCCTCCCATCCTCCATCCTCTTCCTCCCTAGTTCCAACTCATCGTACCACCAGCCGCCGCTAGGGTTTCTTGGGCTCAGCTGCTTGCCCACTTCAAGTGCGCTCTCAATCAACGATCAATCAATCCTCTTTCTTGGGTGGGTGGGGATGGATGTGAGAATTAGTTGCTAGTTGAGCCTTGTGGCCCTGATGGTTGTTGGTTGATTGCTGAGGAAAGACCTATCTTTATCTTCTAGTCTCTTCCTCCCTCTGTATCAAGACTAGTTCACAGCATGCATCTATAGCCATGTTTGCTTGCTGTTTGGAGAGTGGAGGTGTTACAATGCTGATGAAGGGTAGGCTCGAGCCTAGCGGAGCCTTACTGTTGGATTCACCCTGTCTGAACGCAATGATGGATGTACTAATACTTCCAAAAAATTCATATTTCACGACGAACTCGATTCGAAGAAAGAGAGGCAAATGCCGATAGACATTTTTCTACAGAACTGAACAGGAATTTGCAGATGCAAAAAATGAAGGGAAGGAAAAGGTGGAAGAACACAGGAACGATCTCAAGAAGACATTTCAATCAAAGAAGACAGTTCAATCAGCAAAAAGAAATATATACCTGGCTTAAGTACGAAATAATCTCTACGCCGCGATCTGCTCTTCGTTTAATTTCTGCAAGGTAAATCTGTCCACACTAATTCATCGTCAGCATCACTCGCGGAATTTCTGGCGTCCTCGGTGACAAAGATGGCGAACTAGGGTTTAGAAGATGGAATTCGAACCCCTCTCATATCCATGGGATAGCTCTCTATCTCTGGATGACGCAGTTGTAGTAACAGTGTAACAAACTCCTGCTGAAACTAAGTGCCCCACGCCGAAGAAACTCTCTCTAGGTGGTTGATTAGTAACAGCTAACCTAATTACAAGGGAGCAGGTAGTTAGGCTAGAGAATTGGATGCAACAAGAATAGCTTTGAGCCTTTGACAATAATCACTATATAAGGTGCATATCTTGGCGTGATCGTGCTCTCAGTCTCATAAGACGTGAATAATGTATCACTGTACTCTGTAGCCATCTGAAGCAAAAGTAGATTACACAAGTGTTGCTACTTTGGGAATTAATATTGTCATGTTGACTGGACTCAATACTGTTAAGGAACCTCGCTATCGAATAGTCCGGGGTTCCCGAACAGATCTAAAGTTGGAGAATAGAAAGAGAGAGACAAATATATGGGAGCGACGACTGAATTCTTTATTGCTTTCAGACTACTTGTACATAAGGAGGGGGGACCCCCTCCTCCTTTTATAGCGCTCACTTAAGGTTTCGGCCAAAGGACCACCGTGGGCTTTCTATTGGGCCACGTGGTTTCCCAACACTCCCCCTTGGGCCCTTTGCCGCGAGATGCCTATGCCTCATTAAAACTCTAGAAAAACCTAGTGGGAAAAATACTTGGAGAAAGAGTACATAGCATACGCTTACTATGTTGCACGAATTGTCTCATTAAAACCTTATGCAAGAAAACTTCATGAAAAACTTGCTAAGGAAAAAGAGTACAATTCTCCCAACTTCAATTGCTAATCTTCGAGATTCATGTTGGGTATTCATAATTCATCTTCGAGATTTATGTGGGAGTATGTGAAATATCTCCCCCTGAAATCTGCACTTCTCTAAGTCTCATCATCCCAATTCTTTTACGCACCTTTCAAAGGTAGATCTTTGGGAGTGATTTAGTGAACAAATCTGCAAGATTTTCACATGACTTAGTATGCAATATCTTGATCTCGTTCATCTTATGCAATTCGTGAGCATAGAAGAACTTGGGGTTGATATGTTTCGTGAGATTACTCTTCACATAACCCATCTGTGCTTGGGCAACACAAGCTGCATTATCTTCATAAATGATTGTGGGAGTTTGCTCAATGTTCAAGCCACATGACTTCTGGATATGGTGAATCATTCTTCTGAGCCATGCACATTCACGAGATGCTTCATACAAAGCGATGATTTCCGTGTGGTTTGTCGACGTCGAGACGAGATTCTGCTTAGACGACTTCCAAGAAACTGTTGTTCCTCCACATAGGAAAACATAGCCGGTTTGGGACTTGCCAGTATGCGGGTCTGATAAATACCCAGCATTGGCATAGCCAACCAAATTCAATTCATTGTTTCTTATTAAAAACAGACCGAGGTCTTTGCTTCCTTGGAGGTAACGGAAGATGTCCTTGATCCCTTTCCAATGCCTTTTGGTGGGTTCTGCACTGTACCGGGCTAGCAAATTCACAGCGAATGCAATGTCCGGCCTAGTGCTATTCGCAAGGTACATGAGTGCTCCAACTGCACTCAGATATGGGAATTCTGCTCCCAGGACTTCCTCCCCCTCTTCTCTAGGTCTGTATGGGTCTAGGTCTGCTTGGAGTGATCTTCTGACCATTGGAGTCTTCGCAGGATATGCCTTTTCAAAACCAAACATTTTCAACACTTTCTGCGTGTAGGTTGATTGATGTACCAAGATTCCTCCTTGGACATGTTCAAGCTGCAAGCCTAAACAAAACTTGGTTTTACCCAAATCCTTCAAACTCAGACTTCAAGTATGAGCATGCTTCTTTAATTTCTTCATCCGTCCCAATGATGTTCAAGTCATCTACATAGACGGAGATTATCTGAGAATCCATTCGGGATCATTGTATAAATACACATGGACAATCTTATTTGTTTGTGTAGACTTTCTTGCAGAGAAAGTCACTCAGCGATTGTACCACATTCTTCTGATTGCTTTAGCCCATACGGTGATTTCTCCAATTTCACCTTTATGCATGTGTTTCTATTTGCTCCGTCTTGGTTGGGATAGAATTCCTTCCGCTACTTTCATGTATATCTCGAATCCAAGTTTCCATACAAATATCTTGTGACAACATCCATTAGCTTCATTCTCAACTTCAAGTTGGCTGCCATTGAGATCAAATATCTAAAGGTAATTCCTCCCATGACCGGAGAATAGGTTTCTTCATAATCAACTCCAGGACGTTGAGTGAAACCTCGAGCTACAAGCCTTGCCTTGTACCTTACAACTTCGTTGTTTTCATTTCTCTTCCGAACAAAGACCCATTTGTGACCTACGGGGTTTATATGGAGAGGTGTGCGGCATACGGGCCCAAACACCTTTCTCTTGTTCAGAGAGACTAACTCTGCAGTGATTGCCTTTTTCCATTCTTCCCAATCTAGCCTTTTCTTGCACTCTGCGAGAGATGCAGGCTCGGGATCATGATCAATGATCGAGGCAATCTTCTTTGCAAAGTATGCATCAATGTTGGCTGTTACTCTATTCAGGGATTCTCCTGTTATTACAAAGTTTATGGCCATTTCTTCATGGGGTGCTTCTTGCACTTCTACTTGCTCTTCACTGCTATTCCCTATCGCAGGAGCAAGTTTCTTTAGCTTTTTATCGCCTATGTGTGCGCACACATTATTTCCGTGACTTCTGCGTGGAAGGTTCAAGTCTGAATTGCCTTTTCCGTTGGCTTCTTTCCGGTGCCAAGTCTCAACTGGCTCCCCTTCTTTCCTTGGGGCATTTTCATGATTGGTTGTGGTAAGTCCTCTGCTTGATTTTCTCCGGACGTCTCCGGTACTTTGGGTTTGAGGAGCAGATTTCTGCTCTTTTCTTTGAGGCCTCTGAGCAGGTTGAGGATACCTTCTATTTTCTTTGGTATTTCCACCCTCTCGGTGCATTCCTTGCGGGTACATGCGACTTAACCACGCCCTTGAGATCACAAAATGATCAGCAGTTCATTTGCTAAGTTACGCAAATCAATTATCTTCGGACTTCTTGATTTGCTTCATTAGTGCGGGGTCATGCGGGGATCGGTGGAATGCCATATGATTTCTGGCATTTTTCATCCAAAGGTTGATTTCTCCCTAATGACGGGAAACGATTCTCGTCAAAGATGCAATCAGCGAATCGGGCTGTATGCAAATCTCCAGTCATGGGTTCCAAATACCTGATTATGGATGCACTCTCATAACCAACGTATATCCCAGACTTGCGAAGAGGGCCCATTGCAGTCCGCTGAGGGGGTGGTATAGGTGCATATACCATACACCCAAATTTTCTAAGATGGGAGATCTTCGGGATGATCCCGTGCACAAGCTGCATAGGAGAATGGATGTTGTAGGCCGATGGTCTGAAATTGATAAGAGCTGCTGCGTGCAGGACTGCGTGTCCCCAACAAGTGTTGGGCAAGTTACAACTCTGCAAAAGCGGTCTGGCAATGAACTTAATCCTCTTTATTAGTGCTTCTGCCAATCCATTCTGCGTATGGACGTGCGGTACGGAGTGCTCAACTGCTATCCTTGTTGCCGTGCAATAATCGTCAAATGCCTTTGAAATAAATTCTCTGGCATTGTCCATTCTAATGGACTTCACGCGATGATCAGGGAAAGCATTCTTAATTCTTATGATCTGCGAGATCAGCTTTGCAAAAGCATGGTTTCTTGTTGACAATAAGCATACATGCGACCATTTCGAGGAAGCATCAATGAGCACCATAAAGTATCGAAACGGCCCGATAGGGGCGAATCGAACATAAATATCCCCTGGATGTGTTCCAAGAATGCAGGAATTTCACTTTGCACTTTCATAACAGATGGTCTAGTTATTAATTTCCCGGTGGCACATGCAGGGCACACAAAATCTTCATGATTCGGGAAATTTTTAACGTTAATGCCATGACCTTGTGAGTTGTTCACTATATTTCTCATCATTCTAAGACCAGGATGACCTAATCTACCATGCCATAAAGAAAATAACCCAGAGCTTCTAAAAACAGTCTTCAAGGAAGTATACACTTCGGGTGCATGAATATTTGTGTAGTACAACCCGATTCATATGAGGGACATTTTCTAATACCATTTTTCCACGTCTGCGTGCTTCACAATGCACAAATATTCTTTGCCATTTTCTTCATTGGTTTCTACGTGAAAACCATTGGCGCGGATGTCTTTAAAGCTTAAGAGAGTGCGCGTTGATTCAGGGTACAAAAGGGCTTCTTCGATTACCAAAGTTGTACCCATAGGCAATATAATAGTGGCTCTTCCTGAGCCGATTACATATGAGTCGCTTCCTGCGATCGTAGTAATCTTTCCAGTGTTCTTCGTGATTGACTGGAAGTATGTAGACTCTCTTAAGATGGTATTTGTTGTGCCACTATCAACAATGCATATCTCTTCCATATGGGCGCTACATGATTTCTAGATAAGAGAAATATAATTCTAATCAGATAGAGGCAAAATTAATCCAAATATTGCTTGCAAATTTGAAGAATACTGGAATAAAGAATAAATTGCATATTTATTCATGAAAGAAGTATGCTCTTCTAGAGCTTACAATTCATTATTCAAATAAAATGCTAACAACCATAATCTAAAAAAAATGCATTAAACAGAATCTGTAAAATATGCATTAACTTCTGCTTCTATGTCATCGACAGAAGTTTTCTCTTCATTTGCCATAAGCTTGGCTGCAGCATCGATGTCCAGGCTATTCTGTGAGGATGAGACAAGTGGGGTATCTACATCCATGATGTCATCATCACCGATGTTGGCAAAGTGCGCCTCTGCGAGGGCGTTTTCTTTTGCCTTCCTCTTAGCCTGATATGCGTTGATCACTTCCTTGGATTCCCGACATATCTTCGACCAATGTCCCCTAGTGCCACACTTGAAGCACGTTTGGTTCTGCTGTCCATACGGCTTGGCGTGCGTCTTTTCTTTATCATCCCTCTTCACTGGGGCTTTGGACTTTCCTTTGGCCTGAGTCCTCTCTTTTCCACCCTGCTTGCCCTTCTTTTTATTAATGGGCTTTCTCACCTTGTAGCTATTGGCATTGACTTCTGTGCCAGTGTCTCGTCCAGGTGGCTGCGAAACATAGTTCTTATGTAGAACATCGTCTTGCGATTTCGCAACTTGCATTATATCAATCAGTTCGCTATACTCCTTGTATGCGTCGTGACGATAGCTGCGTGCACTCTGGATAGCATTTGGGTGGAAGGTAGAGAGAGTTTTCTCAATCTTCCCTTCATCAGTGATCTTCTTGCCACATAGAGAGAGATTGGTACAAATTCTGTGCAAGGCAGAATTGTACTCGGCCACTGTTTTATAGTCTGCAAATCTCAGGCGCACCCAATCTTGCTGTGCTTGGGGCAAGATGGTGTACTTGAGTTTTCGAACCGCTGCGGTGCGGTCCAAAGCTCATGTGCACTCTCCTCGACCATGTATTCGTTCTTCAAAGTGGTGAGAGGTGGTGCTGAGAAAATGCAGGGCTTGATCGTTACGCTCAAGATGAGGTTTTGCGTCCTGCGAGGACCCTAGACCAATCGCGCGCAGAGCTTCTTGCCCCCAAGAACGATCTTCACGTCCGATGCCCAAGTGAGGTAGTTACGGCCGTGCGGGGCGATTCTTCAAACTCACGATTCACAATGCCAGACATCTGCATGATTTCAAGATTCTGATTTAGATTACTGCGTGTAATCTGATAGAAAATGGTTGCAAAAGCACAAAGTGCAGAAAAATTAAATTGTTATGCATTGCAATATCTTAAATAAAGCAACGGATTCAAAATTCATAAAGAATATTCATAAAACAGAGAAATAAAGCCAGAAAAATTAAAAACAGAGCCAAATAAATCTTCTTGATTTTTCTGGCAATTTTTCAAATTTTTTCTACGAAATTTTCTTTTCCTTTTTCTTTTTCCTTTTCTTGGTGTAGAAGTAAATCTTTGAGCCATTTTCTTTTTTTTCTCGTTTGGCCTTTGGGCCTTAGCCCACAGTACCTCCTTAAGGCACGGCGGCTAGGGTTTCCAACCCTAGCCGCCATTCAATTCTTTGTGCACATGGGGCAGACTAGTGGGGAGGCGCGCGGCGAGGATGTGCCGTGCGGCGGCGACGGACGGCGCGACTCGGCCTTCGGGTGCCGAGCACAGCGACGGCGCGACTTCGAGGCGGCGGCGGCGGAGGACGCCACCGCCGGGCCGGCGGAGTGTTGCCGGGCGCCACGAAGCGCGCCGCCGTTTTACCGGGCGTGGCGCGGCGGCGGCGAGGCGGGCGGCGGCTGGCGGCGCGGCGGCGCTTCTTGCGGGGGGCGGCGGTTTCTTCGTCTGGCGCGAGCGCGCGCCGCTCGTCGAATCGCCGCACCGGCGAGCTTCGTCGGCGTCCGCCCGGGTGTGGGCTGCGGCGGCTCGGCGCCGCCGAGCTTCAAAGGCCGAGCCGCGCCGTCTGTGGCGGCGAAGCGCGGCCGAGGCGGCGTTAGCGGTTGCTGCACGACGCTGAAGCCGAAAGCGGCGGCGTCGGCCGAGGCGCGGGCGCGATCGTGAGTCGAGCGGCGAGGCGACGGCGCGGCGGCGGAGCGCCGCGCCGAGGCCATCGGGCGGCGGGCGGTGCGTGCCGGATGGCGAGACGGCGCGACGGCCGAGTTGGCGGGGCGGCTGCGCCGCGGCGTGCTTCTTCGGCGGCGGCGCTAGCCGGTTTCAAGCCGGCGAGCGGGAACCGAGGCGGCTTCGTCGGCGGCGGCGATGTCGGTCTTGCGCCTGCAAGTGCGAGCCGAGGCGACTGGTGCGGGAACAAGAAGAAGCGGCGCACGCATGGGCGCGCAAACCGAGACAATGTATTCCCTTTCTTTTTATTTTCTATGTGCTGTGGCTTCATGCCAAGTAGCTTCATGCGATCGCCGTGTAGCTTCGTGCCACATGACGAAAAAAAACAGAAAACAGATGCGTAGGGTAGATGCATGCATAGAAATGACAAGCGTTTAGATTCAATTGCCGAAATCCCCGCCTTTCTCACCTTTCAAATCTGATCTCCGGTAGAGCTTCATGCTGATAACGTGTTAAGGAACCTCGCTATTGAATAGTCCGGGTTTCCCGAACAGATCTAAAGTTGGAGAACAGAAAGAGAGAGACACAAATATATGAGAGCGACGACTGAATTCTTTATTGCTTTCAGACTACTTGTACATAAGGGAGACCCCCTCCTCTTTTTATAGCGCTCACCTAGGGTTTCGGCCAAGGGACCACCGTGGGCTTTCTATTGGGCCACGTGGTTTCCCAACAAATAATCAGGAGCATGCAAATTGAACAACATAGACTACATAGTATTTTTTATCCAAAAAAAAAGACTACATAGTATTTCCCGCATGTGCACCGCGCTTGATTTACATTTACAATGCTATTCTTCTAGCACATGTAAAAGCAGCACCATAGAAGTTGCTAGTTTGGCGAAAACGAAGCTTACAAGTTACAACAGTTTCAAGCTCAACCTGTATCCTCTACTTAAATAAATTGTGGCAACATCGAAATGGTTGCTGTGAGAGGACAGGGACTGTGAGAACCCGCATAATACTGGCATTACTCTGAGTTAATTATACTGGTATCGGCATATTAGCTAACAAAATATTAAACGTACCTGATATTTTATCAGTTAATATACCGTGTTCGGAGTGTTTGGTCGGAGTGTTTGAGCAGAAACAATAATTAGAAACTGAAATAAAAACTTGTTACATTCTATTGCCACGCAGAGCTATCAGTCAAGTACATTAATTATACACAGAATCCAAGTACAACAAAAATATAATACAAAAGTAATAATTGCTTCAAGGACCAGTGAAGCTGATGCACGGTCTACCCAACACCCTAACCCTCTTGGTAGTCCACCTCCTCGTATATTTGATTCTGCTGGTGACCCTCACCCCATGCCTCTTAGGCTAGACTATTAGGATCCATGTCCCAATCATATACTTGACCATCGGAGCTATTTTCTAAGCAAAGGGAGAGTTAAGCAAGAGTGAGTACAAAACTACTGAGTAAGCACTAATAACAAAATGCATTATATGAAATTTTCCATCATCCAACTTGTATCCATCTCTCTCAAATCCACTTCTAGGAAAGTAGGGTTTTATTAGAAAAAAGTTGGTTTTGCATTTTAATTTTTGAAATTTGCTACTAGAACTAATACATGAGGCAGACTTAGCTTTCGTAGCCTCTAATCCAGGAGATAGGCATGAATTCATGATTTGATCATGCACGGGTTTGTACCACTTTACCATAGTGAACCCAACCTCAGTTGAAAACCCAGAATATTTATCACTAATCAGTTTTAGATCTCAAACCCTGCTAACTCGAGCCGTGGACACCTTCCCTAGGCCATCTCGCCGACTCGCAGCCAAAAGTTGTACTCCAACTAACAATGGTAGTATTGTGCTCCAACTAACAACGGTAGTACTGAACTCCGACTAACCACGGTAGTACTCATCTCATGGTGTTTAAATATAGTACTAGGTCAACCACAACTGATTTTGTGTCCTTCACGGGGACTCCCGGCATACCCAACCTTACACTCCTAATTATCTATTCATACCCAATGTAGAAATCATAACACCATCATAGGATAACATTTTTTGGTCATTTTCACACACTATGGTTGATACGAATTATATGGCTAATTGCCCGAGTGTAGTGGTGTATCCTCGTATCATAGCCTATGTAGAGGGCCCTCTGGCAATGCACAACTCTATGTCACCCTCTACCCATCTCATATATATACGACACTAGCTCCTTCGTTGGATGAGCTATTTCAATACATCAATAATTCAAACAATGCCTTAGCAGTTATCATCATTTCACATACCCATATTCAATTACTACCACAGTAGTCACAATAACCATCTTTCCATCAATGATCGATTTAAGATTTTTCTTAAAATAATTTTCCCATGCATGGGTGACAACACACATAACCAAACATATTTGATTAAAATTATTCAAATGTGGTCAAGAAATGCTTGCCTGAATTTTAGTGCAAATATGCGTCCTCACCCGATGGCTGCTGCAGATCACCGGTCTAGGTTGAATTAATTTCTAAAATTACAAAATACAACATTTTAGGTGACTGTTAGCTTCTTTTTGCATATTTTACGATGTCCAAACCAGTATTAATATTTATTATTTGATTTCTATATAGCGCGTCTTTTTGAAATTTCGATCATTTTAATTTCGGTGTATTTATTTAAAGCTCGACCGTTTGTTTATTAGATTTACTGGGTTTTAATCATCATTTTAAAATTTGGATGATACCTAGATGTAGATCACATTTTTATCTCTTTTTAGAGATTTTTTTCTCTTTTTCTTTTCCTTTTCTCTTTCTTTTTCCTTCCCCTTTTCTTTTCTTCAGCCGACAGCCTTATCTTCTTCTTCTCTTGTTTTTCCCTATCCCTCACTCTCCTCTCTCCCTAGCTCTCCCTTACCCAGCGCCTTCTCTCTCCCCCCTCCGGCACTGGCCGTCGATCGCCTCTCCTCCGGCTTCTCCTCCCCTGGGCTGCGCCCCCACCCGCGTGACCCCGCCCAGGCCTAGCGCCGTCGACACCCCTGGCTGGGCTGCCCTCTCCCTATCACCACCGTGTCTCCTTGGCCTCCCAAGATACATGATGGGCCTCACATCCCTGCCCTTTTTCTCTGGCTCCGCAGCCCACGCGGGCCGCCTGGTCCAGCTGGTTGCCCCCCTTTTTTTGCTCGGCTAGACCGCCGAGCCCCGACCCTAGGCCAGTTGCCACTTCCTCAGGCTACCCCCCTCTGCCTATTTGCCATGGCCGAACTAGGGTTTGGTATACTCTGGATTTTTTCCTTTTTGTTTACATTAAGCTACACTGTGATTTTTGAATATCTGTGTGGTGATGTACATTGATGAACACATATACTTTCATTTTGGGTCGATGATGATTATGGGGATAGTCATGGATTTGGCAGTGTTGTGACGACATTGGAGGACCTCCCGTACGCTGGGGAGTGCGGTGGTTCCCTGCCACATGCAACGCCGCCTCTACGGCGATCTCTACTGAGACTATTAGCTCCAGCTGTCTTTAGTCTCTATACTGTTTTGCTATTGTTTCTCCTATGTCTGTGCTAGGCCAAAAAGAAATGGGGTTACCTGTGATGTGGAAAAGAGAAGAAATGTAGGTGGTGCTACGGTGATGGTGTTGGTGCTGGGATATCCTGCTTGATCCTCGTGGTGGCCTCCTGCTCTTATGGCTTGGCCTTGCCTCCTGGTGCTTGCTTGACTTGGATGCTCTTGGAGGTTTGGTCTTGGGGCTTGCCTCCTGGTGGTTTGGTTGTGTGGGAGCTTTGTGCTTGCTCCTGGAGATAGCTTGCTTGTGAGGGGCTTTGCTGCTGGAGGTTGCTTGGTTTTGTGCTTGTGGCTATGTGCTCTTGGGAGCTTCCTGAGGCTTGCTTTGCTTGTGCTTTGGAAATGATGGAGGGGCTTGGTTACTTGGTGGCTTTGCTTGGGCTTTGGTGCTCCTAGTGGTTTTGTGCATGTATGTGGGGGTGGGGAGTGCTCTCCGGAAACTTGCTCCTAGGAGCTTTGTGCTTGTGGCTTGTGTGTGGTTGTGGTCTTTGGTGCTTGTGAGGAAATGATCGAGGCTTGGTTCGGTCGGCCCCCTATTTACCTTTGGACTTTACCTTTTTACTATGCGTATTTTATCTTTTTACTATGAGATATTTTCAGACACTATTCCTGCAATGCTACAGTCACCCGATAGTTACAGGTTTGTAAATGCTGAATGATGAAACCCTAACTAGCGAGAGGTGCTAACTGACTGCGGACAGTCAGGTATCTCAATGAGCGATACCTTCGCATACGGGTCTGACGGTAACTCTTAAAAATCTAATTGTCTGTATTTCTTGCCTTACGATTATTTTCAATGTACATTGTAATATACACTTGTATGACATTTTGATAATCAATAAAGTTGATGATTGATTTGTTGAGCAATTTTAATTATTTGTGATTAATTTGTGTTGATGACCTCATTTGCATGATTAATTTTCCTGGGTTGTTTTAGGACCCTATGGCCCATAGTGAGTTATACGTGTTAATAGGTTGCAGAAGAACAAAAACTACAATGACTAAAACTAAATTACACACGTCCAAATCTTACACAAACAATAACCAAATATAAGATGAAACCTTTACGATGACCTGAGTGTTTAAGCGGTTAGGCTGTCATGAGGTTACGCCATAGTCTCACCTTGGCAGAGATTCACATGGCGTCGTCTGGAGACAAGGCGAGCACTATGGATGTGGGTGTTGATTTGGGTTTAATTATTGGGCGAAAAGAAAAGCAGAGCGCAGGAGTGAGATCCATTTTATAGGCAAGGTGTCTCCTTGGCGCAATTAGACATCACCTAGAGGCAAGGCGGATGCTATGGAGGTGGATGTTGATTGGGGTTCGATTATTGGGCTGAAAAGAAAAGCAAAGTGCAGGAGAGAGAGCTGGAGTGAGGGAAAGTGTGGCCTAAACGAAGTCACAAAGCAGAAATTAGTGAAGAGGTGGGGAGCGGGAGTCACCGAATCAGAGAGGGAGGAAGGAGAGCTCCAAGCCTCCAACCCTAGCTGCCGAAATCCCTATCCCTGTCGGCTCCGGCGCCAGCGCGGCTACTCCCCCGGCTGCCCACTCCCTCCAGGCCTCTCCTCCTCGGCTTGGTCTTCAAATCCATCTCCATCCACAACAACAAAGCTCAACACCGCCATCATCCTCGTCGCCATCCACACTCCACTAGAGCACAGATCAGCACCATTATCCCTGTTCCAGGTTTGCTTCCTCTCTTTCTCCCTGCACTCTCTTCTCCCCTCTTTGCTCTACTATGTTTCTTCCTTCCATGTTTTTGCTAGTTCTTCGTCCTTCCTCTCTATTTTTGATGTATGCCTTATTCATTCCTTTTTGTTTTTGCTGTCTAGATTGGAACCTTGAGTAGTTAAGATTGAGAAAGCGTGTGAGAGGGATGAGGGTAATTGAAGAGAAGAAAGAGCAAACAGAAAGAAAACTAGTCTGGCAAGTCGTGACTGTGGGTCGGTCAGAGAGATGGCACAGTAATCAAAGGTTGCACAGTACACACACAAAAAAGAGAGGTCAGGGAGGTGGTACTACTAGACTACTCCGGTATTTCCTATTTAGTTTTTATTTAATTTGCTACTATAATATGTTAGAATGTGTGTATGACATCGTCTCGCCGCTGTCTTAAGCGCTTTGGCGGTAAAAAGTTGGCGAGTGTCTCGCCTCACCTTATCGCTTTAATAACCATGTTTGATTGACACTAATTGGGCAGTATATTAGATATGATCTCTGTATAACTTAAATTCCCCACAGTACAATGGTAAACGATAGCATCATAGAGTACCCAGCTATGCCATACACTGGTCTTTTTAAAGTGACAAACAACTGCATATGTCAACCCTGTTTCTGAAGTTAACGGAACTCTATAACCAGACGACCATTCTCCTCAGAAAATACCAGCGTTTGTGGCTGTCCTGATGATCTGAAAGAGAGCTGCATGGAGAAAAGTTCATAAAGTTATGGCAAAAAAATTGGAAAATTAAAATTACTGCCAATTCTATGATGAAGACTGAAATAGCCACAAGGTTCTCGTTCTCACTGAGTTCAATTCTATCAAGAGAAGGGCTGTTTCTATCCATTTCGAGCGTACCAGTGTATAACTTGGGTGAAATAAAACCGTAGCCCTTCCCTTTTTTTTATTTTCTGAAGTCTTAAAGTGAATCAAAAGTTATAAATTTTTCAGAAGTTATGCTCATAAGAAATTATTGTCTGGCATCATATTAGAGTAGATAAAGCCTAGCATTAGCTTATCAACCATCTGAGTAAACCATGAGACCATTTTTTGGAATCAATTAGTGCAGGGGTCCAGCATTTTTAAAGCAAAGCAAGGTGTAAATTGCAACTACTCAATCACCCACTAATAACCATGCCGCTTTTAAGATTAGCAGTTTAGCACAACTTAGTTTTGGAAAAAGCGTAGAAACACTACTCTTCAAAACAATAAGCATGCTATTGTGATTTGAATACGAAAAACTACGGGGAACTGTGTTTGACTTGATCAAGATACTTGGAACAAAATGTTCAGAGCTCTTTTAGTTGGTAAACAGATACTGAATTGCTACTAAAGAGTGTGAGAAGATCAGCAACTCAACCATAAAACATCATAAATGTACAAACTTACATGACCCAATGACAACGAAGACAAAAAATCCAAGCACAATAGGTCCAACAGGGTAATCATTTCCTTTCTTGACTGTTTCCGGAACAGAACCCCTCTTAGTGATATTCTTCTCAAATCGTGCTATCTTCCTATCAGCGAGGCGCCTCGAGGTAGTCTGTTCATAATCAACAAAAATTCATCCCAGAATATGCAACAGAACCACACATTTAAAGAAAAGTAACAAAGAAGAATTGAATTTGGATAGTGTACCAAGGAAATAAGATTTGCAATGATACTGTATAGTATCAAGGCGCTGAGCTAAAACAGTATTAATAATGGTATAGTGAACAATAAATAGCAACAAGCTGTTCAACTTAATCTATTTCTGTACTTGGTGCCGGTAATTTTATACGTCAAAATTTTCAGCTATTCAGCATAGGTTAATTAAGGTACAAAGCTATACGGTGCCATCACCAGCTAACTGATGCCAATTTGCCACCTAATTTTCTGATGGTTTGAATCGTTTCCTGAATTTGTTTCTCATTTGGGTTGGCAATTTGTCTGATTCGCTAAGGGGATAAACTTTCCATTTTCCCTAAAAAAGCAAGTAACTGATCTGGAACCAGCAAGCTAGGGTTTGAAAGCTCAACCCATAACTAAATCCAGTAAAAATATAAAATCAAGGTGTACTTGGTGAATTATGACAATTTGTGCCTTTATTCTTTCTGTTATATGATAAAAATCTGATGATATGTGGTTAAAAGCTCACAGTAAAAAGAGAAATCTGCTATATTCTCATAAAAAGAAGAGAGGTGCTTCAATGCTTTTCTTTTTTACAGTTGCACAAATATTAAAGCATGAATGAAGGGTAGATGTAGATTACTTACCCCTTCGCTTGCTTTAAAATTTGTGCAACTTGTATTAGGAGGAAAAGCATTGAAGCACTCCTCAAAAAAGAATTAACATTTAGCCCTCAATTTGGTGGACACTAATTGAGACTAATCCCTAACCGTTAGATTTTATCTGCAACATATATAGAAGTTGTGATATTAGAAGTGCGTGTAGTATACTAGACCACACATGCAAATTGCATGAACAATTAATACTCTCTGTGGAGATGTCAAAAGAATTCTATAGTGATAAGCATCAAAATCTTCATAAATAACAAATTGTCCAATACTATCGACCAAATCAGATGGCTAGTCCGCGCAAATGCACCATCGAATTTTCTAGTTCTTCGAAGAAAAAAAACAATGTGGAATCATGCATTGACATGCAAATATAATATCTCATCCAGAATTGGCGCAGATCATTCATAACTTGGAAAAATCGACTCCTGGCTCACTGGTATTCTAAACCTGGCAGTGAAAAGCACGTCGCCACAAATCTTCTAAACCTTGCATGGGGAGAACGCATAAAGCATTACACAAAAATCATCAATTTAAACAGCACGAAGCAAGGAACACCATAGAACACTAACCACATGTAAATTCAAGAAACATGGACCTTCAAGCAAGACTTCTACACGGATCTTTATGCAACATTTCAACATAAACCGCAACCGGGATTCCTCTTATCGACATTCATGAAATCTACGCTAGGGCTACAAACATAAACAAGAAAATTGTATAGCTCGCTAGAAAAAACTGCGAAAGTAGATCCCTTTAAAAAGCTAGATTCTTCTGAAACGAATGTTCTTTCAAAAAAAATGACGCCAGAGAATCTAAAGACGCATTACAATATCAGGTACTGTCGGCCAAAGATAATTAGACAAAACCCTCTATTCGACGAATCAGAAAGAGAAATATGCGTATTCCGCGATCCGGAAAGGGGTCGGATCGAACCGCACGCGGATCTGCAAGAACTCTAGCCCGAGTAAACGTCGAACAACGCGGATTCCTCTAACCTAACCGAACAAGCGACGCTAGAGGATGGGAGGTGGCGGGACTGACCATGTTGACGCTGATCCTGATCGGATCGTCGGCAGGTCGCCGCAACCGGGATGCGGCGGGAGACGGAGGAGCGAGGTGGAGGATCCCGCGGAGGAATTTGGGAGATGGGGACGGGTGCGAGGTGGTGAAATGTGAGGTGTCCGAAACCGGTCGGGCTTTATTTGTGCTCGAGCCGATCCTCCCTTATGTTTTCCGTGGGCTATCTGCAGTTCTGCACCAAGACACAAGTCACCAACTCATGAGTCGTGACGTGGTAGGCTAAGGTCGTGACTCGGATGCTAAAAATGATTCGTGAAGTGGTTGGCAAGGGTACGTGTGTTTGATTTTTGGAATGCGTTGATTCGCGTGTGCATTATACGTGCTAGTTGTTCCTGATAAGATATAGGTTGATTTGAGTTCATATTTGATTGGACTCTATCTTTATGTAGGCAAATATGAATCTATCTATTGTTGTCACCTACTATATATTTAGAGAATAACTGGCAATCAGACGTTCGATCACTGTTTATTTCTTGGACGCGTCGGTGCAATATTTTTTTCAATGTGTGTAACATTTTTTTCCGCGCGGACATTTCTACTGTTATCGAAGGAAAATGTTGCACACGTAGGAAGAAAATGTTGCAAGAGTGTGAAAAAAATGTTACAAGCGTCCGAAAAAAACGTACGTCCGAACACAAGTCATTCCGATATATTTAACACCCCTTGTACAAGAGAACCAATCTGATAAAGAGATAATAGAATTTCGCCTCCCTATATTGTGTATACTCCTTGTTTGTGCTTACCGTTCTTTTGGTGTATCATGATTGATTGATGACGGACAACCTCGTTTTACAACATGTTATCTTCATATATGAAGCTTTACAAGACCGAAACCAAGATCAGTAAGTCCAGCGGCAAAACATTGAAGACACGGACCAGAAGAAGGGCCTGTTTGGGAGAGTGTGGTGAAATTTGAAAAGTTGCTTTTGTTTCTTTGAAATTTATCAAAGCATTGTGAATGGGCGGTTGTGGCTTTTCTTATTATGCTGTTTGGCAAATTAGCTGCTGCAGCTGTGGCTTTTGGGGACGAACCGAGCGGGGAGGTAGCAACATAGCGAAGTATAGCGTCGTCCGAGTGGGGAGGTGACGTGGAGACGGTGAGGCAGGGTAGCGGAGGTCGGGAAAGCGGAGCAACCGAGGTGGGAGGTGGCCACAGCTGAAGAGCTCCTCCCCAGCAGCTTCAGCTTTTGGAGGTGCTTCTGCTGTGACTTAGCTTCCTAACTGCTTTGCAACCATACTGTTTAGGAGAGCTTTTGACCCAAAGCTACAGCAAAACTGAAACACAACCCCAAACAGCCTCGAAAACTGCTCTCTCGACGATGCATGCATGGAAGCCCAATTCCACGTCGTGCATCCATGAGATCACACACATGGACTACGCCACCGACGGCACCTCGCCGCTGTGGGCCGAGCTCCCCAACGACGTGCTCCGCGAGGCCACTGACTTCGTCCGCTTCCACATCGTGTGCAGGGCCTGGCGCGACCGCGCGAGGCATCGCCGCCGCGCCAGCCACGCGCTGCGTGGCAAGTACTCGCCAGAAGCCAGCATATGCATGCTCCCATCCAGCCGATCGAACACAACAAGAAGCAACACACTTTTTATTTACTATGCTTAATTAACGTGTTTGCTTCTAATTGCTATTCATTGTCTCTTGCATGAGTCGCCGTTGAGAAGGCTCGGCAGCCAGGATGTTGGCACCGATGATGAAGCTAATCGCCATGGGGCGATTGTGCCGAGGGGACCCCTTCTTCGGGTCAGCCGCAATGGAGTACACCGCGTGCGAAGGTGATCACAATCTCCATCATGGCGCATTCGATTTGGCTGATTCCGGCAACGCCGTGTGTCGGGTAGTCTACATTTAAAAGTCAGTACCAAGTTCTCCGAGGACGAATCATATTAATCGACACTACATCGAATTTCGATCGGTATCGAACGATTAAAACTACTGCAAACCGTATGTAAATTCGTATCGCCCGCCGCACCCCACCGCACCCCGACTTGCGTCGCACGCGCCGGTGCCGGCCATAGCGAGCGCTAGCCGCCCCATGCCTGGAGCATGGAGCAACATGCTACGATGCATGTCCCGAAGGCCACATGCATGCACGGTTTATATACGGTGCATGAGCAAGGAGCAACATGCATCGATGCATGTCTCAAATGCTTTGTGACCCCACGAAGGAGATCGACACCGGCAGACCGGCCTCGTTTAATGCACTCTTCCTCTCGTGTTGTGCAACTGTCAGCTAGGGCCAGTGGGCCTGCATTGCAATGGAACACACGTTTCGGAACTCGGAAGTTGGAAAGAGCGGTAACCATGGCAAAGCACCGGTCAGAAAAAAAATGGTATCAAAGAAAAATCACAAAAAGAAACATTGCAAGAGAACGAAGAGGGTTGGTTTTGCGTGGAGCAGGAGATGACGTAGGCTCCGCTCCGTTAACCCGCTCCATTTTGGATACCACCTACTCTGTTGCTGAGACGCACAGTACGGTCATTGAAGGCCGACAACTGTAGCCCAAACACAGCCCAGCCCAGCCCACTGGTCACCACTATCAAAGACCATAAAAAGTTGAATTTTTTTCTTTAATATTTATTTTTAATCTTTTTTTCGAAACTAGTCGATAGGGTATGAAAATCGCAAAAAAGGGTGCCCATCATTCGTATATGGGGCGATCACCCTATATACGGGCGATCGGTGCCAGGGATAACGGCCAGTTAACGGTAGGGAAGAAATCGCCCCATACAGGGGCGACCGTTTTTTTTAATGTTAATTTCTAATTTTTTTTCCGAGAATAATCAATGGGAAAAAATAACGAAAATAGCCATAGTACTGATGTACTTTAATATTTTATATCTTTAAATACTTGATACCTCTTAGTATTAATTAAAAATAAATATTAACGAAAATGGCCATAAGTTAAAAACACTAATATTTAAATATGTGATACCTCTTAGTATTGATTTACTGTAATATTTTATATCTATTGACCAAAATATACCATAAGTTAAAAGCACTAAGCTTTAAATTTTTGATACCTTTTAGTATTGATTTACTGTAATATTTTATATGTAAGTGACTCGAAGTCGTAGCTTTCGCAGGAAGTTAAAAGTGAGCATTTGTCTCGTCAGTCGCACACACGCTACCACCGCGCCCGAATCTGATGTGCGCCGCGCACTGATCCCACGCGCATGGTATATTAGTGCTATTAAAATATCGGGAAGTACCGTTAAATGTCGTCGATACCGACCAACAGGCGATTAGGGGCCGTCGCATTACTAGGAAGGTCCAATTAGAACAAGATAAATTTTAAAATATTTATTAATATATAAGGATTTACATTATGTTGTGAAAAGTACTATGTGCCATGCAAATTTGAATTGTATAAATCAATTTTACTTAAAGACTATTTAGTGTATTATGAACAAACTATACAAACCATGGCTCGAAAAATCCTGAAATAAATATGTCTTGTTCGTAGGGTGTTAGGTGTCCCATTTTTTAAAAAATATTTAGGAAAAAACTCAGTTGAATAAACCAAATCTATACCCCTTTATAATGCACCTAAGCATTCTTTTCTACGTCCACCCCAAATAATGCACCCCACTAGAGATGACCCAACCTTCATACACCCAGCGAAACGTCCCCAAAAACTTGCCTCCATCAAAATTAACCTCTCAGATCTTTCCTCAGCTTTACTCACCCACATCCGATGGCCATTATTTAATGTGTCTAACTCATCCCTGTGGCCCACAACGGATCTCCCCCCACCTCCAGCATCATCTCAAGGAAAAGGAAACAAATATCCTGAAATTAAGAAAAAGGAAACAAACGTTCTAGAAAAGGAAAAGACCATATATTACATGCTGGAAAAAGGAAACTAGAAGACAGGGCACTATACTAGTGAATATAAGTAGCCTCACTTGCATGGCACACTTAAGCCTTTTCGACAGCCCGTGAAATATCATGTTTAAATGTAATTTGTAGGGAGAACAGACCAGATTTGCTCTTTGATATATGCAGTACCATATGGTGGAAAAATATTTTATTTACACCTTGCTTTGCATATTAATTGTACCAGTGCAATAACCCTAAGTATTATGGTCGAGGCAACAATGAAACGCTTAAGCCTTTTCGACAGCCCGTGAAATATCATGTTTAAATGTAATTTGTAGGGAGAATAGGCCAAATTTGCTCTTTAATATATGTAGTACCATATGGTGGGAAAATATTTTATTTACATCTTGCTTTGCATATTAATTCTACCAGTGCAATAACCCTAAGTATTATGGTCAAGGCAACAATGAAACGCTTAAACCTTTTCGGCAGCCCGTGAAATATCATGTTTAAATGTAATTTGTAGAGAGAACGGGCCAGATTTGCTCTTTGATATTTGCACTACCATATGGTGGGAAAATATTTTATTTACACCTTGCTTTGCATATTAATTCTACCAGTGCAATCCTAAGTATTATGGTCGAGGCAACAATGAAACACTTAAGCCTTTTCGGCAGCCCGTGAAATATCATGTTTAAATGTAATTTTTAGGGAGAACGGGCAAGATTTGCTATTTGATATATGAACTACCATATGGTGGGAAAATATTTTATTTACACCTTGCTTTGCATCCAAATTGTATTAGTGCAATGATCCTAAGTATTGCAAAACGAGGGTGAGAGGGACATTAGAGAGCGGTCGATTGACATATCAGAAGTTACTGCGGAAAATAAGGTAGGCTACACTCTTTATTACGGTTTAAAACTGAAAGGAGTACCACGAGGAAGTTAGACGTGTCATGCACAGAGGAGATTTCAACGGAGTGTCTTACCTCATCCTCCGGGGTGTTGGCGATGTGCTGGGCGTACTCGATCAGGTGCCGGTCCACCGTGTTCCCGTGGGAGGACGGGAACATCACCCAACCGAACAGCAACAGGAGGTATGCCTCCAGATGGCGGGCCACGTCCTTCTCTTCGGCGTGCGGGTGGAGCAGCTCAGCCTGCAGCATTTGGCACAAAACATTATCATCAACTTAGCACTTATTTGTTAACTTGCAACGAAAGAGGTACTAACCGTGAACTGAAGCACCTCGGCGAACCGCGCGGACAACTCCGCGTGCCACATGACGGAGGCATCGTGCGACACAACTGCAGGACCCACATAGGGGAGTCCTAGGAGGTAGGACATATCCTGCAGCGTCGGAGCCATCTCTCCGCAGGGAAGGTGGAATTTGTGCGTCTCCGATCTCCATCGGTCCACGAGTGCGGCCAGCAGGGATCGGTCATACCCGAACCGTGGGACCTGCCTGCCCTCTAACGGGGCAGTGACCTGCTCCACCATCCTACAGAGAGAAAGTAAGCCAGCCGCTCGCAACCTGCATGTAGTATATTGCGTCGTTAGAATTGCATTCACAAGCGTTGGCAGCTTACCGTGGAATCCAGCGTGGGTCAATGCGAAGCAGCTCATTGGGCACCCGAGGCCGGAGTGTCCCTAGCTGTCGGTTCTCCTCTGCGGAGTACCTAGACCGGTGGATCGCATGATTGGAACAACAGTTCACTGGTACATCGAAAATTATATGATTGGAACAACAGTTCACTGGTACATCGAAAATTATATGATGCGAACAACAACTAACTGGTACATCAAAAATTACATGATTGGAACAACAGTTAGTGGTACATCGTAAATTAAATGATGGGAACAACATCAAAAATTACATTATCCGCAATTGCGACGCGCTTCGGACTCGTCCATATCGTTCTGAATACGCCGTGTCCTTCGACGCCCGACCTTCTGCTTCAACATTCGGATGTCCGGTACCCATAGATGGTCCGGAGGGGGGGCTTTTGTGAACGATCCATCCACTCGGTATTCGTACACCTCGTGATGCCACGTGTTGAGAATACTTTGCTTGTAGTAGTAGGGGGAGATGTACGGACGAAATTATTGATGCGTCTCGGCGACTGCGGCAAAGATGTGCCAGCACGGCAAGTGCAGCAGGAGTGATTTCTAGCAGGAGCACTCGCAGTCAGCTGCTCGGAGTATGCACAGATGGGAAGTCCTCTCCCGGTGGGCACCTCTGCGACCTCGGTCACCGCAGTGCACGTGGTATCTCCGTTCCACGCCACTCTCCAGTGTTACCCGATATGTCTGTGCCTTTCTTTTTCTTGGACATGTAAGTAGATACAACCGTTGAGTAGAACAGTCGATTGCCCGACATACATGCTATGGAGTTCTTGTATAGCTCAATGAAATATCTTTGTGTCCCTAGTAAGACATCATCAACTATACCCACCAATGGAAGGCATCTGGTGCCTTTTATTACCCAGTTGTAAATCTCCGCCAGGTTCGTTGTCATAATTCCATAACGCGAACCACCCTCGTCATGCAGAAGGGACCATTTCTCCAAAGGCTCGTGTCGTATCCACTCAGTGAAACTCTTTATGCTGGTCTCCGGCCTATGCCGGATGTTTGGGGCGTCTGTCGGGAGCGCACACAAGGCTGTGGGGTCCTCTCCTTGCTCGCGGTAGACCATCGGGTTCCTTGATGAATTAGTGGTATCTTTTGATTCATTGATTGCTTCTTCGTTAGTTCATCCAACGTCCTCCAAAATACGTCGAACTTCCTCCGTTGGTTCTGTTTACACAGCCGCTTGAACATGTTCATAAGCTCCTTGTTCCTGAACTGACGGAAAAAAATTGGCACCCATGTGCCTCATGCACCACCTGCTGTTCAGGTCTGGCCACTTTGCTGCTCCCACGACGTCGAACCCTTGTTGCATATCCACGATCGCCCTTAGCAGCCCTGCATGTCGGTCATGGATGACACAAACATCAGGCCTGTCCAGATCAACTGCCAGCTTCACTCTTTCAAGGAACCAGTACCAGCTCTCTGTGTTTTCCCCTCCACGAAGGCCAATGCAACCGGTAGAACCTGGTTGTTGGTATCCACTGCGATCGCAGTTAGAATCTGACCCTTGTACTTCCTCGTGAGGAATGTGCCGTCCATGCAAATGACCGGGCGACAGTGCCGGAACGCATTTATGCATGCGCCAAGGGCGAAGAAGGCACGCTGCAAGACCCGCTTACCCGTGCACACACCACCTACAGGAAACTCCGCAAGGTCGATGGATGTACCGGGATTCCTACGTGCTATTGCCCTGAGTAAGTGGGGAATATTCTCGTAGGAAGCCTCGTACGTCCCGAACCGTATTTGCAGAGTTGTTCTTTTCTCTCTCCATGCCTTTCCGTAGCTAATCTTGTACTGAAACCTCTCCTCCACGGCTGTGATAATAGATCGAGGCTGCAGGTGTGGATTGTCCACGATCTGACCATAAAACACATTTGCCACCCAAGTGAACGATAAATTGCGGTGTCCCTGCTCCGCTTCTTCCAGTTCGCAGTTACGCTCCATCACTATGGAACATTTCCAATAGTCCTTCCACTTCCCTTTGTATGCATGCACCCCCCATGGGCACGAATCAACTACACACTTCACGTTGTACTCCTTTTTGCCAGACTTCACTACCCTGAATTGCCGTCGAAGAGATATTGCCCAGTACTTCACCGCATCCATCACAGCCTCCTTGTCTTTATATATGGCCCCCTGCGTGACCTCGTTCTCACGATATTCCCATGCATCAATATTCCCTTCATTCATTGTTAGGTCTTCGAAATTATAATTGGTCCACGCACCAGGGATAGGCACCTCAGGAGCATTGCCCTCCTCGTCGGAGTGTTCACCATCAGCGACTTCCTCATCCACAGGTCCTCCTCCTCCATCAGGTGAACTATGTCCTCCACCTCCTCCCCCTCGTCGGCCACCCCTCGTGCCTCCACCACTGTCTCCTCAGCCCCCCGATCCCCTCGCCACCGCCAGTCTCGTGCTCCTCGTCTCCGGGCTCCTCGCCACCTTCATCTTCGCATCCTTCTATATTTGACGTCCACTCCCCCGTAATATCTACCCCGATATCACGAATTTGCGACACCGATGGAATTACCGGGTAGCACTGTACCAACAACATCAGCGGCCAACCCCGCTCTACGGCAAAACCAACATAGCTCTTCCATGTTGATGTCGCGTTAATAGGAATCAACTCTCCATAAAAACAGTCTTGCGCACGACTTACTACTGCTTTGACCCGCAACCGAACAGTCTGGGCATCCAAATTGAACATCCGAGACATCCACTCCAACAAACCCGTGTATGTCCTATCGCTCAGTCTACATATGCCCCGTACGACTCTTGAAAATGATGATAAATCCACCCCATCCGCCCTCTGTGCTATCTCCCCATCTCCATAAAATATTTGGAAATACAATTTCTCCGACATGCTACAACGTCCGACGAAAATATATTACTCTAAAATACAATATACAAAACGTATATTGATCGTACTAAAAAATTTGACTATAAATAAGTCATTCGACTATAAATAAGTAATTCTACTTGCCTACCATACGGCCTAATATTAAATTTCTACCACATTACATTAACCCTACCAAATTAAATTTCTAAATATTGCCTAATATTTCTACTGTATTCAATTTCTAGATACTAAATACTATATTAAATTTATACTTACTAAATACTACACAATCCTGAAATTTCTAAAAACTAAATACTACATTAAATTTCTAAATATTAACTTTTATTAAATTTCTAAACACTACACAATCCAAAAATTTCTAAACGCTATGCAATCCTAAAATTTCTAAATATTAAATGCTACATTAAATTTCTAAATACTGCACGGTCCTAAAAAAATTTCTAAACACTAGACAATCCTAAAATTTCTAAACACTACAAAATCCTAAAATTTCTAAATACTACAATAAATTTCTAAATAATAAATGCTACATTAAATATCTAAATACTACACAATCCTAAATTTACCTCCGCAAAAATGACGAATCGATTTTTTTCTTCCCCTTTTCTCTTCCCCTCTTCTTCTTCTCTTCTTCTTCTCCTCGCTCTCGGCTGCTTCTCCTCGCTCGGCTGTCGAATGCGTCGCGCTGGGCTTAAAAACCCATCCGTCGCCCGTGCATGAGGCGATAGGTGGGTGAGCCAATTAACGGCCGTTATCCCTGGCACCGATCGCCCGTATATGAGGCGATCGCTCCATATACGAGCGACGGGCACTCTTTTTTGCAATTTTCATACCCTAACGACTAGTTTAAAAAAAAGATTAAAAATAAATATTAAAGAAAAAAATTCATAAAAAGTTGATGAAGTACGAAGGGTCGTACCCAAGGTTTCAAATTTCGGTTTCGGAATGAATTTCATCCTGGGCCGGATAACGAAATTTCGGTAGAAATTTGAATTTGAAAATTCAAATCCGGTCCAATCCGGGAAAAAAAACCGAAATTCGGCGAAAAAACCCGAAATTTCGGGCGAAATTCCTAAAATTTTGGGCTTTTTGCACTGGCTGAAAAGTGGTCTAAACGTTATCGAAAAATTTTGATTTTTTTTGAGGTTACTGACACAATGCTGATGTTGTCATAAAAATTTCAGCTGATTATCACATGAGGAATTTTTAAAAATTCGAAGAGTGGTACTGTCCTAATAAAACACTGACCGACAAGTTTGATCGGAATGGAAAATGGTACAAATCAAGTTATAAACTATTGAAAGTTTTTTTGCATGGTTATGATCTATAAATAATTTTCTCATAAAAATTTCAGCTGATTATCGCATGTGAGGAATTTTTAAAAATTCAGAGAGTGGCGCTGTCCTGATAGAACACTGACCAACAAATTTGATCTGAATGGAAAATGGTACAAATGAAGTTAGAAACTGTTGAAATTTTTTGTGCATAGTTATGATGTATCTATAATGCTCTTATAAAATTTTTAGATGATGATCAAACTGTATGAATTTTTAAAAATCCGAACAGTAGTACTACCATGTTAAAAGGCTTACCGGCAAACTTGAACAAAATGAAAAATTATGTAAACCATAAATTTTTTTGAGAATTTTAAATAATGGTGATAAAGAAGTTATTAATATCCCATAAAAATTGTGATTCATGATCACACTCCAGTGAATTTATAAAATTCTTACAAGGCACAGTACCATTTATGTTATTTTGTTTTTTATTTTTGAAATATAATATAACAAACGAAGTTGAATGCTTACATAGATTTGATTGAACAAACAAACAAAGTTAAATTTTTTTGAAAAATTTATATAATGGTACTGAGTCAATTATTAATCTCTCAAAAAAAATTAGATCATAATCACACACAAGAAAATTTATAAAATTCTGACAATATAACTGTCCCAATTATGTTCATTCTATTTTTGATTTTTTAAAGATAACAAATAAATTTAAATTATTTTTAAATTTTTTATGTATGATCCTAATCTACTACGTATAGGACCATAAAATTTTCAGATTATTATCAAGCTTGTACAATTTTATAAAAATCTGACAGTGTTTCTGCCAAAATTTTAAAATGTTTAAAAAATTAGGTTTTTCAACAAATTTTCATAGTAGATGACTTTCCTATGGGTTATTGGACCAAATCCGACCCTAAAATTTTCAAAACCGACCAAAAAAACACAAAAGTTCGGATTTTACTGTAGCAATTTCAGATGATTTCGGGGTGATCCGAAATTCACCGAAATTTTGAACCCTGATCGTACCCAGCCCATCCCAACCTGACGGCCCGGCCCAGTACCCTTAAACCCTCTGTCCTTCCCTGCCAGATTCCGCTGCCTCCACGTCGGCCGAAAAGATTCTTTCCTCGTGCTCATCCAAACCCCAATCGAACCGATCCCCCACCTCCGCAGATAAAAAATCCAAAAAATCGAAGGCCGCCGTACGCTCGCCCACTCTGCCCATGGCGCTGCCGCTCGCCGCGCTCCACCGTTTCCCTTTCCCGTCCCTCCTCTCCCCCGCTGCCGCAACAGCCCGCCGAGCCCGCTCCGCCGTCGCCTTCTCGCTCCAGACCAACGTGCGCCTCCTCAAGCCCAACCGCCGGTCCAGGCGCTCCCGCTACCCCTACTACGACCTCGACGAGGAGGAGGAGGAAGAGGACGACGAGGGCTACGATACTGATGTGAGCTCCCTCATTGCCAGTAACCATCCCTAACTTGTTATCTTCTAAATAGGGTTGCTTGACTTCTCGAATCATGTCATGGGAGAAATGCGAAAGTACTGTGCTCTCACTTGATATGAACACTGCTCGTACTGATAGTAGAATTAAATCTATGCTATTCTTCGACCTTATGAAGCTACACAACCTTTCGTACGATTAGCGCTTCAAAAAGTGTACTAAGCATCGGCTCATTTTGTTGTTAGATGAACTTAGAGCGGGATAGATAAACACATTATAAGAATATACCTTCGGATGGGCATACTTAAATCGAACAATTGCCTAATATTGAGTGGGCTGTAAAGTTAGCTGGCTTTGTGCCTCTTCTAGATTTGGCATACACGAGCCAAGGGAATATACCTACTGGCTTTGAGCCTCTTCTAGAAATTTTCGTCTTAACATATAGTTCTGGTGTTTAATTTGCATGCTTGGTATGATCCTTCATTCCTTCTGTGTCTGTGTTCCATTTTGACTTTAGGCCCTGCACTCCAACAGATTATAAGCTCTGTATAATGTGGCACAATTGATCTATGTTAGTTTAACACCTGGTTGATGTTCCTCAAAGTCCACATCAGCCGATTGTTGCCATCAAAGCATGAGTAATTGGGCATCTGGCAGGGCGGTGTTTGGATGTGTCTTTGTGTGTTGTTCCAAGTTCCAACCCTCACATGACAAAAAAGAAAAAGGTCCAAGATTTGATTGGAGAGCTAGAAAAGGTTGCCAAAACCATGGTTTTCAACTCCTCTAGTTCTTCCTAGTTTCTGCCACATGATGTGCTTCTGTGCTTATTGGTTCTTTTGAAGAACCTATGTTCTACCTAACTCGAGCTGCAAACTGGTGATGCTCCAGAAGGACATTGAAATATAAAGCGATCAAATCTCCTGTCCTGCACTAATGACTGGACACCATAACGGTCAGAGGTTTTGCTACGGTTTTCTGAGTGGATTTAGTAGGTTAATAATAGTATACTGATTTATATTGCTCCTTTATAATGAATAACGGCCCATCAAAATTCATAGTGTACGTATTGTGAATTATGTATTTCAGCAGTATGTTCCAAAACCCAAATACCTTGGAAAGTGTAGTATGTTGTGCTGAGTTACCAGTAATATGATATCGCTGGATGTTGAGTTTGAACTATACTACATAATAATGAGCTCAGAAAAATAGAGCGGTTCTGCATTAACTTTTTATTTGATCATAAATCAAAATATTAGGAACTCATCATTGTGGTGTACCTACATTTCCTACCTTATTTTATGCTGCTTACTCTTTTCAGGATGATCTATCGGGTTTGGAGTATCCAGGTGTACTTTATTCCAACAATCCTCGTGCTCCAAGCAAGAGAGCAGGTATCCTAAAGCTATGTAAAATCTGACAAACTGTGGTTACCTTGTATTAAAATTCTATGCTCCAGGACGGAAAAAAACACCGCTAAAAGCAAACTGGGAAGGAAGATGGCCTAAAACTCATGATAGATGTGGCAGTCCAGAAAAATCTAATTCCCTGCACACCAGGAGTAAAGTAGGCAGATCATCAATAGACATGGACAGTGAAGTAGAGGTAGATTGCTAAGGTTGATTCAGCATGTCCATTTTCCTTGTGCATATTCAATATTTAAGGTACTCTGGCTAACAAAGAGTTGTTGCTGCAGTTCAAAAATGAAAGTATATCTCGAAGTTTGTTTCAGAAACTGCAAGAAGAATATGACTTTGATGATAAATGGTTACCACTTATTGATTACTTGTGCACATTTGGACTGAAGGAATCCCATTTTACTTACATCTATGAGAGACACATGGCCTGCTTTCAAATCAGCCGGACTTCTGCAGAAGAAAGGTTGCAGTTCCTGCTAAGTGCTGGTGTTAAAAGCAAGGATGTGAAGAGGATGCTAGTCAGGCAACCACAAATTTTGGAATACACTCTCGACAATCTGAAATCTCATGTTGCTTTTCTAGTGGGCATTGGTGTTCCAAATGCGCGGATAGGGCAAATTATTTCTGCTGCTCCTTCATTGTTCTCTTACAGTGTTGAGCAGTCTCTGAAGCCAACTGTAAGGTATCTGATTGAGGAAGTGGGCATTGAGGAGAGTGATCTAGGCAAAGTAGTACAGCTAAGCCCACAGATTCTGGTCCAGCGAATTGATAGTGCATGGAAATCTCGATATCTTTTTCTGTCGAAAGAACTAGGGGCTCCCAAAGATAGCATTGTTAAGATGGTCACAAAGCACCCACAACTGCTTCATTACAGCATTGAGGAGGGAATCTTGCCCCGAATCAATTTCCTTAGAAGCATTGGCATGAGAAACTCTGATATTCTCAAAATATTGACAAGTCTTACTCAGGTATTACCTCAGTCATGTAATAATCCCCCATCCTTTTATCTTTTTCGCTCGATTTAACCATCTCTCATGGTAAATGTACCCTACCATGTTTCTTGTCAGGTGTTATCTTTGTCCTTGGAGCAAAATCTCAAACCAAAGTATCTTTACTTGGTCAATGACCTTAAGAATGAGGTTCAAACCTTAAAAAAGTATCCCATGTACTTGAGCTTGTCTCTTGAGCAGAGAATTCGTCCCCGTCACCGTTTTCTTGTTTCATTGAAGAAAGCTCCAAAGGGTCCATTTCCTCTTAGCTCCTTTGTGCCTACAGATGAGCGATTTTGTCAGCGGTGGGCCGGGACTAGCTTAGAGAAGTACCATACATTTAGACAGAGCTTGCTACTGACAGGTTTTGCAGAGAAGTCTGGAAGGAAATCATAACATCAAGACGGTCGATACTTGACCTTCAGGAAATGGGTTGCTTTTGTGCCTGTGCTCCTCACTGTAAGGTTATCGTTTTACACAACACTTTCTGATACTTTTTGTTTCTTTCGGTGATTGTTTTTTCGTAGTAATGCTGATTGATTTACTGTTTCAGGAAATGGCCTAGGTTGCTGGCCTGGTACTCAATGATCAGTGGGTTTATAATATATCACAGATACATCACTAACTAGTAACTACAGCTTAAAATATCCTTTTGTTGCCTCCCTTTACATGGTGTAAAATCTCCATCTGATTCCGCCAATCAGTTTCAAATGGATGGTCCATCTGAGAGAACAGCAATACGCCAGAATGATCGCTCGGAACTTTTGTTATCTACTTCCAGGAGTATCTCACCTTGACTACTAGTTAATGTTAACTGATTAGTAACTGTTGAGCGATACTGTGTCTAGCGAAACTGCTATCTGACCATCTTAGGGTACTATAGTCAACTTTCTGTGGCCATACGCCTTTAACATCGTTAACCTTGATACTTTTCTTTTCAGGGTTGCAATAGTAGAAATTATCTTGCTAGTCCTATTTGTACGTACCCTTTTTTGAGGGTTGTGGTAGAAATTGCCTTTTATTATTGTAGTCTTGTATGTGCATCTTTGGGTTTCTTTGTCATCCTATTTACTATAGTGGAACTTATGACTGATTTGTGTATCATTCTGACAATTGGTTGGGTATTTTAGGACTGAGTTTCCAATGTCATTGCAGATGAGCTAGTCAAGTAGTACACAAGTTTTGTTTCACCGGTGGTGATCAAAGGTAAGTAGCGAATGATTTCTGATTCTAAGCTATTGTCGTCCAGTCCAAAGCTGAGCTGCCCGAGAAAAAGGGAGGAGACAGTAATATAAAAAACTAACAAATTTGACTTACAATAAAAAGCTATCAGAACTCACCAAGCAGTAACGGCTGGTAGAGGCGAAGAGAGTGATCGAACAACCAGCTTTCGGATGGAGGAGCGAAATGAATCTGACAATGGCAGCATCCTTTGGCTTGGATGACAGTGATCCCGGCGAGCAAAACTTGGACACCTCACAAGTTAGGATGCCATGTTTCAACCTATCATGCAAATCGTGGACTACGTGTCTAATTAAGTAGCAATCACCCTCCCCTAGAAGGCTATAACCAACCGATCGCATCAAGACGAGGAAAACCTGAGGAGCATAGGGCACTGGTTTGGTTACATGATAGATTCCTATCCACCGAGACCCTGTCTAGTAATTTCACGAAGTTATAGTAATTACATTGTTCCCTGCAAAATGTTTGCACTATAGACGGCCCCTGAAGTGGTAAAGTAGAAGCAGATCACCGCGTTCATTGCCGAAAACATGCAACCATGAAACCGTCAAGCCAATGGCGTCTGAGACAAGAGTTAGTTCGCGTCGAGGAAATAGGGATGAACAGTACAATCAATGGAAGGACTAGCAACATCAAGTTGGTCCACTGCTGTGCTCTTTCCTACAATTAATGAGGCCACCAATGAAATCATCAGTAGCATGATTAGCATCACGTAGGCCTAATCCAGTGCAGGATTCAAAAATCGATGAAAATCACTCAAAATCGTGATTTTCGACCATATCAAGCCGGCTCGAGAGTTGAAACTGGTCGACAAACCGGTCCCATTCAAAAAATTCGGGAAATTTGGAAAAAGTTATCAAAAAGTGTTAAAAAATTTTGAAAATCTTTGTGTGCGGTCCTGAGGCAATTCTAATGGTGCTGTAAAATTTCCAGATGATTATCAGACATGTGTATTTTAAAAAAAAATTCTAACTGTGCTATTGTCTTTGCATATGCTCTTCTGTTTTTGATTTTCTAGCGGCACTAATGAAGTCTAATATTTCTAGAAATTTTACTACATGATCCGCGGACACTCTTTACGATACCATTAAAATTTCAGAGTATGATCAAGCTTGTAAATTTTTATGAAAATCTGACAGTTTCTCTGTTCCTTTTCATTAATTGTTGTTTTTTATTTTCCAGAAGTACTAAATGAATTCAAAAGTTTGAAATTTCGCTAAGGCATTTTATAGATTAATTGGGATTTATTCAAAATTTTTGCAAAATTTCCAATTTCCTTGCAATTTTACCAATTTTCCTTGAGTGTACTGAAAACCGAATAAAACTGGTCGAAAATCGATGAAAAATAGTCAAAAATCGGTGAGAAAAGTGACGTCTCTTAGTTTGCCAATTTTCAACTAAAAACTAGTTAAAAATCGGTAAAATTGGACGATGTTCGATTTTTTTTATCGCGTTTTGTCCGCAGATTTTAAAAAAAATGACTTTGAATCCATTTGGTTTCTACTGATTTATCAGCGGTATTGTGAACCCTGATCCAGTGTATCCTCAATCAGGGTTCACAAATATCATTGATAATTGCGATTATCTAGCGTATCGAGTTGGCTCAGCATCTAAAACCCCTCGATAAACCGATGGAATTCAAATGCAAATTAGAAAATTTTGGAAAAATTTAACAAAAAGTGTCAAATATTTTAGAATATTTTTGTGTGAGGTCCTGAGGCAATACTAATGATGCTTGAAAAATTTTAGATGACCATCAGATCTGTATATTTTTAAAAAATTCTAACAGTGATACTGTCTTTGTATATACTGTTCGGTTTTTTATTTTCTAGAGATACTAAATGAAGTCTAATATTTCTGAAAATTTTTGTGTGAGGTTCAGAGGCAATGCAATGATGTTATAAAATTTCCAGATGATGATCAGACTTGTGTGTTTTTTTATAATTCTGGCAATGCTACTGTCTTTGTATATGCTCTTCTGTTTTTTATTTTCTAGGGGCACTAAATGAAGTCTAATATTTCTGAAAATTTTAATACATTATCCTTGGGAACTGTTTATTGTACCATTAAAATTTAAGAGCATGATCAAGTTTTTAAATTTTTATAAAAATCTGACAATGTCTCTGTTCTTTTCCATTAATTGTTGTTTTTGATTTTTCAGAGGTACTAAATGAATTCAAAAATTGTTAAAAATTTTATGAAGTGTTTTGTAGATTAATTTGGATTTATTATTATTTTATTCAATTTTCCACCAATTTTTCAATTTTCCCATTTTCCCTTGATTTTTACCCTTTTTCATTCGGTTGCCGATTTTTCGTAAAAATCACTCGATAATCACTGAATATCGGTTGATAATCAACCATATCAAGCGATAATCAAGATTTTTTCCCCGGTTTGATCGTAATTTCAGATCCATTTGACTTCGCAAACCGTTCAATTTTTTACGATTTTCGACTGATTATCGACAAAAATCGGTACCGGTGGGTCTTCGATTTTCCACCTTAAATCGGTATTGTTAACGTGTCCTCCAGGAGTGTTGGACAATTCTCCAACCATACATTGCAAAAGGACATCTCACAAACTAAAGCCGCTTTCCGGTGGGACATGTTCACTTCACATGCATAGTTTGGGAGGGAAAGGCAACTAGATTTGGATGTTGCCTATGGACGCTTTCTAGCACTGCACCCATCCATACTGCAATCTCTGATTTTAACCTCTACTAGGGTGGATAGCGCGCTACGCTGTGCTGTATGGATTAAGGTAGGCTGTAATGGTAAGACAGCTGATGGGTGTATTTGGTTAATAATTATAAAGATAAAAGGATTAGTAAGGTATGGTGCATAAAACAACAATCATACTCGAACGCTTGTGAGAAAGAATGAACAACATGCTTTAAGAGATAGATTGGCCTACCTGAAACCGCAGCTGCACCATCGTTTGAGCATGTCACCAAGATCTGCAATAAAGGCTCTGGAAAGTAATGGGCAAAGAAGGGAGGATGTTCACCAACAGAATTACGTGACTTGAATCAGGGATAAAATCATAAGAACCTCGCCGTGTCGAGTGCAATCTTCATTCGAATGTGCCAGCTCAACCGATCCATGTGAAGGCTCTAAAGACAATCACAAGATATACCAGAATATCAGAATCTGGATGATCTCAAGGCGGAGCTGCTGCCATTAAGTAACAAGGCCAATCATAGAAGACAATACCATACAGCTGTCTCTCCAATGATCCCTTCTCCATCAGCTCCTAAATAATGCAGTGATTCCCATCATAAACATAGAAGCCCTGTCGAACACCACCTTGTAGACGTAATCAAACCTGCCGACACTAAGCACATTGCTCTAGCAGAATTACCCTGTAGCCGCCTCCAGCGACGAGTACCCGATCATCAACACAAGCCTCTTGCTCATTTTTGTCGAGTTAAACTTGCTCAAGATTGGCACCAGTGTGATCTCTCTTGTAGTGTCTGGATAATATAAGCAGGTAGATATCTGACTTAAACCAACAGATTAACAACTCAAGAACTAATTGAGCCAATGTTGAGGAGTAAGGCAAGACCTGAGCTTCTGGCGTTGTTGCTGTGGGTGATCCAGGGAGATCGTCGCTACAGGATCCACACATAAAACGTGGAGAGGATGATCATGACGGTGGCGATGAGCAGGTCGCTACGATAATGGTGGTGCCTCTCCACTATGATAACTGCAGCATAGCAGGTAGTTCAAGGAGTGCAAACTACGCACATTTGGACCAGAAAAGAGTTAGGTCAAAATAAGCCAAACTGATTTGGACCAGTAGCACATTTTCTATCATAGTAAACCAACATGTGAACATAATAGTACACACAAATATGTCCATCTGACGAATACTAATAAAAAAGATACCCCAACAGCCCGGCGGCGAGCGGTGCCTCAAGCATATCTCCACCCAACAGGCGCGCCGCCGCCTTGACGATCATTGCGAGACCGCGCAAGGCATCCGCTCCCGACCGGCGGGAAGCGAATCCGACCAGACGGCGCTCGACCCCTCTCGGCGGGCGGGATCTCCGACTCAACCAAACCAAGGTGGCGAACGCCGAGTGCCGCGTGTCAGGTCCTCATCGGCCTACCGCCACGTACCCCCCGAATAAGGTCAATCAGAGCGACTATACAAGGGCAAGTGGCTCCTTCCCAAGAAGATCTGGTGACTGCAGAAGACAAAGCTTTCAGCCCCATCAACGATACCACGTGACAAAGACGGCGCGACGCTCCCTCCCGCGGCACCAACGTCACGCACCTCGGCGTCAGCATTCGCAAGGGTCACAGAGGGCAAGTACGCTATTTCCCGGGGAATACCTAACCTCCCTGACCACCAAGGCTACCAACCCAGCATGGGCAAGACGGGTGGCGACGATCCACGGGGCGAAGGACCGGAGCTCCTAGCGTAGGTCACCTTGCTCTTCCTCCCAACTCTCGATGTAACCTGCCCCTTCCTTCTGTATAAAAGGAGGCAGGGCTATACGATTCGAGGGGCGAAAGCGAGAACGAGAGAGAGAAAGAGAGCTATCAAACCCATCTCGCTAAGCCATTGGCATTCTCGCTTGTAAAACTTTGTGCGATCATACATACCAAGAGTAATACAACACCACCACACGAACTGGAGTAGGGATCTTGAGCCCAAACCAGTATACATCTTGGACTCACGAGTCTAACCATTCAGGGAGTGGAACGCGCGAACCCCTAGACTTACAAATTTACTTGCCGGCGCTCGAAAGCGCCGGCGGTTGGCGCGCCCGGTAGGGGCTTCGGCGTCTTCATCACCATCTCGGATTCCGTTTATCTCACGATGGCATCCACCCGCGCGGCGGCATGGCGCATCGGGAACCGGATCGCCGGCTCCTCGACCGCCGTCACCCGACGGGAGGGCTCACGCTTCGTCCCGCCGCCTCAGAGGACAGCGCGCGCCGAGAGCTTGGGCGTCCTCTCGGCGACCGCTAAGCTCCGGCTTGGCGCCGCAGCCCCGGCCGGAACCGAGGAGTGCTCCGCCACGGTCGCGAAAACTCCGTAGGCCGGCGGTGACCATGTCACCCCGTAGGCTCGCGATCGAGTGGCGATGGTGGCTACTGCCGGCCTCCATCCACGAGCTCTTTGGAAGACTCTTCCGGACGCGACTCCGGCCCGACACGAGTACCACGCCGCGGCGACTCGCGAGTGCAACATGGCGGCACCGTCGATTGCCGTGGCCCTCGCGGCCGCGGGACCTCTGTCCGACGACTCAGCGCGGAGGAGGAGTGCCAGCAGCAGCGTCTTGAGCGTGCTCGGACCGCGCGCCGAGCTCCAACAAGCAAAGAGTTGGAGGAACGGCGATCGTGAGCTCGACCGGCTCGAGCCAACTGGGAGGGAGGGCTCGAGGCCCGCATGTGCTGGCGGCAGCAGCAGACGCGGCGTCGAGCACACCCAAAGAGCGAAGGGTCAAGCGGTCCTCACTTCTTCCCACGCCCGATCAAAGCGTGGCGCGGCGCAATCCGCCGAGGCCTCCGGGCCGGCCGATCGACCGGAGGCCAAGGCCACCTACCAAAACCTCGGAAATTTGGTAGAGCACGCGGCCGTCAAAGACATGCACGCCCGGCTCCTATCGCTCGGAGCCACCTCGCCACCGGGCCGTGACATTGTCTGGCCGGATGGGTCCGACACAGCGTCGCCGCATCGCGAGCCACAACGAGCCTCGCGCGCCCGGTGCGCCAACGCCTCGGTGATGCCTCGACATTCGCGCTACCCTTGAGGCGCGGAGAAAGATGGCGAGGAGGCCGCCCACTCACGGGTTGCGGGCGGCGGGCACCACCATCGCGGCCGAGCCCCGACGGTCTGGACGCGGCGTTACGCGAGGATCCGCCAGCGGACTTCCTGCCGATTCGGCGCCTACCAACATTGCCAAATACAGGGGCCACAAACCTGTGTGTCGCTCAAGATTACCGGCTCGCATGCGGGCGGAGGAGCAACGGATGACCTCTTCATCATCAATACCTTCCCATCTACCTCGCAGACTCGGCGAGCTGGCTCGAGTACTAAGCCAAAACCATCGTGGGTGGACCGACTTGAAGGCCCTCTTCGTCGGCAACTTCGTGGCACTTGGCGCGCACCGAAATTCACGGACTGAAGGGAAGCAGCGCAAGCAGCCAGGAAACCCTCGGGACTACATCCGCGGTTTTCCGCCCGTCTAACGAGCTCCCGACATCTCCGGCGCCGATGTCGTGGGAGCATTCATCTGGCACCTCTGCAAGGCCTTGGTACACAAACTAGGCCGTCTCAAGCCCGAACTACCAAGGAGCTCCTCGATATCGCCACCAACCACGCCCGACGAGGAGGGTGTGAAACCATCTTCGAGGAGGAAAGGCCCGGCCGAACCGGCGTCGCATCGGGTCCCCGCCGACCGCTCCGACAAGCGGGCGGCACGGAAGCAGATCCGCGAGCCCCAAGTGGTCGCCACGTCGGCCGTACCGCCAGCAAGAGTGCGACCGACCGTCGCGCCCGACCACCGAAATTGATGGGCGGCTCGTGCCCAAACCACGGGTTCTCCGTCAAACACAATACTGGATCTGCGAGGTCGAGGCGTTACCTCTCCGGCGTCCCGCAACGCCGCGTGGCAAGGGAAGAAGCTGCTGCGGCCCGCTGGCCGCAGAGAAAAGGCGACGGCGAGTTCCCGAACCCGACGGCCGCCTCATGATCTTTGGAGGACCACTGCTATGCGACAAGCGCGGCTCAAGCTCGCTTATCGCGAGGTCCATACCGTCGCGCCATCGTCCCCAATACCTCGGTGGTCGGAGTTCCGATCACCTTTGATCGGACCGACCACCCGACCACGCCCACACCGGGAGATACCCCGGTGGTCGGCCGTCGTGGGAAGAAGCGCCTTTCAAAGGTGCTCATGGGCGGAGGCGCGGCCTCAACATCCTCGTCGAGGCGCTCGGCGCTATGGGGATCCCGCGCTCAACCCTCCGACCCGACAAGGCGCCCTTCCATGGTGTCATTCACGGCGTGAGCCCATCCACTCGGCGGTCGACCGCCGTTACCTTTGGGGAACCGAAACTTCCGCACGAAACCCTCGCTTTTGAGGTCGTGGATTTCCCGGTTCTACCATGCCATCTGGGAAGGCCATGTTACGCCAAGTTCATGGCGGTCCCCACCACGCCTACCTCAAGTGAAGATGCGGGGCCACGGAGTCATCACCGTGGCATCGTCTTCCGGCTTGCCTACAATCGCGAGCGCGGTTGTGAGCTTGCCTCGGCGATCATCGCGTCTGCCGAGCTCGACAACCTCGGGAGGAAGCCTCGAATCCGCCCCGAGTCCGGCAAGTCGGGGCGGGATCCTTCAAGTCCGCCGAGGACACGAAGGAGGTCGCGGTCGATCCACGTGATCCGACCAAGACCGTGCGGATCGGAGCCACGCTCCCCGCCAAATAGGAAAGAGCGCTCGTCGACTCTCTCCGCACCAACAAAGACGTCTTCGCATGGAGGTCCTCCGACATGCCAGGAATCCCAAGGGAAGTCGCCGAGCACTCCTTGAGCATCCAACCGGGCTCAAAGTCGGCCGCCTAGCGCTGCGCCGCTCGACGAGGAGAAGCGCAGATCATAGGGAGAGATCGCCAAACTTCCATTGCGGGGTTAAGTAAAGAGGTCGCCACCCGAGTGGCTAGCCAACCCTGTACTTGTAAAAAAGAAAAATGGGCAATGGAGGATGTGCGTTGACTATACGAGTCTCAACAAAGCATGTCCCAAAGATCCGTTCCCTTTGCCCCGCATCGACCAAGTCATCGACTCCACCGCAGGGTGCGAGTCCCTCTCTTTCGGATGCCTACCGGGCTACCACCGGTTGCGCTAAGGAGTCCGACCACTCGCGACTTCCTTCATCACCCGTTCGGCTCATTACGCACGTTACGATGCCGTTCGGCCTAAAAACGAGGCGCTACATACGGCGATGTATGCAAGCGTGCTTCAATAACCGGATCGGCCGTAACGTTGAGGTGTACGTCGGCGATATTGTCGTAAAAACCAAGAAGGCCGGCGACCTTGTCCCGACACGGAAGAGACCTTTGCGAACCTTCGGCGATTCCGTATAAAGCTCAATCACGAGAAATGCGTTTTGGGGTCCCCAAAGGAAGCTCCTTGGCTTCATTGTCTCCGGCGAGGCATCAAGGCCAACCAGAGAAGATATTAGCAATCGCAAGGATGGGCCCAATCAAGCAACCTCAAGGGGTCGGTCGATGGATGCCTAGCGACTTTGAGCGCGTTCGTGTCTCGCCTCGGCGGCGAATGCCACTCTGAGCTACTCAAGAGATCCGACCGCTTTAGTTGGACCCCGAAGCTCGGGAGGCCCTCACCCGCTGAAGGCCTTCTGTCCTCGCCTCGATCCTGGTCGCCCGGCACGGAGGAGCGGCTGTTCCTCTCGTCGCCGCCACTACCCAAGTCGTCGTGCGGCCCTCGTGGTGGAAGCGGCGGAAGAAGGCCGCGAACTTAAGGTACAACGGCGGTTTACTTCATTAGCGAGGTCCTTTCCGAGTCAAGACTCGGTACCACAGTCTGAAGCTACTCACGCGGTGCTCATTGCGAGAGAAAGCTCGTCCACTACTCGATCGGCACAACATCACCGTGGTGACCCGTCCCGTTAAGGCGAGATCGCCCGCAACCGCGACGCCTCGGGAAGGATAGCCAAGTGGGCACTCGAGCTCGGTGACCACGACATCACATCGCCCCTGACGGCGATCAAGTTGCGAGCCCTAGCCGACCGTCGTTGAGTGGACCGAAACCGGGCACCCGGTGATCGAAGACCCAGTCTTGGACAATGTACTTCGATGGGTCTTACAACAAGAATGGCGCGGCGCTGGGTTATCATCATCTCCCCACTTGGGAACAAGCTCGATGACGCCATCGGTGCTTTCGGCGCCACCAACAGCGTTGCCGAGCACGAGGCCCTCGTCAGCGGTCTCGGATCGTTGCCGACCTCGGTGCTCGCCGACTCGTCCACGGGGACTCAAGCTTGTCGTCGACCAAGTCATGAAGGCGCGGCCCCGAGACGCCGTATGGCGCGTCAGATCGAGAAGTCGCGCGAGCTCGAAGTCGCGTTCAAGGGCTTCGAGCTTCACCATAGCTACCGGCGCTACAATAGCGACGCCGACTACCGCCAATCGGCCTCGGCGAGAGAACCGGTCCGCGGGATCTTCGTCTGCGACCTCTGCGCCTTCCATCCGGCTAGGCGGTGCGACGGTCCCCGACCTACCTAGCACGGCCGCCCGACCACCGCGATCGGCGTGACTTGGCCGAGTCGAGCCACGCGCGCTAGCAACCGAGTCCGACCGAGAAAGCCATTCATAGATCGTTTGTGGACGGGTCGTTTCCTTCCGACCGACCAGAGGCCGGCGCCTCGCCCGCGAGCAAAGTCTTTAAATCTGATCGGTCGGACCTTTACAAAGGCCCCTCGGGGTCCTCCAAAAGTGCGTTCGGCCGACCAAGGAAAACAACTCTTGGGCGACATACACAATGAATTTGCGGTCACCACGCTGCGCCCGATCTACGGTGGGAAAGGCCTTTCGGCAAGGTTTCTATTGGCCGACCGCCGTGTCCGACGCAGAGCGCATCGCACGCACTGCGAAGGATGCCAATTCTTTGCGAGCGGCACACATCGCGGCTCGGGCCTTGCGGACAATCCCCATCACGTGGCCTTTTGCGGTTTGGGGCTCGATCTGGTCGGGCCTTTCAAGAAAGCGCCCGGGGCTTTACCCATTTGCTCGTCGCGGTGGACAAGTTCACCAAGTGGATAGAGGCCAAGCGGTCGAAGCGCCACGTCGGCACAAGCGGCCATCTTCTTCCGCGACATAGTCTTTCGATTCGAGTCCCAAACTCCATCATCACCGACAACGAACGCAGTTCACGGGAAGGAATTCCTCGAGTTCTGCGATGACTTCAACATCGCGTCAATTGGGCGGCCGTGGCCCATCCGCGGACCAACGGCCAGTCGGCGCGCAAGCGGCATGATCCTTCAAGGGCTCAAGCGCGGATCTTGATCGGCTCAAGCACTTCGCGGGCGGCCCAGGCGGCGAGCTACCCTCCGTCCTCTGGAGTCTACGGACCACGCCGACCCGGCGGCCGGGTCACACCGTTCTTTATGGTATACGCGGCCGAGGCCGTCTTGCCGATGCACCGGAGTATGGCGCCCCAAGGCGCAAGCCGAGGAGGCTCGGGGCTCGCCGCACAACAAGACTCGTCGATCGGATCGAAGAGGCGCATGGCGTGGCGTCTGCGATCGGCGGATATCAACAAGCTCTGCGGCGTTACCACGGCCGCCGAGTTCGCGGTCTTTGATCTTGGCGACACGGTCTGCGTCGGGTCGGACCGGCAAGGATAAGCACAAGTATCGCCCCACAGGAAGGCCCTTCACCGTCGTGCAGATCCTCGACTGGCACCTTCGGCTCAAGGACACCGACGGCGCATCCTTCCAAATGCATGGAATATAGAAAAGTTAAGGCGATTCTATCCTAAACTCTTTTCCTCTTCCTAGCATGCTCTTTACTTTCTTCCTTCCGAGCACTGGTCGCCATGCGACGACTGGGCTGCCTTCGGCGCCCGTTGGTCGCTCCCGGTCGGCGCTGCGGGTTGATGACCCAACCGACCACAAGGTCCTTCCCCGCGGTAACCCTTTGACCCAAGTGCTACGACCTCGCCCGGCGGCTATGGTTGCTAACACCCGCGGAAGAAGGAGTACCGTGGAGTGACCTTTGGTCGGCGAGAACACTCCTCCCATACGAACTTCGGCTATCCCACGCGCTTATGAGGGCACGTGACCCGTGGTCATGAGGTCCATCCCAGCGGTAACCCTCTCAACCCAAGTGTTACGGCCTCGCCCGGCTATGGTTGCTAAGTAGCACTTTGCGGAAGAAGGAAGTGCCCGAGTGGAAAGATCCCGGCGGTCTAGAACACTCCTATCCTCACAAGTGCGCCTAACCATTGCATAGCCAAGTCTCCAATCCACCTCGCTCGCCCAAAACAACCCGACCTACGCATAAGTGGCCCTGCGGTCCTTAAGGCTATGGTCGGCCAAGCCTCATCCTAAATACGAAAAAGGACGAGGGCGATTACGGGACTTGATAAATTCAAGATTGTTTAAATAGCGGTCTTTACAATCTAAGAAGGATAAAGCTAACTTTTTCTATTCTTCTTGGCGGGCGGCCGTGGCGAGGCGGAGAGTTGGCGCCTCGGCTTCTGGAGGCGGCTGCTGTGCGGATGCGGTGGCGATCTCCGGCGTGTGGCTCGACCGGGAGCTCGAGCCGGTCGATCTCCTCGTCGATCCGGTTCCAGCTCGCACGCCGCCCCACCACCGCGAGGTCGATGCCGTCGTAGTACGAGATGGTGTTGACGGCGTCGATGAAGCTCAAGCGCGCGCCGGTGCCACCGCCTCTTCTACGGTCGCACTCGGGCGGTAGCATGGGGGCAAGGGCACTCGGGCTGCCTCGGCTCCAGGATGCGGTCGCGACCTCCGCCCGCCTTGCGGAGGGCCTCGATTCGCGCTCATCTCGGCCCGACCGTCCTCCGCAACCTTCAACGCCGCCGGGCCTCGTCGGGCCACGATCGCCACGTCGCGGGCATCCGGCCGTTCTCTGCGCCTCCGCGGCGACACTCGATTCTTCTGCGCCTCTGCGGTTGCGGAGATTTTGGATAAGTTCGCCTGTGGGTCACACCCCCAAACTTAATTGAAGAATTGAGACACTTACCGCCGCGAGTTGGTGATTGCGGCTTCCGACTTGGCGCCTCGTATGAAGTCTTGGCTCGGCCGGCTCATACGGCGATCGCGCTCGGGCGAACTTGGGCGGCGCCCCCGAGCCTTGTTTCGCTCGGTCGCGGGCGTGTTACTGCGTCTGCGCGATCCCCGCGGCAGCGGCGGCATCCTTAGCCTCGGTGACCTCGTCGTGGAGGACTCGATTCGCCACTTTCGCCCTCAAGGTCTCGGCTCCTAGGCGCTCATCATGAAGGGTCTTTGTGGCCTCTTCAAATCCTTGGCGGATCACCACCGCCCCGCCGCCTAATGCCGGGGCCTCTGGGCTAAGCGCGCTCAAGCGCAACCGATTGCACTCCTCATTGCTGCCGCCGCCCATTGTCGGAGCGCTGCAGAGCTCAACTCGACGCACGGCGAGTCGCAAGTCTTTGCAAAAATGTGGACACTCCGTTAGTCGCGCGGAAGAACCATAAAAATGCGCAACGAATCGAACTTTTGGTGACCTACAGGCGTCGGGTGGACTCCCCAACCATCATATCCGGTATACGGTGGAAGACTTGAGCAAGGGCGGACCTTCACGGATCGCCCTATCTAAACCGCCAGTTGTCAGCGCGCCTTGAAGGCGGCCCCTCGCTCTCCTCGCCTCACCCATGATGCCCGACCGGGAATTACACCGCGCGCGCCTCCGCTCGCCCGTTCGGGCGGGGCGTCGCCGTCAAAGCACCATGGGCAAGGGTGACGAGTCAACCTTCGAAACCCCTCGGCGACTGCGCTGAGGAGCATCGGTCGGCACCTCCCACGGGGCGGTCGGGCACCTCCGTCGCCGCTCGCCACGATCGGGCGCGATCACCGGCGGCGCCATTGTCTCATCCTCGGCAGCGATCACGTCGTCGGTGCGGTCCCCGCCGAGGCGCGGAAGTTCTTCTTGGGCACGACCTCGGGTGGGGCCCGTCCACTCGGCGACCGCGCCTCGGGCCCGACGCCGCGACCTTCGCCGACCCAACCGGGTCAGAAATCACCGCGCCCGTTACTTGCGGAGCCGATGTGGCACGTCCACGGTCACCCCAGTATATAGGCGCCTGCGTTGCAAAGATTCAAGAGTCGCTCGGCGGCTTTGCCAAAAAGAAAAATGCTCCAAAAAGAATACACTTACAAGGCGGCGGGTGCGTGGCACGCGCGCTCTTTGTTGTCCCCCGCCAAGGCGTCGGCCGGTCACTTCCACTCGAAGCCACTTCGGTAGAGGCAGCTGCGGCGACCATAGCGCAAGATCACCCCCGCTGGGGATCCGTGGCCACAGGCCCGTGATGCCCTCGGCGAGTCCACGCTCGGGCCACCGCCGATCGGCAGTCGGGAAAAACCCACCATAGGGGTGGCGGAGGCACTCCCTTGTTGTCGATGGAGGTTGTCCCCACGGCGGTGGTCTCCGACACATCCTCGCCGCGCGCGCGCTTCGCCGCGCGTTCCTTACTTTTCTTCCTCCTCCTTTCCTCCTTCCGCTTCTTGCGGGAGGAGTCAGCCTCTGCCGTCCTCGCCCGGGCGGCCGCCCGCGCTTCCTTATCCCCCGGGAGCGGCGCCTGGGAAGACATCCCCATGAGCCCCTGAGAGGATGCAGGAATGTCGGTCAAGTGCTAAGGACAAAGAAAAGAGAAGCAGAAAGGAATTTCACCGGCTTACCAGATTTGGCGGAAAAGCCGCCGAGAATGGCTCCGGGTGGCCATCCGCGGCCACCGTGGCGCTTCCGCCCGTAACGGCCGCCACCCGGGCCTCCACCTCAGACGCGGCCAGCTCGGGTTCTGCCATCCTCGCCCGGTCGGACGGCCCGCATACGGAGCGAAGTGCGGCTTTGTGCACAAGTGGTTGCACGCGCATCCCCATGAAGGCGCGCACAACCACGTCCCCGGTGAGCCCCCGCCTCCTTTGAGCCCTGATCTGCTCCACGATCAGGGCCAGCTTGTTCTTCTCCCTCTTTTCGGCGCCCCAGTTCCACCGCTCCTCCGCCATGGGAAGCTCGCCGGAAAAGAGGTATTGTCGCCAACGTTTGAGCGTAGAGCCATTGAACGCCGACCCTTGTTGGACGAGGCGGCTTTACCTCCGTGTACTCCGTGCTCCGGCCGGGCGAAGGCTGGAGGGCGAGCCACCTGTGGCGCCGCGGGCGTCCGGCGGCTGTCCTTCGAGCCTTGCACGGAAGAAGTGCCTCCACAACGCCCGGTCGCTCGATCCCCAAGAAGGCCGCGGCGTGATGAAGATGGCGATGTGGAGGACCCCATTGGGGTTGGTGGTGCACCTCCACCTTGTAATGAAACAACGGCCCGGACGAGCGGGTGCGTGGCGAGCCAAAGCGCTCGAAGAACGAGTGGGCACCACGATCTCGTCGCCCGCGCTGGGTGCAGCCCGGTCGGCACCCTCCGGTAGGAAGGTCTGCGGCATGAGGAAGCCCTTCTTCACCAAGCCGGCGCCGCGGTTGTCTTGCGCGAACACTCCGCCACGACATCTTCACGGGAGGCAGTGGAAGGTGAGAAAGAAAGGTGGGGTTTTCTTTCCTTAGCTCTCTGGTGCTTTTCTTGTTTGAGGCGAGACGAGAAGGCAAGAAAGCGTGACCACTCGAAAGCACCCAGGCGTATTTATAGAGGACGAGCGAACGCCGCCAGCGCAGCGCCCGTCAAGCGAGCGTCGCGACCACCTTCGCTGTCGCGCCCACTGGTAACTCCGGTTTCCAATACCACTCGCTTTTAATCCTGTCTTGTCGGCGACAAAGGCCATAAAGACGCCGCCCGAACAACGTGTCCGTAACCTCTCGGTCTCGCCTTTAGGCGGAGCGGTTGCTCGGCGCGCGAGAAGCCCAGGCGGCTGCGGCCTCAAGGCGGCAAAAGCTTTGTGGCTTGCGCCGAGGCCCAGCGAGGTGTGGGTTCAAAAGGCCTACCCGCGGATGGGTATAAGGCCGCCCAAACAAAACTTGAGCAAGGGCGGTATGAGGTGAGCCCCACGGTGGGCCCTTGGTTAGGTCGGTGACGGCCTAATCACCTCTACTCGTGTCCGAGACCATACTTCACACTCTCCGGGAGCTCATCAATGGCGACGGCCCGGTGTGCTCGGGTCGTGAACGACCTAGAGTCCATACGGATTTAGTAGAAAGGTTTTTATGGGTCGCCCCTGGCGGGGCAGGACACCCTACTCGGGACCGTCCGCTCGGAAGGGTCCCCTTGGCGGACCTCCCGGGACCCACTCGGACTACCCGCTATTAGCTCCACGAGCACGGCGTTCAAACCAACGCAGTGGCGCACGCCGCTCATCCTCCGGGTCCCACACTGCGGATGGGGTATACATGTGGGATAGACGGCGGCCATTCCTCTCGCGGCTACCCTCGCGAGCGAGGACTCGAGAAGGATGCCCCACGTCCGGCCACGACGGTAAGCGAGCACTCACGTCCGGCTACGACGGTAGCGAGCACTCACGTCTAGCTACGGCGTTAAGCGAGCACTCGGACACCGAACCTCACAGAGGCATCCGGTCGTCACGCCACCAAGGCACTCGGACACCGAACCTCACAGAGGCATCCGATCGTCCCTGCCGGCCAAGGCACCGTCTAGCTACGACGTTAAGCGAGCACTCGGACACCGAACCTCACGAGAGGCATCCGGTCGTCCTGCCGACCAAGGCACTCGGACACGAGAACCTCACGAGGCATCGGTCGTCCTGCCGACCAAGGCGATCGGACACTAGAACCTCACACGAGGCATCCGGTCATCCTGCCGACCAAGGCACTTTATCTAGCTACGACGTTAAGCGAGCACTCGGACACCGAACCTCACAGAGGCATCCGGTCGTCCTGCCGACCAAGGCACTCGGACACCGAACCTCACAGAGGCATCCGGTCGTCCACTGCCGACCAAGGCACTTGTCTAGCTACGACGTTAAGCGAGCAATCGGACACGAGAACCTCACGAGGCATCCGGCCGTCCCGAGGCCAAGCGATCGGACACTAGAACCTCACAGAGGCATCCGGTCGTCCTGCCGACCAAGGCGATCGGACACTAGAACCTCACGAGAGGCATCCGGTCGCCTGCCGACCAAAGCGGTCGGACACTAGAACCTCACAGAGGCATCCGGCCGCGTCACATCGACCAAGGCACCGTCTAGCTACGACGTTAAGCGAGCACTCGGACACCGAACCTCACGAGGCATCCGGTCGTCCTGCCACCAAGGCACTCGGACACCGAACCTCACAGAGGCATCCGGTCGTCCCTGCCGACCAAGGCACCGTCTAGCTACGACGTTAAGCGAGCACTCGGACACCCGAACCTCACGAGGCATCCGGCCGTCCTGCCAGGCCAAAGCGATCGGACACCGAACCTCACAGAGGCATCCGGCCGTCCTGCCGACCAAGGCACCGTCTAGCTACGACGTTAAGCGAGCACTCGGACACCGAACCTCACAGAGGCATCCGGTCGTCCCGCCACCAAGCGATCGGACACGAACCTCACAGAGGCATCCGGTCGTCCCCGCCGACCAAGGCGCGTCTAGCTACGACGTTAAGCGAGCACTCGGACACCCGAACCTCACGAGGCATCCGGTCGCCCTGCCGACCAAGGCACTCGGACACGAACCTCACAGAGGCATCCGGTCGTCCTGCCGGCCAAGGCACCGTCTAGCTTCTGACGTTAAGCGAGCACTCGGACACCGAACCTCACAGAGGCATCCGGTCGCCCTGCGACCAAGGCACCGCCCACAACGATTAAAATTAAAGCAAACTCATCGCAAAGACATTTTCATAAAGAAAAGAAAATTTCATTATAGGCCATGAGCTCAAACTTTACACGACTTTACACACAGTATCCATGAGATACAAGAATGGCCACATTGCACCACGGCGGGGACTCTACCCACGCCTAGAACCTATCAAACATCCGTGCGGCATCGGTGGCACCGATTGCGCATCTTTGGTAGGCCCTTGCACAGTCGACGGGACGCCGCGCGTGACGCAAAGTAACTGCCGATGCCTCCATTGCCGTTCGGCGACATCGACGCCGCCGCACTAATCACGATCGGCGCCCTTGCGCCATCGCCTCGAAGGGCCCCCTTACCACCTCGAGCCTCGGGCGGCCTCGCGGCGTCAACGAGCGGCGTCACGGGCTGCGGCTTCTTCCTCCCTAAGCTCGGCCATCGCTGGTCGAACTCGGCCCAAAGCTTCGGCGGAGGATCTTCTTCTTCCGCGACGCCATCGCGAAGCTAAAGACTAGAGGGTGTCTGAAGCCATTTGAAAGAACAAAAGAAAAAGCTCTCATCCCCTTCAAGCAAGCTACTAGCACATATATATATATATCCGGACGAAGGGAGGCTAAGCGTCTCGAGTAAATGCGGGTCTTGGAAAGCGAAGCATCCTTCACGAACCCGGCGATAAGAAGACGAGCGGCGGCGGCGTAAACTATACTCGGCATGCGCAGCGAGGCGAGTAAAGCCCTGGCGGTTCAAATGCCCTCGGCCAAACTCCGGGACAGCCGTCGGATCAATGAAGCACACCGACGGAAATCGCTAACCGGATCGGTGGACCGACCTACGAGCCCGCCACCACTTTCGTCCAAGTTCAACCCCAACCGAATCTGCAAATCGCTTGGGAGTTCGGGGCTCTTGGCGAATACTAATAAAAGGATACCCCAACGGCCCGGCGGCGAGCCGGCGCCTCAAGCATATCTCCAGCCAACAGCGCGCGCCCGCCCGCCGTGACCGAATCATTGCGAGACCGCGCAAGGCATCCGCTCCCGACCGCCAGGGAGGCGAATCCGACCAGACGGCGCCCGACCCCTCTCGGCGGGCGGGATCTCCCGACTCAACCAAACCAAGGTGACGAACGCCGAGTGCCGCGTGTCGAGTCCTCATCGCCTACCGCCACGTACCCCGAATAAGGTCAATCGGGCGACTATACAAGGGCAAGTGGCTCCTTCCCAAGAAGATCTGGTGATTGCAGAAGACAAAGCTTCGGCCCCATCAACGATCCGCAAAGACGAGCGCGCGCGCGCTCCCGAGGCGGCACCAACGCCACGCACCTCGGCGTCGGCGTCGCAAGGGTCACAGAGGGCAAATGCGCTATTTCCGGGAATACCTAACCTCCCGACCACCAAGGCTACCAACCCGGCATGGGCAAGGCGGGTGGCGACTCAGTCCACGGGACGAAGGACCGGAGCTCCTAGCGTAGGTCACCTTGCTCTTCCTCCCAACTCGATGTAACTGCCCCTTCCTACGTATAAAAGGAGGCGGGGCTATCTGATCGAGGGGCGAAAGTAGCGAGAGAGAGAGAGAGAGCTATCAAACCCATCTCGCTAAGCCATTGGCATTCTCGCTTGTAAAACTTTGTGCGATCATACAGATCAAGAGTAATACAACACCACCACACGAGCTGGGTAGGGACCTTCACCGAACCAAGATACATCTTGGACTCACGAGTCTAACCATTCAGGGAGTGGAACGCGCGACCCCCTAGACTTACAAATTTACTTGCCGGCGCTCTCGAAAACGCCGACACCATCTTACCAAGAACAGCACGAATTCTCTAGGGAACAAACATGCCTAACAAGTAGGCGAGCAATATACCAATTGTAACAGAGAGCTGCAAAACACATTATGAATAGGGTCAAAACTTGTAAACAAATGAGCAGAGCGGAAAATAGGTTATGAACAAATCAAGTGTTCTTGTTTATTACTGAAAAATAACCTGATTGATTGAACCAAGAGCTCCACTCATGCTCTGTGGAGCAATTTTTGCTTATATAAACTGGCACCTGAGACCATGAAACAAAAGTTTGAATCAGAAAACTAATGTTCGTCATGCAAATATCAGAGCGTAGAATATAGCATTCTTAAAATGGGGAAAAATAGAAGGTGTTGTTGCAGTATGCTATGCTATAGGAATATTTAGTATATGTGCATACCACTACATTTCATGCTATGGTAGTAGCAAAAAAGTACTCACCTTGCAACCACAACAGGAATGCCCTTTGATGAAGCAGTAACAGTAGCCGTTACTTTAGATTGCATTCCACCTCCCCATACACGAGACTTCTCCTCAAAATTAATTAGCTTCCTGCGTATTTCATTAATGTACGTGTGGAAATCTTTGATTGAGGATCAGTCGATGGACCACTATAGAATCCATCCACATCACTAAGCATGATAGGAAGATCAGCATTCAATTCCTCTACCAACAGGCTGGCCAAATTGTCATTATTCTAGAATATACCGGATGAATCCTACACATTAAGTTAGTTGTTATAACCAGTAAAGTGAAAATCCTAAGAATGTGTCAATTGTCATTTTTAGCAGGAACTGATAAGGTTCATGCATAGTCATCAATTAAGCTCCAAGTGCATAGATGACATTAGCAAACCACAAAAGGCTGAAGTTTAGGTGCGCAAGGTGAAGTTTTAAGAGAACACACCTCGTATAGTTGTCTCTTAGTACTAATGGCATCATTCTCATTAAATACTAGTATTAATTTAAGATCCATTACAGAGATAACAGTCTCGCGAAGCTGGTTCCCGAAACTTGGATCCAGAAAACCAGTCGGTCACAAGAAGTTGAGATGACGTCGCATCAAGCTACAATAAAATAGGTCTGCCAGAAATATAACAACATGAAAACATTCAAGTCCTGATATACAAAATCACGAGAACCGTCAACGCACGTGGGTAAACAATGTATAATAGATTGCTATTAAGCCACTCTGATTAACGGCAGCACAGGCCTTCCCATCCAGGTCCATCTGTGGGTTCTGCAGATCAACGGAACTGCAAGCGAGGAGAATAATCATCAAGCAATGGCATTACTACAACGGCAGCACAGGCCTTCCTATCCAGGTCCATCTGTGGGTTCTGAATATCAACAAAACTACAAGCAAGGAGAATTATCAGCAAGCAATGGCATTATTACACAAAAGATAGTAACCACAAGCAATATGTTTTGAGCCAAACAAATAATACGCTATGGCAAAACAGCTCTATTGCGAACTGAATCATTATGCTCACATATCATGCATCATTGGTTCCTCCGAGTCCTAAACTACTTCTGGAGCGACCTCGTAAGCTCATACAATCCGATCTCTAGATCTTGACCCCCCCAGACCCTACCTGGCCTAACGATTTAGGAAGCAAATAGGGGGATCAGACACCTTTGGCGACCTGGGCCTTATCGCGAAGGTTGGTGTGGGCGTAGGCGGCCTGGCCCTGGTGGAGGGCGGCACCGAGGATCCCCTCCTCCTCGTTGCGGTCGAGAGCGATGGCAGGGTGCAGGTCGGCCACGCGCACCCATCACTCACCAGAGCGGAGCATCATCACCATGAGGTGCCTCGCCGTGAAGCCGCGGCCGCCCGTCACCACGCAGCCTCCGTTCGATCCTGACTCCCCGAATTGACGCTGTCCCTGCTCGATCCCGGTTCCGCTGCAACCGAATCAACGCGAAGGGGAGGAGGTGAGGGATGCCGGGCGAGGCGTAAGCATGACCCGCCAATAGCGGTGGCAAACGTAGGGAAAGAAATAGCGGGGAGGCGTCGTAGGCAAGGCGGACAAGAGGGGGAGGCGAGTGGGTCGGTGTGCTGGCAGGAGAGGTGGCGAATGGGCCTTCGCGCGGTCGAGATGGCGGGGAGGAGTCGCAGGCAAGGCGGGCAAGCGGGGGAGGCGAGCGGGCTGGTGCACTGGCAGGAGAGGTGGCAAATGGGCCTTTGCGTGGCCAGGCGACGAAGCGGCTGGCAAAAGGGGCGGCGGGCAGAGCGCACAAGAGGGATGGTAACGTGACTGAGGCAAGGCGGGCCGGCGCGACAGGGGAGGGCCGGACGGAGAGAGCGAGGAAGGCAAGGCAGTGGAGCAATCGAGGATAGGGCAGAGCGCACGATGGAAAGGAGGACGGTGCGGAAGATCACTAGGCTGGTACAGCACACGAGATATCCACGCGGAGGCACGGGATCAACGGAAAGCCACAGGACGCAATAAGCACTCGGCGGAGGAGGCGGCGGTGGGGAGGGACGGCGTCGGGAGGAGGGGTAAGTGCCCCTGGAAGGCTCTGCGGGCGGCGATTTCGTGGTGAGCGACGGGTAGTTGTGTGAGCAACGGAGCACGCAAGGCAGGGAAGATAGGGAGGAGGCGAAGGAAGAACTGCAGCGTGGAGGGCTCTGGGACGACGAAAACGATGATGCGCAAAGATCCATCGGCTAGGGAGCGTCGGGTGCACAAGGAGACGGAGACGTCCCCGGGACGCAAGATCCAGATCCGACGGTTGAGAACCACGGCGTGCTGTGATTGGACGAAAAGACCACGGACGCGTACGACGTGCCCTGGGAGACCGGGGATTCTTGGCGCTTTAATATATGTAATGTAATATACGATTCAAAGTTTGGATGCCTCTACACAACCACATAATTCAATGTTAATGTCAAGCAAGATGTTTAACCACTTCTTTCAATTACTAGAATAATTCTATACTCAATGGGTAAGTAAAACGTTAATAACAAAACAAATGAACAGTTGAAATATAGTTCATTTTTTTCTCAGAAAGTGTCATATATTATTGCATCTAGACTAGATTGTATGGCTATACTCTCATAAGTACAATGGTGTTCCTGCTTTACTATTAACTGCAAAATAACCTCTTCTACGACACTCTTCTATGACAACCTCCTTCAACCATGTTAGATGTATCGATTAGTGGTAACAGCTTTTGTATGACCCCAAAATCAATCAAGGAAAATCGGTCCACTATATAGCAACTTCATTTTGTTGACTGCACTGCATCTGAGCTATATATATCTAATCCACAGTTTACTTTGAAGTCACTAATCAGAGAGTGCTTAGTGCTTCTGATCGGTATGGCGATGCATAATCTACTGGTAAGGTTGTACAGTCGCAGAGACGTTTCTCTTCAGTAAAGACCAAGGCTATCTGGAAGACAGATCTCATCACTGCAAAATAGTTCACATGATTCAGATGTTACAACCAAATTAATTAAATGGGGAAAAGACAGCAAAACAGAGATATTAAGTAGTATGGGAAATAATGATGGTTATTTCATAAAAAGAACTAACGATGGATGTTGCTAATCTACATTACAGATGTAAAATATAGCAGCAGCATCTAAAGTGCTCCAATTCCAACATAATTTGATATCTTGCAAGAATAATAAGATGAAAGTCCTAATAGCATTGGCTTCAATGTTTCTATGTTGCATAAAGACTACAGTGCCCGTTAGTTCAGTAAGGCATCCTCGAAGTCAATAGAAGATGGCTGAATCTACTAACACATAAACATGAAAACTCACTTATCTTGATATGCTCAAGCTTCATCCAAACCATGTGAGATGTGTGACACTTTTTTCTCATTGTCACCTAGAAGATTTTACATAATCAAGTAAGCTTAATAATAGATAAACTGGGACAATGAGACAAACATCAAACATGGACTAGGAAAATCTTGACAAACATCAAACATGGACTAGGAAGATTCTCCAGTGGTGCAAACTGAGCCTAGCTTCAGCCCGATGCGTGTGCGCATGAGGGTTGGGTGCAGCGCATATGTGTGGTATGTGTGTGTTGGTGTGTGTGCACGTTAAATTTTTAAAAAAAGTTTCTCCAGTGGTGAAGCCATTTCTGGTGCAATAGTAACACTGCTCTTCTCGATTCCAAGGTCATACCCAATTTTCATCTTCTCCCGAAAGAATTCATGGTCACTTGATAATTTTTCTCCTACGAGAAATGACTTAATGCAAAATATGTTATCACAATTCTATTTATGAGATTCACTCTGGAGTGACACTATACAAAGCCAAGTATGAGTATTTACTCACCAGTACGATGCTCATGGATGACATTAACATCTAACATCCTGTGTGCATCATAGTTGAAATAGGGGGCATTTTTCTCAGCAAATTTCCTGTTTAGGGAAACTTGAGCATTTAGAGTTCTCAAATGTGAAATAGAATGTCGTTATTTCTAAACTTATAAATATAGATAACAAAACAGAATGCACAAGGTATAACCTAAAATAATTAGTGCACCAAAAAACAATCTAGTTCCATGCATAAATTAGTAAACGACCATCTTGCAGGGATTTATTTGAAAAGTACAGCAAAAATAAGCCATTTACATGCATAAAATCAGTAATCAACTATCTTGCAGGTACTTATTTAAAAGTACCGAGAATTACTGAAAGAAACCAAACCAAGAAAATCATACTGATACACAAAATTCAATCTGCAACATATGGATAGCAAGAAAGGCCAGTAGATTTTACAAAAGACAGTATAGGTGGAACAGAGATGAATTTGAATCAGTAGCCTAATGTCCAGTGCTGTCAATAGGAATCATACATGATAACAGCAAAGCATGACAATCAAACTTTGGAACTGACATTCTAGATCAATATAGATTTCTGACAAGCAAATTAGTACCCAGTGTCATGCAAAAGGGAACCTTGGTCTTCACCATACTGCTCACTTTTGAGTAATCACAACTTCCAACTACTCTTAAATTAACTTCCAAAAATAGTCTTCAGCCAATAACTAGTTTGAGAATCTTGAAGAAAGACAGTTATAACTTATAAGAGCACTTATAGAGCGGTAAATGCAGCATTTCCACCATAGTTAATAGTAAAAATTCTAGGCGTGAATATGCTAGACCATACATGAATACATGAGATATCATTTAAACAAAAATGGTAAAATTAGGTTTACATTGTATGGTAGTACAAGTGCAAGAAAGCAAGCAACATAATTAAGAACACTTTTGGACCAATTGATCAAAGGCGAATGGCTAGGATTGGATTGCTACAATGCCCCAGAGTCTGCAAAAAAGATAGATACAATGACCTGCTGTTGTAACCCATCAAATATGAATATTTCAACTTCAATTCGAGGGTACAAAAGTAATGTAACTCACTATAACACTGTGCATTACTTAACCAATGCAATCCATGACCTATGTTTTTTAAAAAGAAAAAGAAAAATGCCCCTAAATTATATTATGAGAACAAGCATTACAAAGTCCCTAGCTTTACATAGGAGACATGAAAATTTAAAGAAAATTACAACTAAGCCCTTAAAGGTTGGTCTTTTGTTCTTGCACACAACGCCCAAGCAGCTGTGATCTTCACCGGAGATGTTGGAGACAGGCGGGGCAAACCTGACTAAGATGCCAAAGTTGTAGATGGTGACCAGCGTGAACTTGACAAAGTTACTAGAGATGTTGATGATGGACGACAAGAATCTAATGAAAGTTTTGGCCAAGATGCGTATCTCACGAGGTACCATCCACAGCCAACTTCGATGGTCTGGGCACCAAAGCCACTGTGAGTCTCCTCTACAGGACAAGCTAGAGGAGGTAAGTAGGGTTGACATCACCGGCAAAGAAGGTTTTAGGGGAGAAAAGCCACCGATGTTAAGAATCAATTCACAAGGTCTTTAGATGGCCAAATCTGGAGAGGAAGTTGATATTTGCTGGGGATTGTAAGGCTTACCTCTAGATCAATACCATTCAAGAAATGGCCGGTATGATCGGTATATACCATTTCGCCACCTAAACCAATACAAAGTAGCCCTGCGTAACGTACCAGCTTCAATACCGGTTAATATCGGCTCAATATCGGTCAATACCGGCCATACCAGTTTCGATACCAGCCAATATCGGCCATACCAGTGAAATTGATAATACCGTTTATTGAACTCATTAAACAATATATTATATTTGATATTACTACTATGTATTTGGAGTAATATTACAAGTGAAATTTTGTGTGTGTGTGTAATTAAATATGTATATACTTGTAAAATACATATTGTTATATTAAATCCTAAATGGTATATCGGAATGTACTATTCGAAGAGCCAAACTGATATAATCTCCGGTATAGCATTGACAAGTATGGATAAACACCAAAGCAAAGATGATAGATGCCACCATGGAAGGCAACTTATTTAGGATGAGGAGAGAGTGACCTAGACATTGGTGCTAGCAGGGCAGATCAAGGCCCAGGGTTGCTCATGAAGACCCCTTGAAAAATTACCAAAAATACAAAGGGATAAGGGCTTAGCCCAAGAAGAGTGGCATGCCCAGCCTGGGGCGTGATCCATCATTGGTTCACCCCTACGTGTCAAGGAAGAAAATCTTCACCGCCACCGCCACCATGGCAAGGGAGAGGATAGTGCAAGGCAAGAAACACTCGCAACAAAACCAAAAGAAAACTAAATTAAACTAGCAGTGCTACTACTTGGAGGACCTGGTGGTGGTAACCCTCTCCTCACTACGCCGACAAGGGGCTAGATCTAAAACAGCGACAGAAAGGAGAGGTAAGAGGGAGGGGCGGGGAAGGAGGGGGCAAAACTGAAGAAAAAAAATCTTACAATGGGTGCAAGTATATGCTCGAATTGGCAGCAAACCGCATCTCTTGTTATGGGTCATATGAGGCATTGTCCATGTTGTTGATATGGGAAGCGTGTCCTCACTCATTGATGCGCGGACCTCCTCGTACGTTGTGCATCATCTTGGTCTCGATGTTGTTGCATGCCACCATTTTTCTCTGATAGTCACTTCACTATCTCTGTTCCATGACAGCATGATCGCTACCACTACCAGTCCCCCTTCCCTTGTGCACGTCGCAACTCGACTAATGTTGTGGTTCTCAGATGGAAGAAAGTGGCGACACATATAAAGAGGCAAAGGTGATGAAAAGAATTAATTTGTGAAGATTTAGATGTGCAATCAATGAGCGAAGAGTAAATTTTAGGAAACCCCAGGTTTTGGGGGCAAAGGTAACATAAAACCCTAGGTTTTATAAAAAAATTTCAAGAAACCCTAGTTTTTGGTTCAAAATATTTCAAAAAAACAACATGTACACCACCTGGGTCATCCAATACATGGCATTTAAGTATGTACACATTGGGGACCCGGGAGGGCTCGTTGCACCGCCGCCTGTTCGGTCGTTGGCGTTGTTACCGCCGTGCAGGAGTGTGAGGGTGATAATGAGAGTGGAGCGAGCAGCGTATATAGGTGTACTACATGGCCATCAATGTGTGTATATATTAAAAAAGGTACAATCTTGCACAAATCTCGAAGAAAAATGGACGGCCATGCGGTGTACTCGAGGTTTTTTGAAACTTTTGCCCCAGAACCTGAGGTTCCTTGAAAAATTGTAAAACCTGGGATTTTACGTGACTTTTGCTAGAGAACAAAGGGTGTTGCGAACTTTACCCATGAGCGAAACATAGATAATAAGCATTTTGGGCCAGACCTAAAGCTCAAGTTTAGAACCAGGCGGAGCCTAAGAAATGTAGTCATATGTGCCCATTCCTGCCCAAGGAAATCTGCTAGTAACTCAAACCCGAGCCTACCCCAATGCACCCATGGGAGTATGGGACCGAAAAACCCCGATCTATATTTACTGCCAAGAACCCGGATAAAAGGCCAGTCCAGCCCAATAAATGCTAAAGTCCAGCACTCCAGCTCGTTTCTTTTTAAGAATTTTTTTCCTTTAATATTTTTTTAATCTTTTTTTCAAAACTAGGCGTCGGGGCAAAAAAATTACAAAATTGGGCACCAGTCGCCCGTATATGGGGCGATCGCCCCCACATACGGGCGATTAGTACTACTTTAAACGCGCGATTTTTCCTCTGTCTGCGGTTAATTTCTAAAAAAAATCATAACTTTTTCATATGATGTCGGATGGCGATAAAATTTATATGAAAATTATAGCTCTCGACGGGATCTACAACTTTTGTATACAGACTTTTTCAATTTGAGTCCATTTAGATAGTCAAAAATGGGATAGAATGTTCAGATCTAAAAACGGATCTATTTTTAGATCTGAACATTCTATCCCGTTTTTGGCTATCTAAATGGACTAAAATTGAAAATGTTTGTATACAAAAGTTGTATATCCCGTCGAGAGCTACAATTTTCATATAAAGTTTATCTCCATCCGACATCATATGAAAAAGTTATTATTTTTTTTAGAAATTAACAGCAGACAGATGCAGTAAAAATCGCTCGTTTAAAGCAAAGATTAATCGCCGTATGTGGACGATCGCCATATACGGCGACCGCGCCAATTTTGTAATTTTTTTTACCCCGACGTCTAGTTTTGAAAAAAAGATTAAAAAAATATTAAAGAAAAAAAATTCTTCTTTTTAACCAGAAAGTATAGAAACATTTTTCATGGCCCGTTAGCTCCTATTTAGGCCTACGCGGACCGCTTGTGTGCCGTGGGCCTTGCCGTCCGCGGGAGACGGGAGAGCCGGGGGAATTTTTTTTTCTTTAATATTTATTTTTATTCTTTTTTTCAAAACTATGCGTCCGAAAAAAAAAAGACAAAAATACACCCCCGTCGCCCGTGTATACACGGGCGATCGGTCCCTCTGCCGTCAGCGCCGAACGGTGCCGTTGGTGGGCCCCCCTGTCGCCCGAGACACAGGGGCGACCGGGCGCAGGCCTTTTTTTTTAGTTTTGTTTTGTAATTACTATATGCTTTTTAATATAAACCCCGTAACTTTTGCTAGGAGTGTCCAAATTAAATGAAACTTGTTTCTAAATTTAAATTTTGGAATGAAGAATTAGAGTGTAAAATAAAAATCCATGTGTTGTTTGCAGAATTTTTTTTTATTTGAGTTCGAATGCTACGCTCTAACTGTGGATTGTGAAGGAATTATAATGTGTGTTGATCCATAATTCATGAAATAAATAGAATAAGTTACTACAACCTTATGCACTTCATTTTTGCAAAAATATCTAAATATGATTGCATTTTGAATAAAAGATGGCTAGTTTAAACCCTTTATAACATTCATTGTTCGAGCGATTAGAGTAATGTCTGAAAGACCTCAAAACTTGATGAGAACCAGCTTTGTTGCATTCTTGGGCTTGCATAGGTTACAATTATGTAAAAATATTTAGATGTCACTTTAGGTCGCACTATTTTATTGTTGTCCTAACATGCAACCGGTAAAACATGAAAATTGCCGTATCTTTCGCAAACGATGGTAAAACTCGATGAAATCAAATCGATTTAACCGAAAATACTATAACCTATCTCGATGGAGAAAAATAACATCATTTGGGACAATCTGGCGCGATGGGACATATACGAGCCCTCCGGACAAATGAGCATACTCTTGAAGGTTGGGCCGCACTGCTTATTACGACTTAAAACTAAAAGGAGTACCACGAACAGAGAAAACCAAAGTTAACACAGACGTCTATTGAGTGCTTCGAGGCCACTTCCCATTCGCCCATGCCTCGTGGCTTCTCCGCACGTCGCGCCTCTCTCGTTTCTCTCTCTCTCGGCCTCCTTCTCCTCCGCTTCCTTCCTACATGCCTCCTCGCGTGCGGCATCGCGTTGTTCTTGAAACCGCGCGTGAACTCATCCTGCCGGCTGGCTTGGTCAAGAAGCCGTTGGTCCCGGGGTTGATCTCGTATCAAACCATCGCCAAATTCACACATGGCGGAGGTGACTGCATGAAACGTAAGTTAGCAAAGTTTCATTCACAAATGTTATGTAACCCGTACGATTGTTACCATGCGGCGATCCTTCAGGCTCTTCTCCGGCGGATCGAAGGCGTAGTTGCGGCACTTCCAATACCTCCTCTTCCAAGTTGAAATTTCCCAAGAGCGAACAAGCCTGCAAAGATCTCCGCACATACACATGGGTGCTACAGCTCCACGAGGTAGGAAGAGATCTTGGTACGCTAAATTCCGCGGGCATGCACTTGCTTCTTCCTTTGCCTTCCCCTTACCCTTTGCACTTGCACGCCTCGGCATTTTCGATTGATGCTCACCCCGCTATTCTTTGCGAGACCGCTTGTGAGAACGAATGTTATAAAGGGCAGATATCGCCCGGGTATGGAGCGATCGCCTCATATTTGGGCGATCGCCCCATGTAAGGGCGATCGCCCCTACTATAGGCGATAGGTGTACCGAAACGTTGGTGTGTTGTCACGTCGTGTGGCATAGACAAGCAATGCATAAATGATTTGAACAATTTATAGTGATAACGCTGTCATGTTACTAACTCGGGGAGTTATACAATGTGCTGCTGAACGTAAAGCCATTACAAAAATACATCCGTACAACAAGTCAATCATGGCCACGCTTCCTAATCTGGCCCGTGGGGTAGGTGAGTGGCGACGGCGGACGGACGTCCCTCCTAGGCCGGCCCTGCGGCGCAGGCGTAGAGTAGTGCGGCGGCGGCGAGGCCAAGTCCTGTGGCGGCGCACCCGAGAGCTGAGAGGGGTCGAGGTAGTCGGTCGAAAGGTACTCCTCCAGGTCGAACTCGTCGCCGAAGGCTCGTCGAAACCACCTCGGGTCCTGTTGGGGCGCGGACGACGAGGGAGCCTCCGCACCCATCGCCCACCGCTGCCGCGTGGGAGCGTAGCGAGGAACCGGCGGGGTAGGGCGAGACGCGAAGGAGCCTCCCGGCCACCGCCCCCACCGCTGCTGCGTGGGAGCGTAGCGAGGAACCGACGGGCAGGCGAGGCGCGAAGGAGCCTCGTCTACCACCCCCCCGGTGCGTGGGGCGTGGACGGGCACCGGGGTAGGGCGAGTCTTTGGGCGGCGACGTGGCGTGGTGTCTGCGTCGCCGACGTCTCGCGCCCTCGACAGTGGCTAAGCGAGCCAACCGCCACCAGAGCGAGGACCCGACCCAAGCCGTCTCGGACTCGGCGGTGGTCACTGTATGCCCTCTAGGCGCGTCAACATGGACACTGACCTCCACCTCAATCTCCGCCAAGAGTGAGTCCGCATGTAACGCCGAGTTGGTATTACGTAAGTTAGATGAAAAAGACGTGCCCATGTAGGTTCGATTGCGACACTTACCGAGACGTTGTCCTCCGGGACATCCGTGAAGGGTACGTGTCCGCTATCGATGCATGCCCGGCGACGACGACGGTCTTTGGTGTGTACCACCACGAGAGGCGAGTCTTGGGCGAACCACTCCATGTAATCGATCGTACATGTCATGGTCGTCTGGCCGGGTCTCGGTGACCCTCTCGCCGAGCGCGGCGCCCCATCGCAGGCCCATGGCTGCATACGGTCGCGAATCGAGAGCCCACCGCAAAGACCCATCCGGTCATCCGCAATGCAAAAACAGTAAGTACACATCACATTAATTTCGCAAAGATGCGGAGTAGTAGGATCAGGGCAAGTACCTGTGAGCGCCACGTGCGACAACGTGATGAGGCGGCAAAGGAAAGGATCGAACAGTGAGCCGCCGCAGACTCGGTCGCGGGAGTACTCCTCGACACAAAGGTCAAAGACGAGCACCTTACGGGTGAGCCAAAAGGCCTCATCTCGCGTGCAAAGCACGGAGACCCCGTGAGGTGCTCGGCGTGACGTCGTCGCGGTGTATGGCGCCCACCGCACGTCCTCGTCGTGGAGGCGGTCGAACTCCCGAACGAACTCGATAGACCTCCTCACTGTCGGTGCGCGAACCTCCATTGCGAGGAAATAAGAAATGGCGAAGGTTATTCAAGCGCGTTAGTAGGGAAAAAGATACGAGGAGCATACGCCGTCGGACCATAGTGGCCCATGGTGGGCGATCCACCGGTCGTCTCGTAAAGCTCCTCGAGTGCGGTGTCGTGTCAACAACGAGCCTGCGACGGAGAAGCGCTCCCAAGACCACAATCGGAGGAGTAGGACGCAACTCGACATCGTCGCGTCGTGCTCGCCCAGAGAGACGGCGCCGCATGCACTCTCAGACGTCGCCGCAAGCACACCGAGGCCCACGACCACCGCTGCATCACCGTTTACAAGGGGAGTTAGACGTGTTCACCGAGACGAGATTGAACCGAGTGTGTTACCTCATCCACCGGTGTCGGCGATGTCTTTGGCGTACTCGATCGGTGACGGTCCACCGTGTTCCGTGGGAGGACGGAACATCACCCAACCGAACAACAACGGGAGGTATGCCTCCAAGTGGCGAACCACGCCCGCCTCCTCCGCGCGGTGGAGAAGCCGAGCTGCGGCGTTAGCAACAAACATTATCAAGAACTTGGCGCTTCTATTTTAATTCTCAAAGAAAGAGGTACTCACCGTGGAATCAGGCGACCACGCGCTTCGTCGGTCCGTGGCGCCGGCCTCCCTAAGGGCCGGTAGGGTCTGCCGGGGTGCCGCCGCACCTCGGCAAACGCGGACAACTCGGCGTGCCACGTGGACGGAGGCGTCGTGGCGCACGCATCGCTGGACCCGCGGGGGAGGCCTAAGAGGTACGACACGCCCTGCGGCGTCGGAGCCATCTCTCCGCACGGAAGGTGGAGCGTGTGCGTCTCGGTCTCCACCGGTCCACGAGTGCGCCAGCGAGGACCGGTCGCACCGAACCGCGGGACCTCCTTGCCCGCTAACTGGCGATCCACCGCTCCACCATCCTACAAAGAGGAAGTAAGCCACCGCCGCAACTCGCATGTAGTGCAATGCGTCGTTAGAATTGCATTCACAGGTAAGTACATGTACGTAAAGAGTGCAAGCGTTGGCGACTTACCGTGGAACCCGGCGATGGGTCGATCTGCGGCGACTCGTTGGGCACCCGAGGTCGGAGTGTCCCTAGCTCTCGGTTCTCCTCTGCGGAGTACCTAGACCGGTGGGTCGATCGACGGTCACGCCCGGCTGACTCGAGGGCAAGGTCGCGCCATCGTGGCTGTTAGAAAGCAAATACAACAAATTTGTCGGTAATTACATGTGCACACAAAATGAAATGCGAAATAACTAATTGTACCATACTCATCAAACAATACAACCAAGTGCGAGAGCCAAAACAAACTCATATTACAAACATACGAAGACAACGACATGTTCGACGAGGCACACAACGCCGAGAATTACATTATCCTCATAGCTACTAATCGAACATCGGAGAATTTCATGATGCGAACAACAACTTACTAGTACATTGAAAATTACATCGAACATTACAACGTACATTACAACTTACGGTCCATTGAAAAATACAAGATGGGAACAACATTGAAAGTTACATTATCCGCGGTTGCGACGCCTCGCACTCGTCCATATCGTTCCGAATGCGCCTTGTCCTTCGACGCCCGACCTTCATCTTCAACATTCGGATGTCCGGTACCCATCGATGGTCCGGAGAGGGGGCTGTTGTGAACGATCCATCCACTCGGTACCCGTACACCTCATGATGCCACGTGTTGAGAACGCTCTGCTTGTAGTAGTACGGGGAGATGAACGGACGACAGGATTGATGCGTCTCGGCGGCTGCGGCAATGACGTGCGAGCACGGCAAGTGTAGCAGGCGTGGTTTCGGCAGAGCACTCGCAATCACCGCTCGAGTATGCACGGATGGAAGTCCTCTCCGGTGGCACCCTGCGACCTCGGCCACCGCAAAGGCACGTGGTATCTCCGCTCCACGCCACTCTCGGTGTAACCCGATGTGTCTGCGCTTTCTTGTTTTCTTGGACATGTAGGTAGACACAACAGATTGAGTACGACGATCGATTGTCCGACATACATCTTTGTGGAGGTCTTGTATCGCTCAATGAAATATCTCTGTGTCCCTAATAAGACACCTCAACTATACCCACCGATGGAAGGCATCCGGTGCCTTTCATTACCTGGGCTTGTAAATCTCCGCCAGTTCGTTGTCATGATCCCATAACGCGAGCCGCCCTCGTCGTGCGCGAAGGACCATTTATCCAAAGGCTCATGTCGTATCCAATCGGTGAAACTCTTTATCTTTGGTACGACCACGCCGGATGTTTGGGGTCCATCGGCAGCGCATATAAGGCGTGGGTCCTCTCCTTGCTCATGGTACACCATCGGGTTCCTTGATGAACTAGCGGTACCTCTGGATCCATTGATTGCTTCTTCGTTAGTTCGCCCAACGCCTTCCAAAGCGCGTCGAACTTCCTCCGTTGGTTCTGTTTGCACAGCGCTTGAACATGTTCATAAGCTCCTTGTTCTGAATCGACGGAAAAATTGGCACCCATGTGCCTCATGCACCACCGCTCCTCGATCCGCCACTTTGTTGCTCCCACGACGGCGGACCCTTGTTGCATATCCACGATCGCCTTAGCACCCGCATGTCGGTCATGGATGACACAAACATCGTGCCTGCCGAGAACAATCGCCACTTCACTCTTTCAAGGAACCGAAGATCAGCTCTCCGTGTTTCCCCCTCCACGAATGCCAACGCAACCGGTAGAACTCGGTTGTTGGCATCCACCGCGATCGCATTAGAATCGCCCTTGTACTTCCCGTGAGGAATGTGCCGCCCATGCAAAGGACCCGGCGACAGCGTTTAACGCATTTATGCATGCGCCAGGCAAAGAATGCACGCTGCAATACCCACTTCGGTGCACGCACCACCCGCAGGAACTCCGCAAGGTCGATGGATGTACCGGGGTTCCTTTGTGCGATTGCCACGAGCAAGTGGGAATATTCTCGCAAGCCTCGTCGACGCCCCGAACCGTATTTCCGAGCTGTCCTTTTGCTCTCCATGCCTTTGCGTAGCTAATCTTGTCTATCAAACCTCTCCTCCACTACCGTGATAATAGATCGAATTGCGGATGGGGATTGTCCACGATCGACCATAAAATACATTTGCCACCCAAGTGGACGACAGATTGCGGTGTCCCTCGCCCGCTTCTTCCGGCTCGCGATTATGCTCCATCACTATGGAGCATTTCGAGAGTCCGTCCACTTCCCCGGTATGCATGCACCCGCTATGGCACGAATCAACTACGCACTTCACGTCGTAGTCCTTCTTGCCGGACTTCACAACCTCGAATTGCCGCCGGAGAGACATTGCCCAAGATTTCACCGCATCCATCACGCCTCCTTGTCTTTATATATGGCCCCTGCGCCACCTCGTTCTCATGATACTCCCATGCATCAATGTTCCCTTCATTCATCGTTAGGTCTTGAAATTGTAATTGGTCCACGCACGAGGATAGGCACCTCAGGCGTTGTCCTCCTCGTCGAGTGCTCACCATCGTGGACTTCCTCATCCGCACGGTCCTCCTCTTCCATCAGTCAACAATGTCCTCCACCTCCTCCCCTCGTCGGCCACCCCTCGCGCCTCCACCGCTGTCTCCTCGCCCCTGGTCCCTTCGCCACCGCTTGGCCTCGTGCTCCTCGCCTCCGGGTTCCTCGCCGCCTTCCTCTTCGCATCCTTCTACATTTGATGTCCCTCCGCCGTAATGTCCACCCCGACATCACGAACTTGCGACACCGATGGAGCTACCGGGTAGCATCACCAACAACATGAGCGCCAACCCCGCCTACTGGCAAAACCAATATAACTCCTCCATGTTGACGCCGAGTTAATAGGAATCAACTCTCCGTAAAAACGGTCTTGCGCTCGGCTCACTACCGCTCGACCATGGAACCGAATGGCCCCGGGCATCCAAGCGAACATCCGAGACATCCACTCCAACAAACCCTCAGATGTCCTATCGCCGGATCGCATATGCCTCGTCACGACTCTTGAAAATGATGATAGATCCACCCTATCCGCCCCGTGCTATCTCCCCATCTCCATAAAATATTTGGAAATACAATTTCTCCGACATCGCAACGTCCGATGGAAAAATATTACTCTAAAATACAATCTACAAAGCGTACATTGATCGTAGATCGCAAAATACGACTATGAATAAGTGATTCGACTAGCCTACTATACTACCTAATATTAAATTTCTACTACATTACATTTGTATATATTGCCTAATACATTACTTACATAATAAAATTAGTAATACACGACCCACTAAATTAAATTCATACCACATTACATTTGTATATATATTGCCTAATACATTATTTGCATAACAAAATTACTAATACACAACCCTACTAAATTAAATTCAAATATTGTCTAATATTTCTATTGTATAAATTTCTACATCTTGAATACTACATTAAATTTGCACATACTGACAATACTAAATTAAATTTGTAAATACTACATACTACATTAAATTTCTGAATATTAACTGCTATATTAAATTTCTAAACAATACATAATCCTAAAATTTCTAAATACTACAACAAATTCCTAAATATTAAATGATACATTAAATTTTAAATACGGCATAACCTAACAAAAATTCCTACATTTACCTCTACAAAAAATTGCTAAACTAACTCTACAATAAAATTCAAAAATTTACCTAAATTTCTCGGCTCCTTCTCTTCTCCTTCTCTTCTTCTTCTCTTCCTCTTCTCCCTCTCTTCTCCCTCTCTTTTCCTCCTGCGCTGCGCTCGGCTCCCCCTCCCTCTCTTTTCCTCCTGCGCTGCGCTCGGCTCCCCCTTCTTTTCTCTGCGCCGACCGAGGCCCTGTCGCCCTCAGAGGGCGATCGTCCCTCTGAGGGCGATAGGGGCTACACGCGCTTGTTAACGGCTACTAACGGGAGGCGGAGCTATCGCCCGTGTATGGGGCGATCGCCCCATACACGGGCGACGGGGGGCATTTCTGTAATTTTTTTTTTCAGACCATAGTTTTGAAAAAAAGAATAAAAAAAAATATTAAACAAAAAAAATTCGAGCCGGGGCGGGGTGATGACTGATGAAACTCAAGGGGTAGCACGTGCGCAGGCTGATGGGCTGCGTCCTTTGGAACCTGAGGCGGGCGCGGGCCGTTGATGGTCTGCGTGGACGAGAGGCGCTGTTCGGCCGCACGCCGTGGCGATTTGATGGCCGCCGAACGGCAGGCAGGCAGGCTGGCGGCGGGCGCGGCGCGAGGCTTCTCGGCCGTGCACGCTGAAGGGGGCAGGCTGTGACACCCGCGAACGCGAGTCGGATGATGGGTTGTGGGCTGCTTCGCCGCACGAGAGCGAAGTGTGGTGGAATGGAATCGAGCTGGCTGGTATCTCGGGCGGGTGAGGCAACGGTGGTGGGCAACACGGAGTTCAGCTGGGCCGCGGACGCTTTGGAGACCTGTGGACGAGGCCGCGCGGCCGGCATGGGCCTGTCCTTCCAGACGGTGCTGCTTGGAGTTGGCGCATCAACACAGCTCTCGCGCGTTCATGAGTTGTTTCGCTTGCCCGTCCAAAGCAGTGTGAGATGAGAATGAGATCGTCGTGTGAAGGTACATCGAAATCGTCAAAGCCTAACCACTAGGCCCCTGAGTACCCGGAAAGTTAAGCAGGCACAACCGCACGGTCCGCACGAGCAGCAGCCTCGTACCGCCCGTGGCGAAAACTGCGTGCGGCACGCATGGACTCTGTTAAAAAACTCTAATAGTCTATTGGAAGACCCATGTGATCCCTTAGCTAAAACCCTGGATGAGCGCTATAAAAGGAGGAGGGGTTCCCCCTATGTACAAGAAATCATCAGCAATAAAGAATTCCAGCAGTTGCTCTCCCTAAACACGTGTCTCTCTCTTTCTGTTCTCCACTTCAGATCTGCTCGGGAACCCCGGACTATTCGATAGCGAGGTTCCTTAACACGTTATCAGCACGAATTGCTCTACGGAGATCAGAATTGAAAAGGTGAGAAGAGGTGGGTTTCGGCGATTGAATCTAATCGCTGTTGTTTTCTATGCATGTATCTAACCTACGCATCCGTACTGTTTTATTTTCATCTCCGCACGGCTTGAGATGGCTCGGCTACGATACAAGTTTTTTTCTTGTTCATGCAAAAAAGGGCCGTTAGCCGGTTTGCACGCCCGCAGATGTCATTGCCGTCGCTTATCGGGCGCACTGGCTATTGCCGCCACGGCGCTGCAGTGCACGGCATCGCCATCGCGCGCCACCTCGCCACGGCTCGCGGCCGCCTCGGCGCGTTCGCCCGAGGCCACATCCGCCGACCTCGACGTCCGGCCTCGCGCGACGCAAAGACGCCGCCTCGGCCAATAGTTGTTTGGCCCCGTGCACCGCACGCGGCCGTCTTTGCCGCCACAGACGGCCGCCACGCCGCCGCCATGGCCGCTGGGCCTCCGTGCCTCGCCGCGCGCTCTCGGCCTCGCTTCGCGTGTCGCCACCGACGCACGACGTAGCCGCATTGCCGCCGCGCGACGGCACCGACCCGCGGCCGCCTCCGGCCTCGCAGCGCCCTCGCCGCCAGCATGAAGCCGCGCCATGGCCGCGCGCGGCCCGTCCCGGCCTCGGCCGCGACCGACGCGATCGACCCTCGCGCCCGCGGCGCATGGACCATTTGCCGTGCGCCTCGCCGGCCGCGCGTGCGCGCGCCCGGCTTCGGCCTCCGAAGACGACCTCCGCGCGCGCTCGCGGCCCGAGGCGCCTCGGCCTCATCGCCTCGCGCCGCACACGGCCAGGCGGCGCCTCCTCGCCTCCTCGCCTCGCGCGCAGCTGCCGGCCGAGGCCGCTCCGTCCGTCTGCTTCGCTGCCGGCCGAGACCACTTCGCGCCCGACCGGCCGAAGTCGCCTCTGCGCACACGCCGCGCGTCTCGAATCCGGCGGCCGCGCCGCCGATCGCCGGCCGAAGCCGCTCGCGCCGATGGTCGCCCGGCGAGCCTCGCTCCGCCGCCGTCGCCTGAGCCGAGCCTCGCTCCCCGCCGCGGCGCCAGCGCAAGATGCGCCTCGCCGCCTCGGGCGGTCCTCACACCGCAGGAGAAGGAAGAAGAGAAAGGGAGGAGGCGCAGGAAGCGCCGTGGCAAGCAAGAAAAAAAAAGAAAAAGGGAGAGGGCGCTGGCGGCTAGGGTTTGGGAACCCTAGCCGCCGGTCCTTTATGGGCCAGGCAGGCACGGTTGAGGGGCCCAAAGGCCAATTCGGCCGAAGAAAGAAAAAAAAAAGAAGAAGAAGAAAAAGAGAAAAAAAAATGCAGAAAAATTGCAGAAAATCTTGAAAAATTGCCAGAAAATCAAGAAGATTTATTTGGCTCTGTTTTTAATTTTTCTTGCTCTATTTCTCTGTTTTATGAATTTTCTTTATGAATTTGAATCCGTTGCTTTATTTAATATATTGCAATGCATATGAATTTATTTTCTGTACTTTATGCTTATTGCAACCATTTTCTATTAGATTACACGCAGTAATCTAATGTCGGAATTTTGAAATCATGAAGATGTCTGGCATCGTGAATCGTGAGTTTGAAGAACTGGCCCCGCACGGTCAGAACTACCTCACTTGGGCATCGGACGTGAAGATCGTTCTTGGGGCAAGAAGCTCCGTGCTGCGATTGGTCTAGGGTCCTTGCAGGACGCGAAACCTACCGTCGAGCAGAACGATCAAAGCCTTGCACAGAATTTGTACTAATCTCTTCCTATGTGGCAAGAAGATCACCGATGAGGAGAAGATTGAGAAAACTCTCTACCTTCCACCTAAATGCTATCCAGAGTGCACGCAGCTATCGTCAGGACGCATACAAGGAGTATAGCGAATCGATTGATGTAATGCAAGTTGCGGAATCGCGAGACGATGTTCTACGCAAGAACTATGTCTCACGACCACTGGAAGGGCACCGCACAGTTAATGCCAATAGCTATAAGGTGAGAAAGCCCATTCATAGAAAGAAGGGCGAGCAGGGTGAAAAAGAGAGGTTTCAGGCCAAGGGAAAGTCCAAAGCCCGCTAATGCATGAATCGCATTATTTTTTTTAGATTATGGTTGTTAGCATTTTCTTTGAATAATGAATAGTAAGCTCTAGAAGAGCATACTTCTTTCATGAATATATATGCAATTTATTCTTTATCCCAGTATTCTTTCATTTACAAGCAATATTTGAATTATAATGCCTCTGTTTGATTAGAATTATATTTCTTTTATCTAAAAATCGTGTAGCGCCCAAATATGCATTGTTGATAGTGGCACAACAAATACCATCTTAAGAGAGTCTAAGTATTTCCAGTCGATCACGAAAACGCTGGAAAGATTACTACGATCGTAGGAAGCGACTCATATGTAATCGGCTCAGGAAGAGCCACAATTATATTGCCTATGGGTACAACTTTGGTAATTGAAGAAGCCCTTTTGTACCCTGAATCAACGCGCACTCTCTTAAGCTTTAAAGACATCCGCGCCAATGGTTTTCACGTAGAAACCAATGAAGAAAATGGCAAAGAATACTTGTGCATTATGAAGCACGCGGTATGTGAAAAAATGGTATTAGAAAAATGTCCCTCATATGAATCTGGGTTGCACTACACGAATATCCATGCACCCGAAGTGTATACTTCTTGAAGACTGTTTTTAGAAGCTCTGTATTATTTTCTTTATGGCATGGTAGATTAGGTCATCCTGGTCTTAGAATGATGAGAAATATAGTGAACAACTCACAGGGTCATGGCATTAATGTTAAAAATTTTCCGAATCATGAAGATTTTGTGTGCCCTGCATGTGCCACCGGGAAATTAATAACTAGACCCTCTGTCATGAAAGTGCAAAGTGAAATCCCTGCATTCCTGGAACGCATCCAGGGAGATATTTGCGGTCCGATTCAGCCCCTATCAGGGCCGTTTCGATACTTTATGGTGCTCATCGATGCTTCCTCGAAATGGTCGCATGTATGCTTGTTGTCAACAAGAAACCATGCTTTTGCAAAGCTGATCTCGCAGATCATAAGAATTAAGAATGCTTTCCACGATCATCGCGTGAAGTCCATTAGAATGGACAATGCCGAGAATTTACTTCAAAGGCATTTGATGATTATTGCATCGCAACAGGATAGCGATTGAGCACTCCATCGCACGTCCATACGCAGAATGGACTAGCGAAGCACTAATAAAGAGAATTAAGTTCATTGCGGATCGCTTTTGCGAGTTGTAACTTGCCCAACACTTGTTGGGGACACGCGATCCGCACGCAGCAAAGACTTATCAATTTGGACCATCGGCCTACAACATCCATTCTCCTATGCGACTTGTGCACGGATCATCCCAAGATCTCCCATCTTAGAAAATTTGGGTGTATGGTATATGTACCTATACCACCCTCGTGATCGCAATGGGCCCTCTCCGCAAGTCCGGGATATCGTTGGTTATGTGAGTGCATCCATAATCGGTATTTGGAACCCATGATGGAGACTTGCATACTGACCGATTCATTGATTGCATCTTTGACGAGGATCGTTTTCCGTCATTAGGGAGGAAATCAACCTTTGGATGAAAAATGCCGGAAATCATATGGCATTCCTTGGGATCCCCGCACATGACCCCGCACTAATGAAGAAAATCAGAAGTCCGAAGATAATTGATTTGCGAATTTAGCAAATGAACCGCTGATCATTTTGTGATCGAAGGCGTGGTTAAGTCGCATGTACCAGCAAGAAATGCACCGAGAGGGTGGAAATACCAAAGAAAATAGAAGGTATCCTCACTGTTCAGAGGCCTCAAAGAAAAGAACAGAAACGGCTCCTCAAACCCAAAGTACCGGAGACGTCCGGAGAAAATCAAGAGAGGACTTACCACAACCAATCACGAAAATGCCCCAAGGAAAGAAGGGGAGCAGTTGAGACTGCACCGGAAAGAAGCCAACGGAAAAGGCAATTCCGGACTTGAATCTTCCATGAAGGAAGCGCGAAAATAATGTGTGCACACATAGGCGATGAAAAGCTAAAGGAACTTGCTCTGCGATAGGAAAAGCGGCGAAGAGCAAGTAGAAGTGCATGAAGCACCCCATGAAGAAATTGCCATAAACTTTGTAATAACAGAGAATCCACGAATAGAGCAACGACCAACATTGATGCATACTTTGCAAAGAAGATTGCCTCGATCATTGATCATGATCCCGAGTCTGCATCTCTCGCAGAGTGCAAGAAAAGGCTAGATTGGGAAGAATGGAAAAAGGCAATCACTGCAGAGTTAGTCTCTCTGAACAAGAGAGAGGTGTTTGGGCCCGTATGCCGCACACCTCCCCATATAAACCCTGTAGGTCACAAATGGGTCTTTGTTCGGAAGAGAAATGAAAACAACGGTTGTAAGGTACAAAGCAAGGCTTGTAGCTCAAGGTTTCACTCAACGTCCCGGAGTTGATTATGAAGAAACCTATTCTCCGGTCATGAGAGGAATTACCTTTAGATATTTGATCTCAATGGCGATCAACTTGAAGTTGAGAATGAAGCTAATGGATGTTGTCACAAGATATTTGTATGGAAACTTGGATTCGGAGATATACATGAAAGTACTGGAAGGAATTCCTATCCCGAACCAAGATGGAGCAAATAGAAACACATGCATGATGTGAAATTGGAGAAATCACTGTATAATTTGAAGCGATCGGGAAGAATGTGGTACAATCGCTTGAGTGACTTTCTCTGCAAGAAAGGCTACACAAACAATGAAGATTGTCCATGTGTGTTTATCTGGCGATCCCGAATGGATTCTGTATAATCTCCGTCTATGTAGATGACTTGAACATCATTGGGACGGATGAAGAAATTGAAGAGGCATACTCATACTTGAAGTCTGAGTTTGAAATGAAAGATTTGGGTAAAACCAAGTTTTGTTTAGGCTTGCAGCTTGAACATGTTCAAGGAGGAATCCTGGTACATCAATCAACCTACACACAGAAAGTGTTGGAAAGGTTTGGTTTTGAAAAGTCATATCCTGCAAAGACTCCAATGGTCGGAAGGTCATTCCAAGCAGACCTAGACCCATACAGACCTAGAGAAGAGGGGGAGGAAGTCCTGGGAGCAGAATTCCCGTATCTGAGTGCAATTGGAGCGCTCATGTACCTTGCGAATAGCACTAGGCCGGACATTGCATTCGCCGTGAATTTGCTAGCTCGGTACAGTGCAGAACCCACCAAAAGGCATTGGAAAGGGATCAAGGACATCTTCCGCTACCTCCAAGGAAGCAAAGACCTCGGTCTGTTCTTTAGAAGAAATAATGAATTGAATTTGGTTGGCTATGCCGATGCTGGGTATTTATCAGACCCGCATACTGGCAAGTCCCAAACTGGCTATGTTTTCCTATGTGGAGGAACGGTAATTTCCTGGAAGTCGTCTAAGCAGACTCTTGTCTCAACGTCGACAAACCACTCGGAAATCATCGCTTTGTATGAAGCATCTCGTGAATGTGCATGGCTCAGAAGAATGGTTCACCACATCCAGAAGTCATGTGGTTTGAACATTGAGCAAACTCCCACGATAATCTATGAAGATAATGCAGCTTGTGTTGCCCAAGCACAGATAGGTTATGTGAAGAGCAATCTCACGAAGCATATCAACCCCAAGTTCTTCTATGCTCATGAATTGCATAAGATGAACGAGATCAAGATATTGCATACTAAGTCATGTGAAAATCTTGCAGATTTGTTCACTAAATCACTCCCAGCATCTACCTGTGAAAGGTGCGTGGAAGGAATTGGGATGATGAGACTTAGAGAAGTGCAGATTTCAGGGGGAGATATGTCACATACTCCGACATGAATCCTGAGCATGAATTATGAATACCCAACATGAATCTTAAAGAATAGCAATTGAAGTTGGGAGAATTGTACTCTTTTTCCTTAGCAAGTTTTTCATGAAGTTTTCTTGCATAAGGTTTTTAACGAGGCAATTCGTGCAACATTGTAAAGCGTATGCTATGTACTCTTTCTCTAAGTATTTTTTCCACTGGGTTTTTCTGGAGTTTTAATGAGGCATATGCATCTCGCGGCAAAGGGCCCAAGGGGGAGTGTTAAGAAACTCTAATAGCCCATTGGAAGGCCCATGTGATCTCTTAGCCAAAACTCTGGATGAGCGCTATAAAAGAAGGAGGGGTCCCCCCTATGTACAAGAAATCATTAGCAATAAAGAATTCCAGCAGTTGCTCTCCCTAAACACGTGTCTCTCTCTTTCTGTTCTCCACTTCAGATCTGCTCGAGAACCCCGGACTATTCGATAGCGAGGTTCCTTAACAGACTCAACCATCAACAGCACAGTACCAGCAGTAGCAACAGATGGAGATCTCTAGTCGCAACATGAGCTGGCGTGGTCGGCATGCAGACCGGTGAACACGAGTGAATCTCCAGGCGCCGGCTGCCGCTGCCAGTGCCCGACAAAGCGTGGAATCTCCAGGGGACAAACAAACCTAACAAGCCCGAAAAGGCGTCGATTCGATGCGACCGTAGATATTGGGTAACTGCAACAGCACCGCACCATGCCATCCATGGCAAAAAAAAAAGCCTCCCTTGGTTTCACGCTGCACTGTCGTGCATGTCTGGGCTCCGGAATCCAGATGGATGACAACAGCGGGTCGAGTCATGCGTGACTCCTATGCAAGCGCTTTTCATCGTAGGCTCTTCATTTCTTGCTTAGAAAAAAAATGGTCAGGCCGAAAGGTCGTTGATACGACGAAGCATTATACAAAACCAACTGGAAGGAATAATCAAACATGCATGTTGACACGGCAGAATCGATAAAGATCTAACTTACAAAAAAATTGTTAAGGTCAGTCGAAACTCAAAGCAAAGGACTACTTATATGTGCTCACTGCTCAAGCTAACCGCGCTATTGCTCTTTTGCTTGTATGGCTTCCGATTGCTGAATTGGCCAATAAGCTCAGTTCATGTTTGATAAATGGAACTTTGACGATTTGCGACCACTTGCCCCAGACCGACGGGAGTCGTCGTAGCCTACCTACTGTCCCATGGCGTGTTGCTTCTGCTTGGCTGTTTTAGGTTTTAGCGTAGTACTCCAGTGGTGTGTTTGGTTTGCTTCTAATGTTTACCAATATTTATCTTACTAATTTTTCGTAGTGTTGATCAAATTTAGCAAGTATTTAGTTTGCTATAAAATTTTGGTAAGATCCAATTCTCCCTTGGTTCTCTAGTTCATTTTCTTACCAATCTTTAGTCAAAACATTGGCAACCAATTTGGTGACCAAATTTTTGTAAGGTTTAAACCTTACCAAAATTTGGTTACCAAATTGACTGCCAATGTTTTAGCCAAAGATTGGTAAGAAAATGAACTAGAGAACTAAGGGAGAATAGGATCTTACTAAAATTTGGTAGCAAACCAAATACTTGTCAAAATTGATCAACGCTACTAAAATTTGGTAAGACAAACATAGTAACCATTGAAAACAAACCAAACACACCCTTGGTAAGGCAAATTTGTCATCAAACCAAACAGCTTTATATCTCGTAGTGCATCGTATTGTTGGGGTGAAACCACTTGTCACATTGACCATGATGGATAAGGAAAAAAAAATAGTTACCCACTATCTCCTCAACAGTCAGGATCTATTTGTTTTGGCTTTTCTATGGAAAAAAAACAAATCTTATAAATAAATGAGTGTTTTTTATTTATTTAAAAAATACCATATGTCTTCATATAATTAATAAACAAAAGCCATTAAAGATATGCTTTTTTTGACTTACTGAGAATTGGTTTTAGACTAATGTCACTAAAGTTAAGGTAAAATTACCCATAACTACCACGTATAAAAGCATATTGATTTTAAGCTATTTAAACCATAAAATTGGCTTTAAGCTATACGTAAAAAAAAACCTATACCTAAACAAACAGGGTACACCTCCAGGTCATCTATAGACAAGACTAAAGACAACTCATACAATAGATTATCTATATAGTCGTCTATAATTGTTTCTCATACAATTAATAGATTGCCTATACAATAATATACATAATATAAAACCGTCCATAAGACTATATGTTAAATAGTAGACAATATATTTCTCTCTTCTCCTTCTCTCTTTTCCACTTTACCTTAAAATCCTACTTAATTTAGACTTACAGACAACTTATATACGCCGTATGGACCTGGTTTCTGTTTGGTACTGAGTGCGATGAGTACATGCATTTTCTTAAGACGACTATTTTGGACTACTTTGTATGCCATATTGTTAAATGTTTCTGCGCTTCCACGCTACGCTACGTTTGCACTACGTAAAGAGATGCGTAATTATCTGGTGAAAATGCATGGATGGACTTATGGAGAGAAGAGTTCATTACTTTCAAAGAGCAGAGCATAGCAATGACATTACTATACTAGATAAGTACTACCTACTCAGTTGTTTGTTCGTTTTTTTTTTTTGTGTTCTAAATGACCTACCAAGCATGTTTGCATTGCATTGGACATGAATTGCTTGAAGATCAGCTAATTGTTTTAGCAAATGAAAGGTTACTAGAGTTGCATATAAGCTTCATTTCATAGTTCATAAAGTACAAATGGTAGTTTTGCACTCATGATTTCTCTTTGTAATTATCTTAATTAGGACATGAATTGCTTGAAGAATAGTTGTTTCTTCATCAAAATGGAAATTCTTTTGGATTATTACTACCATATATGCTTCACTTCATTAAGTACAAAAGGCGTCATACGTATATACAATAAGGTCATGTCAGCTGTCTCTTAACCAGTACACATCAGCTTTGATCTATTTGGAGGAGTGAGAAAAGAGGAAAGAGAAGAGAGCTGGCTCTTATTTAGTAGCCAGCTTTGCACAGGAGCATAGGTAGATTATTTATGTACAAGAGGGAAAAGATAGTTATTGCACAACATCTAGAGACAATATTTAGAGACAATTATTATACAAGCTAGCTTTTAGCTTACTATTAATCAGTAGTTGACTTTGCTATTGTACTTGCCCTAATAGCTTCTCTGTGTGTCTTTAGTCTTTACTCCTTTAAAGTTCTACTCGGTGTCCCTTGGGGATCTTAAGTGGATGAATCCTATGTGCACATATGCATATGCCTTGAAGAATTTTCTGCGAAGTTTGGATCATCTACACTTATGTGTATGCATCTGACTCGTGTTACAATTATTTTATAGGGAAATTCATGCTATTTTATTTTAAAAAATTAGAATTTATGATATTAATTATTTAAGATGTGTTGCGACGGTATAAGCACTCGGCTGGTACTTAGGAAACGTCTTTCTTTTCATGTTGCCCTGGCTCCTCGGCAATCGAATAATATATACTAATGTTGCTTTCATGCAAGTCCCGTACGATGAAAGAGTCTTGTACTCTTGTACAATCACTTTTAGTTCATGCATGCACCAGCCCAGATATATATGCACGATATTTAGAAGGTGCACACTTCATTGAAGGATAAATCAACAAAGGCTTTATAGATCCATCATACGTATCATTAAGGCTGATATAATGATGAAACAACAATACAACACTCTGGTGTCCCGTTATGTTGCGGTCACAAAAAGATACGGATTACTCATGTCGTTCTCCAACATAGATGCACTAGCATTATCATTTTATCAGTCGCTAGTGTGTGCCCCGTGGACCCACCATGCGATCAATAAGTAAAAAAATAAGTATGAAAAGGTTGCTCAATGCCCAAGGCTAACAAAAGGAAAAAAAGAGAGGGACGCCATTGACGAGTCCTTGTTTTTATGGCCTTAAAAAATAATTTTTTTTGCAAAACTCATCTCTCCTTAATACTCCTTCCGTTGATAAATATAAGGCCTATAGTTTGAATGGTCTTATTAAAAAATATAAGACGTGCATGTAGATTTAATGAGCCTTTCCACTTATACCCCTATTTATTCTCTCCCAACCATATTGTAATGACCCCCATTTTCACATAAATGCAAAAATGAAGATCTCATGTGCAAACAGTACTAGTCCCATGATCAGTAGCTAGTACGCACATTTACGACAATTGGAATCACAACCATACATCATATTATTAAAGCGGAAGTTGATTTATACAATAATCTTACAATTCAGAGTTTATAGCAGCAAAGAAGCAAAGTCTTGTAGTGTGCCCATCCAATCCCTCAGGCAACTAACAAGGCATAATCCCTAGAAATTCATCGTCAATATCCCGAATCCTGCGACAATTATGTTTCATCGAGCTAATCTGATTCTTCACCTAAAAACAATAATTAAGCAAGGGTGAGTACTTTCGTACTCCGCAAGACTTTTGCAAAACCTATGCAAGCCACTTCAAAGGAAAGGCTAGTATGGTTAGTTTGCATAAAGCCAATTTGAAATGTAAATACATAATAGTAGATTGCAAAATGGAATTTAAATAAAAGCAATTTAATACATAAATAACAGTATGTAAAGTACGAGTAAGTGAAATCACGAACCTGGGTATCCTGACCATATCCACAAACCATTCCCACTGATACACAGTAGGAATTACCGATACACGGTAGAAATCAGATTTTATGAAAATAAAAACATCTAACTATGTGATGACTTTACCAAGTTCCCATAACCACGGGTACGGCTAATCGATTAGTTTTACACTCTGCAGAGGTGTACATCTTTACCCACAAGTCATGACCTTTTCCTTTTGCCGCATAGTTCACGCACCTTTGGCGTAGTGGCCAGAATGTTCATGACGAAAACCTTTACATTACCTAGGTTAACTTTGCACCAGCTCCGGGACGTTAAACCCATACTATGGTAGAAGAACTCAGAGCATAGAAATGATGGAACTTCCCCAGAGTACGGCGTACACCGGTGTATCGGTAAACGTTTAATCCATGATCACCTCGGTGTGGACGTCCCTTCGAGCAATTCATTAAGAAATAGCTCGTACTGCTCCAGCCTTCCAAGTGCAGAGTTAAACTAGATAACTTAATTGGTTTAAGGCTGTCCCACACCAGCACTTGTGGTTGTACGGTAATTCTTGGCCTGAAAACAACCCATAGTTCGGTCCTTAATCCGACACGGGCAATAATCTCCACCCTACACTACGTGCAAAGACATGCACAACCGGCTATTGCCAATAATTGCCCGCATCTAAACCATAGTTTTAGTTTCATTTTCCAACCAAATACCAACCACAAAAATGGTCATACCCATTTAAATGTCATATCCAAAGTCTTTAATCATTTCTCAGTTTTATCTTAATTTAGCTTTGGCTAAGCATTTCACTAAATGTGAGTAACCCAGATTGACATTAAATATTGTCTAAGCTATTCTAGGGTTTTCAAGGTTCACAATTTCCTACTTATTAAGGAAGTTCTATAAGTCTACTGGTACAATTACCATTACCCGAAATATAGCAGACTTTACAAAATAAAGTATGCAGTAAAACATTTAATGAAAACATTTATAAAACTGGGATCAATATGATCAAAGGGGGTGCTTGCCTTGCTTGTTTATTGCTTACGACGAAGACGAAGCCACGGCTGACGGAGGCAATGGCAGAAGTAGCGACGTCCGATTCTATACGTCGTTAACTCGGAAACATAGCAAATATCCAACTTCAATAAGGGCAAAAGAAAATGCATGAAAACCAAATAAAACTCATTGCGAAAACAGAATGTTTTAGGGTTTGGATTGAATGATTTTCAAGATCTTATGATTTAGATAATTATACAAACATATTGTTAATGACTTATGATAAAGAAAGCATGGTTTCTTTGATAGATTATTTATTCTTGATTTACGAATTCAAGAGGCTAAAATTATGAATTCTTGCATTTATAACTTTGAATTATAGATGCTAAAATTATTTGGATGAATAAAGATTTAACATATTTAACAATTGAGCTAAGAGCTATGAATAGCACTTAATCCTTTTTAATTGATTTTGCATAATAAACGGTTTCGAACATATTAGGTCTGATAAGTTTAATTACCAATTATACATTAGTGGTTTTTAAGAAGGTTCTGGTGATACAAATCACATATTTGTTGTTAAAAAGGCTTACATGATATTAGGGTTTAAAACAACTATATTATTTAAGGGTATTAGGTTAGTCGGATTCAGATGCAAAGCAAGTTGAAAATAAAATATTTTTATAGATCATGGTAGAACATGTCTTAAATATTGTTTCTAAATTGATCTTGATAATATTCGTATTTAGACGAGATATTCTTCGGGCTGTTGAAAATGCTTAATTAGTTTTATCGTTTTCACGATAAAGGTTCAGTTTTTAGTCTTTAGTTTGCGACCAATTCTTACATGATTATTCATTCCTTTTCCTGTCATTAGCATGAGACATCATTAAGATTGTTTCAAAGTCAGTTTCACTACATTTTACTTATATCTGAGATGTTTTCCATTTACATGAACATTATATACTTAATTCAAATATGCACAAACATGACATATTCTTGCGTAACAGAGGTATTATGATTTTATTAAGGTTCTAAGAATTATTTTACCATTACTTGAATATGTATACTTCAAGTTGTATTTATTTTGGTTTCTATGCATTGGAAAGTAATCTATCTTTCAAATTTACTTTAAAATAGATTCAATTCTAAATATTTTTGTATATCTAAGTAGATTACTAATTTTTAAGCACATATAAACTGATTTGATATGATTTGAATCATTTTTGTAAAAGATATTCATATTTGAATATTTAACATATTGGAAACAACTTTCTTTAGAAAATGATGTAAATCAAGTTAAAATCTAAATAATTTTGCATATTTTGGTTCCTGAGGATTTAAGGTTTCTAACAAAATTGATTTCCTTCAAATTGAAGTTAATTTCCAAAAATTCTATATATGACATGTTTTTGATTCCTTTCTTTAATTTGAATTTAAAATTTAAATAAAGTTTATTTCTAAAATATTTTTGCATATTATGAATCTACAGGATTTATCATGAATATAGAAATTTGTTTCATTCAATTTGGTTTTATGGTTCAAAAGTTATGAGCAAAAGAATGTATTCGGTTTTAGGAAAATACGTAAAATAGAAAATTTACCAAAAGAGGAAAATACGCTTTCACCTCGAATTACGCTTTCCGCCGGGATTTGATTGGCTGAGGCGCCGACGCTGGGACGCATGGCGCAGATGACTCACATACGCCGAACGGCCGACAAGCGGGACCGCTTCAGCAGAGGCACAACAGACTCGGGAGAATGACAGCGTGGCCGCGTGGCGGTGACACGGCAGGAGGAGGCGCGAGGCTCGCCGGCGCGGAGGAGCACCGAGCGACGGAATCGGTGGCACGATGAGAACCAAAGATGCCTTTACGCATACAGGGGTGCTACCGGTTTGGCCGGAGGAGATTGGAGTCGTCGCGCCACCGTGAGGGGGGCGGCCGCGCCAAGGCCAACGGCAAGAAACTCGGTTTTGCGGTGATTCAATGAGAAGAAAAGCTTTGATGAGCATCGTGAGAGTTGGTGATTTCGCTTTGCTACTACTTTATGAAAACGAGTGAGCGATCGGCTCTCACCGCAAGGGCAAAGGCGGAGGAACGGCGGACGCGGCGGGTCCCCGATGAAGAAGAGCTTTGACCGAGTCGGAGGTGGTGTTGGGTGCTATAAGGGGCTTTGTACCAAATGATTCGGTTGGCAACCCATTGGATTGATCAATTGGGGTTTTCCCCTCTTATTGGTTGTTCGTCGGAACTGAGGAAGAAAAGGGCTCAAGCGAGTTGCTTGATTCGGGAGATGAACAAAGAAATGGAGGAGGTCTAGAGTGGTGCCACGGCAGTACTTATAAGCGGCGAATTCGCCTTCAAATGGTTTAAACCCAAGATCAAAGTTGCGACTCGGTTTTTGGCGAGATGGCGCGCGAGAGAAATGGAGAGCAACAAGGAGGAAGAAAGAAGAAGGTGGAAGCAGTCTGGGAATTAGACTGGCATGGCTTGGCCTTGATTCTCGCGTGGCTCGGCTTTGATCCAGGGAGAGCGGAGGCGGTGCGGCTGGTGTCTTCTTGCGCGATAGAGAGATCGAGAGGAGAAGGATCGGGTGAAGCTGGCCGACCTGACTGGTGGGGCACGGCCGGCAGAGGCTGAAGAAAAGGCGGTTCGGCCTGACGTGCGGGGCCGGGTTAAGGAATGGGTCCACCTGTCATAGAAAGAAAAGGGTTGTCTCATTGAAGGTTCTGGACAATACAGGAATAGATTCACCGACTAAGCATGGAAACCGACTTAAGATTTTGAAAGGATTTTTAAGTAGGTCGGCAAGGATGAGATAAAGGTATAGCAAAATTTTCAAATAAATATTATTAGTAAAAATATTTATAAAAATCTGACAATGCAATATTTTCATTTTCTGTCCCTTCTGTTTTATATTTAATTGAGGATCAAAGTAAGATTAATATTTTATGAAACTTTTTCAAAATATCTTGAATAACATTATTTACATTATATAAAATTTTCAGAATTTTATTTTGTATATTTTATTTTTAATAATTCTGACATTGAACTTTTCAGCTTTCCTCATTGTCTGTTTATGAATTTCTAAAATTATTAAACGATGGGATAAATTCTTGATATTTTTACCAGACATAGACAATATAATCATGTCAGCATGGTTAAAGTTTTAACTCTGGTTAAGGTGGACAGAATTCTGGAGAAATCATGCAAGGTCGGTTCAGAGTATCTAGTTAGGGTTATTTTTGTCTTTTTACTTTATTTAATTATTGCAGACCAGTGCAAGTTGTAAAATCATGATTATAGATAGATCTGAGATTTATCTGATATTTTTACATATTTTATTGATTTTGTATTTTTATCTTTTTACTTTTACTATTTTACTATTTCAATTTATGAGACTTTTTCTTTTTAAACAAAAACTCAAGAAAAATCAATAATTCAGAAAATTCAGAAATTAAAATATGAATTAAATATTAAATCTCAAATTTATTATTATTATTATTATTTTAATATTTTGTTTGTTTTGGAAGAAATAGTTTTAATAAAGGAAATCTTTCTTTTCTTCAAATTAGCATGTAAGAAGAGAAGAAAAGCTATTGTTTAAAATAAAATCTCAATTCCAATTGAAATTTTTATTCAATTCCATTTTTAAATTTAAAAATTTTATTTTTCATATTTTTGAATTTTACGGGATGTTACACATATGCATTTATTCATTATCTCTCATCTTTCAAGACAATTAAGAAGGATATGTAAGTCATTTCCTCTCATGCCTTTTTCAATTTCATCATAACCTTAATCCTTGTGTAAAGTCAAAATATGCCTTATATTTATCAACGGAGGGAGTAGATTTGTTAAAATAGCTCCTTATGCGACCGTGAAAGGCGTCGTTAAGCACGGGGAGCTCAGTAGGGCACATGCCAAGCATCATGAGCTAGGTAGAAGGCCTGTCGAGCACAGGGTCGAGCACGCGAGCTCCTGAGCTAGGGTGCAACAGCAATGTGGGCCCTGCACTGTTGCCACGGTTGATCGGCCTGTCACAGGCACGAAAAGCTATCGAGCTCTCATGTCTTCAATGGTCGGATAGAAAACTATCCTTATAAATCCTCCATCTACTAAAGATGGAGGAAATGCTGCCTCCTGGGCGCTTTGAGCCGTGGGTGCTTGCGGCTTGGCTCGCGGCTCGAGCCGAGCCGCGAGAAAATATTTACATTCAGGTCCTTTTTTAAAAAAAATTACGACCAGGTCCTTTTTCGGAAAAAAAAGTTACGATTAGATCCTTTTCCCGAAAAAAGAATATATATTACGTCTAGGTCCTTTATGTGTTTTTAAGCGTTGCGCTCGGGTCCTTTTGAGGAAAATCGAAATTACGATTAAGTCCTTTTTGGAAAAGAAAAAATACGTTCAGGTTCTTTTTTAAAAAAAATATACATTGTGTTTGGGTCATTTTCGTGTTTTTCGAGCACTACGTTTAAGCTCTTTTGCGGAAAACACAAAATCATTTTTAGGTCATTCTCGCGCATTTCCTCGATTTACTCGTGCAGGGAGCGGCGATCACGTGTTTTCTCGATTTGCTCGCGTGGGGAGCGACGCCGACGACGTGGCACGCAGCGTACAGGTACCTATTTTATTCAACGATGGACTAGATTTAAAAGACTAGAGAATGTTAAGATTCTGCGGTTGACATCCCAGGACTGATAAGAAATCATGCCACTAGAAAGAGAATAACGATAAAAGATTAATTAAATCATGATTAGGACATCCGTCCCAGCTTTTACTTGTGCATACACGAAAACAAAGAATTTTTTAAATAATGCACAAAAATAATAAACCAAAAACATAACAAAAATAGGCTTTTTTCGGAGCAATGACAGAGTTCTATCGCTATTCAGAATGACGATTTACTGATGTAGATGCCGCGTAGAATCTCTGTCGCTATTTTGATTAGCGACAAAGTTCTGTCACCATTTCAATTCGCGACGAAACTCTGTCGCCACTTGAAATAACGACAGAACTCTGTCGTCTTTTAAAATAGCGACAGAAATATGTCGTCAGTCAAAATAGCGACATTTAGGGAAGCAGTTATGTTCGATTTTTTTTAAAATAATACACAAAGAAATAAAAATTATAAAAATTATAAGCTGAAAAGAAAAATTACAGAAGTAGACCACTGTCGTTGTTCTAACTGGCAGTGGGGGCAGCGTGTTGTCATTGCACGTTTAATGCTCGAATAGAATGGAACGAATAAATGATATTATTTCATATTAAACGGGAGGATTGCATGGTGCATACAGTTTTGTTCGTATAGTTTGGTTCGATGCTCATGTTCGTGTTGGTACTTTGGACGGTACAAACAACGGCACAGAGCAACCACGAATATAGAGAAAAGTACGATACAAGTGCGCCTTTTGGAATAATAAAAGGGCGGGATGTACTACGCTTTATGGGCAAAGGATGTTAAGGCTCGAATGGGTAACCGTATGGTACCCACAGAGAGTGCTAATCGTCAAGATAACGTAGACGGGGCTGTTGATCATGGTAGTGACAAGCACAACTGTAGCTGATATTATCGCAACAACAGTAAGTGCGGTAGTCGTTGTCGAGGTAGACAACCTCCTCATTATTCCTCTCCCTGAGATTTTGACAGCATAAGTCGTTGTTCTAGGTCTGAAGCTCGAAGTTCTGCCTACGGAGCTGTTCATTGTCATTCTTAACCTCGGTGAGGTCCCCTCGCATTTCGTCGAGGCGATACAACAATGTGTGGATGTAACATTGAACATCTATGGGATATGGAGGGTCCACCTATTCAGTGAATCTGCAATCCACGGTCTGCAAGCAAAAGTACGTGTCATATAGCGAGACATGCACTGAATGGTATGTAATAGTTGTAGTGGTTACCATGAATAGAGGGTATCGATAGAAACGACGTCCTTGGCTGGCATTAGACTCATTGCAAACTTGCACAACGACGTCGAGGTCGTGCTTGCATGTCGACCACTTCAAGGGGCGGAGTGGGAGGCTGTCGTGAATTGGATTTTGGGGTTGTAGTAATCCCTTGTTCGAATGGCTCATCAGGGCCGGAGGGTCAGGGTCTTAGAGACCGTAGATTTGGTGGACCTCGAGCGAAGGGTCGCGGCCCCGAAACCATAAGGGTCAGAGTCTCAAGGTGCGGTTTGACCCCGTCTTCCCCATCTACCCCTCCCATATCTTGAGGTGCCTCCTCTGTCTGTCATTGCAATGGAGTGAAGGTTGGACTACTGAAGTAGTGCTGCCTGAGTGACCGATGGTTTTATAGGCAATGTGTAGTCGATGCAGGACTAGATAGAGTGGGGGCAGCATGTCCTCACTTTGGTCTAGCAAAGCTGGCTGCAACTTATTGTTGCTTCGATCTAAGAAAACGGTGGACAGAGTGTTGTCAAATCGGGTTGACAAAAGGAATAGACAATATGTTGTTACTTCGCTCTGAGGAAGCGGGGACAGCGTGTTGTCAAATTGGGGTGAGAAAGCAATAGGCAGTGTGTTGTACAATCGACCTAAAAAAACTGATGGATGCGTGTTATCAAATTGGTCTGACAAAGCAACTGGGTTTGTGTTGTCCAATCAGCCTGACATAGATGCTAACTTTGTGTGATCAATTTGCCCTACTATAGCGTGTTCATTGTGGTAAACCAGGTGGGATTGTGTTGTCACGTCCATTGTTATCGTTATCGATAATCGTTCGTTACTCGTGAGTGTGCATGCGCAAATAATTGGGCGATAGGAAATAACAAATTGGTAAGTGAGAAAAAATTCGATACGATAAAACGTGTGCGAAGAGTAAGTTATGAAAATTATGAAAGAACATAAGTTATGAAATAACGAAAAGTATATGTTTATACAATACATAAGTTATGAAAGAAAAAAAACTATCTTTGGTTCTTGCGCGGTGTGACTCCTCGTATGGTCCCAGCCCCCACGGCGCTGAATATGTCCCGACGGATACATCAGCTGGTCTGGGGCTATCTTCTAGTGCTTCTGACGGGACGTATGAGCCTTCGTACGTATCAAACCTATTTTCGAGGGCTTTTTGTTTCGCCCTCTAGGCCTTTGCATAACTTATGGTGTACTGGAATCTCTGCTCTATCATAAGTATAATAGAGCGGGCTCGAGATCTAGGTTGCCAATGATCTTTTCGTACATTACGTTTGCAATAAAGCCTGAAGAGATGTTTCTATGCGATTGCATAGACTCTGTCATCATACATGTATATGGAACGACTATAGAACACTTCCAAATGGTATCTCACTTAGGCTGGTACGTATGAACATGCTGTAGGAACTCCTCTATCTTACACCTGACGTCATAAACCCATGGTGCTGACTTAACAACTTTAAATGGTCTCCGCATTGACACTGTCCATTCCTTCACAGTCTCCTGCACCTCCCACTTACTTTTGTAAATTGCCCCCAATTGCACCTCGTTCCCACCATACTCTTATTCAACACCTTCATCGTCATTCACTACTACATTCTCGAACTGGTAGTCCTCCCACTCATCAGGGTAACGCTCATAGCGTCGAAGCTCATCATCAACACAAATGTTATCATCAGATAAACCCTCATACTCCCTATCCTTTGCCTTTATTCTTTCCACCAACCCTTCTATTTGTTCCCCTTCGTCCGCAATACCCATGAGTTCTTGCATATGTGATAAGGGAGCGTTACCTTGTTCATCTTGCACGGTCTCCTCCCCCTCACCCACGTCTTGACTCAATAAGGATGTATGACTGCGATTAGACTCCCCAACTTTTCCACAACAACATTCACGGCCTCCTTTATCATCGTATGCCAGAATCAATTCTCTGAAATGTTTGTACCAACAACACTAGAGGCCATCATCTCTCCTTAGCTATTCTTACATAAGATCTCCACGACTTCGGCCCCTTCAGTTCCAGTAACTCCTAGTACATGCACTCCTGTGATCGACATCCGATACCGTGCAACTTCAGATCACTTAGATCAGAGTCCAATGATAACATGTTGTACAACCATCTCCTAATAGTGCCCCAAGGACGCTCCCATGTGCGCGACAAACGGCCTATCACACTTAAAAAATGATCTAGTTCCACCCTTTGGCCCGCCATGTGTGGAACTGCTTCTCCATAGTATATTTTGAAAGGGACTCGGTCATCCATACATGCGGCACATTTGTTACACAATTGTTATTACGCACACGCCGTATCAGTATTATGTCATGCAATACGTAATAATCTGAAAGAATTACAAACCTAATAGGAAAAATATGCCTACGAATGATGTGAACCTGCTCTACACTTTAATACACAAACGCTTCAAATGTCCCTAAATTTTACTTCTCAACTTCATACTATCTGGCAACGTTTTACGAATTATTCCCAACATGTCTGAGCGAATCTAAACCACGATCACAACACTACAAATTCAATATCAATATATCTACACTAATATTACTAACCTCCATGCAGCAACACATACATTACTATTCTAAACATAGCTCTAACAATAATATCAATGTACAAATATTTACAGACAATCTTAATGCACTAAACATACTTACATAAATATTTTTAATCTATCCATAGCTGTTGTACAATTCAATGCAAAATTGCTTGAAATGTCGGTAGATTTTACTTCTCTACTTCATACTATCTGGTAAAGTTTTACGAATTATTCGCAACATGTCACTACAAATACAAAAATAACAATATATCTAAAGAAATATTACTAACCTGCACATACCAACACAATTATTACTATTCTAAACTTAGCTCTACCAATAATACCAATCTGCAAATATTTACAGAAAATGATCTAAATGTACCTATAAATTTTTTACTGTATCCATATCTACCAAAAAGTTACTAATCTACAAATAACTGCGCAATTAGTACAGTAACTCAACATACCAAAATATCTATAAATATTTACAAGAAGTGTTAATGATCTAAATGTCTCTACAACAATATTTTTAATCTATCCATATCTTCCAACTAGTTACGAGTCTACAAATAACTACACAATTATTACTACGCGACATACCTAAATATCGATAAATATTTTTAATTACCCATCTCTACCAACAAATTAGTAGTCTATAAATATCTACACAATTATTACTAGTCTACATAACTAAATACCTACATATCTAATTACTTTGATTTTCTAACCTAGGTTTCGAAAGTACAAAAACAGAAAATTAAAATTCAAACCTTCAAATGTAGACTGAACTGCTCCTCCTCCTCCTCCCCTCCCTCTTCCTCCTCCCTCTTCTTTCCCTCCTTCTCCCTCACCTTCTAATCTCTTTTCCTCTTCTTCTCCCCTCTTTCCTTTTCTTCCCCTCACTCTCGGTCTGGTTGTTCTCGGGTGCACAGGCGAGGCTAGGCTGGCCGCGTGCCCCTTTATAGTGCGGTTTCTATCGCCAGTCCAAATGACGACTGATAACATGAACCGTTAGTCACTATTTGGACTAGCGACAGAAATACTAGTCGCCAGTCCAACTGGCGATTACTGACATGGCTCCGAGCTGGCGCATTCATGACCAATTAAAACGACGACTGATTTACTGTCGCCAATTAGAATGGCAACAGAAATTTAATTGCCATTTTGACTGGCGATGAAACTCTATCTCCAGTCAGAACGACAACAGTGGTCTACTTCTGTAATTTTTCTTTTCAGCTTATTATTTTTGTAAATTTTTTTCATATATTATTTTTAAAAAATCCAAAAACAAATCTACTGTCCATGTGCTGGAAAAGCCAAAGGAATAAGGGATGCATAACGAATCTTCTAAAACAACGGAGATGTTCTTCGTGTGGAAGCGTTGTGCCGATCTAGTACTCTCTAAAGGTTTACTGCAATCCTCAAAAGCGTGAGCTTGCACTAGGTTTTTAATTCGTAACATTCCTGTACCGGCATGCATGTATAAAGGGGGGAAATCAGACGTATAGTGTATCATTTCACTTGTGGTAGAAGGGCAAAAAGGATATGTGCATGGTAGTTAGTGAGCCATATGGAGGCCGTCGGTACGTATTTGCAGGAGTTACAAGATGGATGATCGGTAGGGTTTGCTGTCGAGTTTAACGAACTATTATTGAGTTTTTTTTATAAAATTTACAAAATTCGATCTAAATCATTTTATTTACTATTTAAGTGATTATTTCAAATTCGAGCTAACGAGCCACTGTCAAGCCGAGCCTAATTTTTTTTTTGTTCGAAATAGACTCATTTTAATTTTGAACCTACTAAAAACTACAATCGAAGAAATTTTGATTCGAGCCCAAACAAGTTTTATTTTTGCCAGATTCATCGGTACGTAGCATTTTACATGACATTTTGCGAACTCAACCTGAGCAAAAAAATCTATTAAAAAAAAGAACTTGATCCAGCTCATGCGTCCAAGGAAAACTCCAATTCAAACACGTGAGCTAGGACGACTGCACGAGAGCGAGAGTTGCTAATGATCGCTCGCTTAGCCGTGACAAGCATATCGTTGTCTCGTAATTTCACGATCGCAATTATATACCCCGAGCAAAATGTGGCGCTCAAGCCTCGAGTTTTATGTTTCAACGACCCCTCCATAATTTACCTCTGAAATGGGAGGGGTACTCGTCAAGGACTTGATGCACGAGTACGACTCTAACGGTGACTCCCCCCTTCTTTGACCTCCCTTAATTAGGGGGTGTTTGGGATACCCAAATTTCTACCAAAATCAGTGGAGTTAATGGAAAGAGTGATTCTTAACTCAGAAATTTATGGAATTTGAATCGCGAAGACATTAAGAGTGTTTAGGTGGGTCATCTTGTTTACATTTTAGACTAAAAATATAAACTTAATTCACTTTATTTTAACCTACAAGCTCCAGCTCTGAGGTGGAGTTGAAATCTGGAGCTATACAAACAGGGCCTTAACCTCGCAGCAACGAGCAGCAGTAAGTTTGGTTGGTTGAGCTGGGCAGAGCACGCGAGATTTTTTATCCGCGCGATCGGTGCGCCCACACGCGGAGTTTGAACACAGGCGCGCGGCGGGCCCCGCGGCCCCGCCGGCGCCCGCGCGTCATGCCTCACCACGACGAGGCGATGAAACCGCGGACGACGCGCAGGGGCATGGACGCGACGCGACGCGGCTAGAAATAGCCGCGCCCACAGCCCACCTTGGCGGAAACATCCCACTCCCAGGGCCACCACCTCCTCTCTTCGTCTACAGGCTACCCTCTCTTCGTCTCGTCTCTTCTCCTCGGCTGCCTCCCTCCCTTCCCTCTTCTTGCTGTGCGTGAGACGGCTTGAGCTGAAGCCTGAAGGGTTCGACCTGGGAACACGCCGAACGGAGCGCGGACAGGTACGTGCCTCCTTCTTGCCTGCCTTCTTGGTAGCTGGTAGGCCAGGGTTTGCGTGTGGTGGAGCGCTTGAAATGGATGCGAATCTGCTGTCCTTGCTTGTTTCAAGTCACAGTTAGCTAGGGCTTCTTGAATCTTGATGTTTGGCTCCGGCTTGTGTGAATCGATGCCCAGTTCGTTTTCTTATGAGATAGGCAGTTGCGTAAGAGAAAAGAAACTGCTTTGAAAGTTTTTTTGGTTAGTTTAATGATCATATCTCTGCATATTTTGCAAGCTTCGGGACATGGTACTCGTACGACCTCAATACTAGGAGAGTAGGAGTCTAGGACATGGCCTGCCTTGTGAATCTACCGAGATTTTTTTGGGAGACCACGTCAAATTGTTAGGATCACCGAGCACACGAGTGGTGCTTAGTAAATTTCTTGATTTCTGCTAAGCCATGACCAAACACGGCAGGTCTAGAGGCTTTTGACTAGTGACTTTTGTGATTTATTTAAGTGGATGTTAATCTTGTGCGGAGAGTAGTTGATCTTGAGCCGAGAGTAGTTGAGACGACGGGTCAAACTGTTTGTGCAGGCGGTTTGTTGCAGGAAATTTTGAGACGGGGATACTTTATGACTCATCTACAGCCCTCTGTTTTGTTTGCCCACTGGCTGGTCATACTTGTGTAGTAGTACGTGTGCTCTGAAGGTTGTACGATGTCAATCATGACGTTGTTCTTTGGTCAGCATTACAAGTTTACAACACGCTACTTCTTCGTTCACATTCTGTCGGTAGGAATAGGATTGCCCGGTAGTTGGTGGTATTGCAGGATTTGGTGTGCTAGTTTTCTATACTGTTTCAGGACAAAAACATATGTACGCTGTGAGATGTAGTTGAGGTATTGAAGTTTGGTGTTTGATCAGCATCAGGGGCTTTTCATAATTGTTCACAGTGGACACTGTTTTCTTCCGACTAATTGGATTTTTATTTTTACCTTTTTATTTCATCTTTTAAAGTTACTCCTTTTCAGTGGTATAACGATGAAATCGTTATGCTCTTGCTAGTTTTCTGTAATAGAAGAACGTGTGCAAGATTTAGTCCCAATTTACTTACCAAGGTTAATAGTTAGAATATAGATAGTACATTCTTTTCGATCCAATATATCATATTAGTTAGTATTTATTTATACTTCCTCTGGTGTTAGAGTAGTAGACATACCCTTAACAAATTATTGGGTAGATTTAATTTATACTATCCACTATATACTAAAAGTATAATACACCATAAAATTTCTCTAACAGGTAAGCCACTTGGTACGCACACAATCTTCGTTTGTGATATAGTGTCTTATGGCTTTCGAGTTTACACTGATAAAATAGCTGCATGTTGCCTTCAGTGAGGGAACTCGTCTAGCAATAATGAGGATTTTCTTTCATAGGATACAGTATATTGTTTCCTGTGTCTGAATTTGAGATGTTTCATGTATACAGTAGAAATTGTGGATTTTCCCAACTAGGAATGGTTAACTCTGTAGGTGCTTGTCTTTATGAAGCTCTGACTGAAACAAGCACACCAAATTTATTTCTGTTACTGACAAGGCTATGTTTGTATCTCACATTTCAAAGTCAAGCTTCAATACCAGTTTTACTACTCGAGCAGGTAACTCCATATGTTTTTGTTCTTACAATTTTTCCCTCTTGTTGCAGATTTTGTTTCATCTGGATTCCTGGACTACTACTAAAGGACTAGGAGACAAACCAACAAACAAACAACAAAATTTTCCTTCCAGTTGATTGGATTTCCTTGTCATACCAGAAGCACTTGATAACATGCAGTAATTGTGTCGGGCTTTTTACTGGATCAGGATGGCTGATACTCCAACTTCCCGAATGATGCATCCCTTTGGCAACATACCAAGGCAGAATCCAAAACAATTCCAATATTCTGACAATCCACAGCACCCTTGTCACCCCTATCAGGCACCTTCAAACACCCACATTGTACCACAAGATCATTATAGCCTGAAGTCCCATTCGCCGGATGCTGGATCTGAAAACCAGGTTACTCCTAAGCGGTACACATTGGACTCCTCCGCGGCTGCTGGTTGTATGAGACATGATTCTCCCTCCATTCATAGTTCTACTCCCAGGAGTGGCAGCCCTCGATCTCAGGAAGACAGTCACTCCGACTCGACTGACGGATCTCCTGTAAGCGCTTCATGCGTCACTGAGGATCCTAATGATCTGAAGCAAAAACTGAAGGACCTTGAGGCTGTAATGCTTGGGCCAGACTCCAAGATAGTCAATAGCCTTGAGAGCTCCGTGGCAAACCAGCTTTCATTGGAGCCAGAGAAGTGGGCGCGGATGATGGGTATTCCCAGAGGCAACTTGAAGGAGCTACTGATTGCTTGTGCTAAAGCAGTGGAAGAGAATAACAGCTTCGCGATCGATCTGATGATTCCGGAGTTGAGAAAAATGGTTTCAGTATCTGGTGAGCCTCTCGAGAGGTTAGGGGCCTACATGGTGGAAGGGCTTGTTGCCAGGCTCGCCTCGTCCGGCAACTCAATCTACAAAGCTTTGAAGTGCAAAGAACCAAAGAGTTCCGACCTCCTGTCCTACATGCATTTGCTGTACGAGGCCTGCCCCTACTTCAAGTTCGGCTACATGTCAGCAAACGGTGCGATTGCAGAGGCTGTCAAGGGAGAAGACAGGATTCATATCATTGACTTCAATATCGCTCAAGGGGCTCAGTGGATCTCTCTCCTCCAGGCCCTTGCAGCCAGGCCTGGTGGACCACCAACTGTAAGGATCACAGGCATTGATGATTCAGTATCAGCTTACGCGCGAGGCGGCGGGCTAGAGTTGGTTGGGAGGAGGCTGTCACACATCGCTGGCCTGTGCAAGGTGCCCTTTGAATTCCATGCAGTTGCTATCTCCGGCAGCGACGTTGAAGAGGGACATCTTGGAGTCATCCCTGAGGAAGCTGTCGCTGTGAACTTCACCCTGGAGCTGCACCACATTCCAGATGAGACCGTGAGCACGGCGAACCACCGCGACCGGATCCTGAGGCTGGTCAAGGGCTTGTCGCCGAAGGTGGTCACCCTCGTGGAGCAGGAGTCCAACACGAACACCGCCCCGTTCGCGCAGAGGTTCGCGGAGACGTTCGACTACTACACGGCCATCTTCGAGTCCATCGACCTGACACTCCCGAGGGACGACAAAGAGAGGATCAACATGGAGCAGCACTGCCTGGCGAGGGAGATCGTGAACCTTGTCGCCTGCGAGGGCGCGGAGAGGGTGGAGCGGCACGAGCTCTTCGGCAAGTGGAAGTCGCGCCTCACGATGGCCGGCTTCAGGCCGTCCCCGCTCAGCTCCCTCGTGAATGCCACCATCAGGACGCTGCTGCAGAGCTACTCCATGAACTACCAGCTCGCCGAGAGGGACGGGGTGCTCTACCTCGGATGGAAGAACAGGCCCCTGGTGGTTTCTTCCGCATGGCATTAGTGCTGTGATGTGATCTGACGACGTACTGCTTCCTTTGTAACTTTGCGTCTCGTAGTCAATTAGATGTATGTTTGGTTGGACTTTAGAAGCTTTGGTGATACGGGTATGGAGAAAGATAACCTATAACCTGGTGTTGTAATGCCAATCGTAGCATGTAGGGTTAAGCCTGAATAAGGCTGATGAGGTGTAGTACAAGCTTGGGTGGGTATATGTTTTCAGTTTCAGACGTCTTATATTAATGTTACATCTACTGTTCAACTGAAATCCTTTGAAATGTTGGGTAGTAGGTCTGGAAATGAATAGGTAGTACACCCAGTTGCCGGTACAAATCCAACCGACTGAACATTCGTACATGATATAGGTGTCAAATAACAGATCTGATTCCACATGCATATCTCAGTGGCAATGGCATCATTTATTTGCAGGGAAGATACAAAGCTTTGCCACAAAACAAAAGAAGGGAAGACAGCTAACGAAATCAAATTATCATAAGCTATGTTCTATCCATATTCCAGTAGAGGAGAGAAGAGAATACAGACAAAACCAAATTCTCATAATCTAATAAATCATAACGGGTTCACTGTACAACGAATGTATGGCTGCAATGCCCACATACAACAAGGCCTTTCCCTCCCCAAAAGACCATCTGTTGCTGTAGCCCACAGGTATCGCTTACTTGCCTCCGGTTCAACTGGTGCGAATGATACACAATTGAGAATCTTGCTGGAGAGATTGTCAATACAAAAGCATTGTTGGTAACATATGATTATTAGAGCTATAAGCATTAGTAGACACACTCATGGGCCCAGGATTAAATTGCCAGCACTGCTGTAACATAAGTTAGCTGAACGGTCCATCGGTGTGGCTTTGAAAGTAAATCCTTTGCTACCTTTTTCTTCTCTGGAATTATAAATATTGTTTGCTGCATTTCCGGGTACTGTTGGCACTGGCATTGCTGGAAGCCCCATGCTACCGTACATAGAAGCCATGGGTTGCATTTGATACTGCATCTGATCTGGAACTGAAGACTGCACTTGGTTTGTGGCGTCACTGTGGTTCGGGCTAATTCCAACACCAAGGTCAAGACTGATAGTGTCACTTTCGGCCGCTCGAGAATATTGGTTGGTGAAGGTCCTAGTTTCACATGCTCCCATTATGCCACCAAGGCCACGCATATTGCTGTCAATCGGATGCACAACAGTCTTCATGGGAGATGTGGACATCTCATGGTTTGCATTCCTGGCAGCAGGGACTTCATGGTTATGTTTTCCTTCGTATGTTGTTATCACTGATTTAGGATCATGTGATGCTCTCTCAACATGCTTCCTGACAGGGCATCCTGTGTTTGTGCACTTGTAGTAACTCCTGCAATCAAGAACACAAATAAATATACGAGTGTGCTGCCTAACATGTGCCATCCTAAAAAAAATTTGATTTGCTACTTGTCTAAAAAAATTGATTTGCGCTACTTGTCTAGATATGAAACACATGCATCCATTCAGAAAGTGATGAGAAATATGGGATTATCTTGAACCACTTGTTTGTCAGGAATCACTAACTGCCTTAGCAGAAGGCCAAATTCCAATGAAGCTCTTATAAGCCTTGCTCCCTGGAATTATTGCAACGGCAAAAATTCTGATTTAAAAATGCACGTTCTGGGGCTTCGAACCAAAGACCTCTCGCTTTCACTGCTGCAAAGAGCTACCAAACCAACTAATTGGCTCCATTTGGTATACTTAAAAATAGTATTTTATGTGGCAGAATGTAACAGTGCAACATTACTCTTCATCTTTACAAACTGAAGTATTGAAAAGGCAGGACATATATACACTTAAGCGCATCAATATAGGCCCTATTTGTTTGTGCTTTTTCACCTGCTTAAAAGCCAAAAAGCTAAAGCCCAAACAAATTGGTGGCTTTTTATCTGGCTTTTTTCAAAAACCATAAGCTTTCATATAACTAAAAGCTAAAAGCCACTAGAGAGGGGCTTTTTTGACTTATTGAGGGTTGGTTTTAGACTAGTACCACTAAAGTTAGGGTAAAATTACCTACCTCTACCACGTATAAAAGTCGATAGATTAATCTGTTTAAGCTCAAAAGCTAGCTTTAAGCTATAACCCAAAAAGCCTAAGCCTAGGCTGTTTGGGGGAGCTGCAGCTTTTCTGAAAAGCTACTTTTTGGTTTTTTGGGCTGAAAAGTAGTTGTAACTTTTTATAAGAGACCGTTTAACAAATAGCTAATTTCCCTTAGCAATAAGCTGCAAAAACAGATCCAACCCAGCTTTTAGCTTTTGGCTCTCAGCTTTTATATATGGCTTCTAGATTATGCCAAAAGCCGCATAAAAGTTGGGCTGTTTGAGGGGGCTCGCTAGCTTTTCAGAAGTTGAAGCTGGCTTAAAGCGCCTCCAAACAGGACCTAAATACGTGCCAATATTTTTTGAGCTACCAAAATTTAGTCATGCCCATAAAGAATTGGCAAAAAAAAAAACTAGGATGCCAATGACAATTTAGACAGCAAACCAAATGCATGCCAAATGTGGTCAGCACTACCAAACTTTGGCAACAGTTGGCTTCAAACAGAACATTCTTATAATTTGTCTTGTCCCCCTCATGGGAAGTGCACCTTGCCTAGCTAGCAGCTCAATTCCAAGGAAGTATTTTAAAGCCTTAATCCCCAGGCATTATTAAACTGGTAAAAATTATGATAAAATAATATGCGCCCGCAGGGCTTCGAACGGAAGACTACCCTTTCAGAAAAAAAGACACATGGCAACCAACCAATTGCCTTCACTTTGTATACTTAGGAATAGCATTTTATATGGCATAATGTAACAATGAAACATTACTTTCTAATTTCTATTCTCTACAACTGTAGTCTTGCAGGGCTGAACCATATATATGCATAAATATATCAATATAATCTTATATCATGATAAAATGAAATGTATTACTGTTTTTTTTCATTATATGCTATATTTTTCCCAGTATTTTAATTCATGTGTGGTTAGGTGTGATCTTTAACAAGAGGGAACAAATCGTCAAAATAATACTAATGGCTGGTATCTGCCCAAATAAAAAATAGACCAAACAGTAAAAAAAAATGACAAACTAAACACAGTCTAGCTTTGAGGAACCTATAGACCAAATGATAAAACAATATGACAGACTAAACACAGTCTAGCATTGAGGGACCTTTAAGGGACACACGGACAGATCGTAATAGGAATTCTTCCATCTCCGCATCTGATACACCAACGGTGATAGATGTGAAGGAGCAGATCTTTCATCTTCATCCACCATACATCTTTACCAGCTGTCTTACTTAATTTTTCAAATTCAACCTTGAGCATAGATGTGAAGTAGAGAATTTTCTTGTTCCTTGGCCGTTTAGTTTTGTTTCTTTTAGTCCTCCACACTGAATTTATGTTTTCAGATATTACATAAAATATAACAGGTTAGTTATGCCATGGATGTTTTGCAAAATTCGTAGAATGCAAATGTTTTTTAGTTTCTGATCCAAAGAACATAACCAGAGGATTGTTAGATATTTCACCATTACTTTTAAAAAATATGTTCAAATGTGAAACAAAAAAGGAGAAATTTTAATAGTAGTAGTTCATTAAGAAATAAATACTGACCGCGGATTGGGGTTTCCTTTGACTACTTTCTGTCCATATTTGCGCCAGCGATATCCATCATCCAAGATGTCAACCTCACTAACAGTTTGTACAACAACACGAGGCTCACGGTTAGGTTTGCCCATCAGAGCAGCATCAATACCAGCAGACTCCATTTTCCTATTTGCACAGTTGTAGACAAAAAGATTAGCACTTGACAGGAGCAATTCTTTAGAGTGTACCAAGTCCAAACCATGTGTACCTGCGTTTTGACTCTAAATCGTCATCCTCAGTAGCATCATCCCCAGGGTAGGGTCTTCCACCTCCAGCATCGATGTCATCATCACTAACTGAACCTGGAACAAGCTCAACCATACCAGCTGAACGTACTGGATTACCAAGGTTGCTAAGAGCATTCAAAGACTTGTCTGCGTGTTAACAGCAAAATTCTTAAGAGATCCAACAAAAAGGTGATTACAAAAAACATAACATGCATCTTTACCACAAGTTTTCCTTTGGTGTATGGACCAACCAATATATCGCTTGTGATGTGTAAGTACGACTCCGGAAACTCATATCAAATTGAGTTTTGTAAGTTTAAAGCATTCCTTTTCAAGAATTTGTAGAAATTTGAACTATCGAGTTGTTACTAGTATAATATATTGATAAAAAATAGTAGCAAGCGACTAGAATAAAAAGCAAGCAAAAAATGCTGCAACTTAACCATAGATGTCGATATACTTCAACTTCGAAAACCAAATGTGAGAATGCAAGGGCCAAGCTACCAGACCATAGGAACCCAATATCAATTTTTTTAAAACTATGATAAACTCCTAACCTTCAGCAGCTGCCACACCATCATATCTTTCTTCACCCTGGTTAGAAGGAACTGCACCAGCAGCTACCCTCCTATTAGGCAGGGGCTTAGGATGATTGTGACGCCCTTTATAAACAACTTCAGTAATCTGACCATCAAGCGAACGCTCCAATAGCTTTTTTACTTCACAATTAGGATGTGTGCATTTGTAATAACTTCTAGGGTTTTCACTTCCCTTGACATGCTTCTGTCCATATTTGCGCCAGTTATAGCCATCTTCGGCTGACTTTTCAGCTACATTTTCAGACTGTGTCTCCTGCATGGCATTTTCAGAGCTATTCATCTGATGCAACTCAGATGGACCAACTTCAGCAGGCACGCTGTCAGTCAAACCAACCATTCCAACAGGTTGGTTCGGAGCACTTGAAACATTCACTGTGAGAGTTGACTCACGTGAACAGAGAGGTCTATTTTCAATCACCATATTGCTAGATGATGAGGCAGGATTCGCACTTTGATTTTGCATAGAAGGCTTGCAGTTTTTCATATCATTGATAGCAGGAGCCTGCAGTACAAAATGTGAGTATTACAAGGTTATGCAATGCAAAAGTGATTTGTACAACATGTCAACAGGAGTTAAGAAAGAAGGTGGCCAAGCAAGCATATATAAATCACACTAAATCCGTACTCGAGTTTTTCTTCTTCTTCAGAATCTACCATTATTTATACAAGAAACTTGTGTGAGAAGTAATGCAACATATGGAGATGACTAATCAGGTTAACAGAGTAATGTTGGAATAATGGATGCTTCCCACTATACCATCCTAAAGCCACAGAACTCACCCAAAATGATCCTTTCGATTATTTTCCATGAAATTTAAACAAAAAAATTGGGGTTGTCTCTTTATATTCAGATGATTTCACAAACTTACTGCAAATGTGTAACCACACAAAAAAAATGTTTTGTCACTGTATTGTACCCTATTCTCATTACAAGGGTCTCATTTTCCACTGAGCTTATTTTTAGGCTGTGAAGCCCTGCTGTAACCAAATCATATCCTTGTAAAGATAAAAGTATATTAGAACCTTAACTTCCTTTTGCAGTTCTCCAACATAAAATCAAATTTATTTTTGTGGGATCATATATAAAACAAATGCTTAAATTTTCTTTTGCTGGTCTACAAGATAAAGCACAGTTAATTTCTGTAAATCACATATAAACAAAATCCTTAAGATCTTAGGTCCAGTACATGCTGCTAAAGAACTACACAAGTAATCATTCAAGGAAAGGGTCTGTACCACTGATTGAGAAGATGAATTGATATGAGGCTTGAATTCAAAATCCCGAGAGCCCCCATCTTCATGGGCCGCACCAGCAGATTTATCCCTAGGCGAAGGCAGTATGTCTGGGTGAGCGCTCTTGTTCATAACTGCAGCCATGCTCAGAGTACCAGTTGTAGGAGAGGGTTCAACCTAAACAGAAAGTTTAGTTAAATATTTTTCAAGCAGGGTAACCTCTATAGACTTTTGAACACCCAACAATGTACAGCAACGTTATAGCCTACAGTTTGCACATCATCTTGTAGAAATTATTCCTGTAATGTTTAATACAGTATTTAAGACCTGTGAAATATTTTTTTAGAAACACCTGTAAACTGAATGTTACCTTCATAAATTCCTCCTTTAATCAGAACTCGTTTGCCAAGGATCCTATACTTGGAGAAGGAAATATCAAGGAGAAGGTCGACAAGAACAAGAAACCGAGACAAAGAAAGTGATAATGATACTGCAAACAAGTATTCTATGCCCACCTAGCAAGGCAATTTCAATTTGTGGGTTCTCACCAAGAGGAATCACGACTACGAATACAACATCTAAAACCAATTTTAAGAAACAATAACAATGAAAGGGTCATCCCTAATACAAGCCTGCAAAAACTGACTCTTTCCCTCCCGAAATAGCTTGGTGCTCTTATGGAAGAGTACCATTCCTTAGCACACCACCAGTACAACACCAGGGTACGTTTCCTTAAATAAGGCCCTTTAAAGCCCCCACAAGAGAAATGCCAAATGATGATTTGTTCTCCGCACCACCAAGTGTGTGCAGCACAGAATAATTCCCCCCAAACGCACAAGCAACAGCTCCCACCTCACTCCACAGCAAATCGACGGCGCAGGGACGCCCCAAAAGGAGAAACAGAGGGAAAACAACTATATCCCCGAGAACCCCGCGAAAAGGCAGTTCCATAAGCCGCATGGCACCACCGGAAATGCGAAAGCGCGCAGCGAAAGCGCATTATTCCAAGGCCACGAGCCAATTCCGCGGTGCAAATGTATCATAAACTAGAGCATAAAGCTGATGCGCATCGGAATCCCTCATTTTCCCCAACTCAAACAAACCTCAACACGACAGGGACGCCGTAGAATTCGCAGATCCCCCGGTAATAACAAGTGGAGAGAGGTGACAGGTATAGCGAGGTAGTAATCACCTTGAAGTTGGTGAGGAGGACGGGGGACTCGAGGAGGGCGGAGGGGCTGAACCCGGCGGGGATAGTGAGGCAGGGCTCCCGCGAGATCGGCAGCCGCGCGGGGGACATGGCCTTGTACCTCGCGCCGGCGCCGGCGAGCGCCGCCACGCGTCTATCCGCCGGGGCCGGCTTCTCCGGCGATCTCTCGACGCCGACAGGCAGGTCTCCGGAGCTAGGGTTTGGCGACTCGGCCATTGATGCGGTGCGGGGTGTGGGAAGGTCTGAGTGAAGAGGAAGGGGGAGGAGGTGATGGACCTGGTGGTTTTGGAGGCGATGGTGGGAGGGGCAGTTTGGGGAAAGCGGGCTCATCTGGTAGCGAAGGCATCAAGGCAGCGTGGGGTGGGACCGTGGGAGGCTGCGACTCGTGTTGATTTTATTAATGGGGACAGTCGAAATGTCCCTTCTGCCACTGGGAGATGTGCGAAATTGCCGAGTTGGGTACGCGAGTCTAGGCGAAGCAAAGCAAAGCGTGGTGTGATGTGAGCAACCGCGGCACGAAACGGGTGGTGGGATCCGGGGCCAGGAAGAGCGGCGACAGCGACCCGGCTGGCTGCAGGGTTGGGCCTTTTGGGACACTGAGTCATGGCCACCATGTGTCTGAACGTGGGCCCGTAGTTGCGTTGGTCCCACGGTCAGTGTGGTTAGAGGTGTGTGTTGGTGTGGGTGTGGGTGAACCTGGAAATGTAGAGGGCAAGATAAATGTGTGTTTTAAATCCGGAATCCTGCATGGGATGCCTGTCAGAGTACCTCATCATCTTGAAATTGAATGCGAACTGAGAGAAGAGGTAAATCGAACTGCGAATTCAAAGCAAGAGCTGCACGTTGGCGCATGTCTTTTACTGTGGTTAAATTGATATAAGTTTGTTAGGGAAATTTTTAGGTGGCGTTTGGTTGGATGGATGAAAGTGTATGGGATATAGCGTCTCTGGATTTAGAGTCAATCAATTGTTTGGATGGGTGGATGGATGGGATATGGCTGTCCAGTTTTTTAGAATATTCCTTCAAGATGCTGGACAGAGTCATTCCAGAAAAAGGCCGGATGAGTTCATCCAGTTTGTTGTACGAAGAGGTATACTCGGTCAAATTCAAATTTTAGTCAAATTTTGTCCGAAAATTCAAATTTTGGTCAATTTTTTCAGAAGTTCAAATTTTCTCCAATAATTCAAATTTAAATCAAATTTTATAAAAAAAAAATCAAATCAAAATTCGAAACCTTTATTACAACTAGCACATCTATCCTTATCAATGCAACCAAACAAAAAAATAACTCATCATATCCACATTATTATCCATCCAACTAAACAAAAAATTGGCTAATCCATATCCACCCAACCAAACAACTACCTGGATGGTTTCATCCCATCCAGGCTGGATGGCCATATCCCATCCAACCTCATCCAGACAACCAAACGCACCCTTAATAGACGTGTCGGGCGCTGCCTTTACCGTCCGATCTCCTTCGTGCAAGAGCAAGAGAAACATAACTGGAGATGATGTGTGTGTATTTTTAATTTGGTCATGAGCCTTTTTGAAATTTGTTCAAAAGCCCTAACATTCTAGCACCTGAATTCAAGCGCAGGTGGACGAAGTGTTCGACAACATCCTCTACCAACCAACTTGGTTCCTATGTCATTCTCTTGTGACCTAACAAAAAATAACCAAACCTTACAACACGTAGCAAACAATTATCCTGCTGCAACACAGCCACGTTGGTGAAAGCTTCCTCTTGAAAGGCACAACACACTTATATAATTTTTTTTTGAGTAATCACACATACATGATTGAACCAATTTGAGTTTGAAATTCACCTTGAAGAATAGTTTGAGTTTTTATATAAGTTGGAGTGCATGTTTTGGGCCATTACTTTCTAGTGCATGGGCCAAATCAGTGCCCATATTCCACTCACGTGTCACGTCCCTTCCTGAGTTGCTAAATCCATTGCATGCTGAGCTACCACAAGATTCATAGCTAAGTTTTTTTAAAAAAAAAAGATTCGTAGCTGATAAGTCAATCATGTGCCTAATGAGCACATTTGCCTAAAAAAATGACGGTCAAAAGTATACGGAAACATTTTTTATTCCCCAATTAGTCATTTGCGTTTGGTGATTTCAAAACAAAATATAGTTGTACCAGACGTGGTCTGATGCATCGTGATCTATCGGTTCGGTTATGAAGTGGATGAAAATTTGCCAAATTCTCCACAACCATAAACAAATACGCTTTCAAGCTAATTATATGGTACCGGTATATGAAAACCTTGTCTGGCTTGCCAATAACAGTCCTAGTATTAGTACTAGATTGAGACGATTCTAGCCCTTACAAAAACAAAGCCTCATTTGAAACGCGTGAATTACATGAAACAGTTGAATGCTCGTCCTATTCCAAACAATAGTGGCCTAAAAGTTTCGAACCACACGCTGCACTGCACACTCATTGCGGCCAATGCCAGTTTGTCCGAATTCGACTACTTGGCACGTCGTTTTCCCGCAAAAATGAGTTTGCCCCGGTGCTCCCGCAACGGCAAGCGGCGAAGGCGATCCACCCCACAATCCCACATCCAATCGGTCGGCCACGACGAAACGGAGGGGGAAATTGAAGTCGCGCACCACGAAACCAAGGCATCCCCATCCCCACCGGCCTATAAATTCGGAGTGGAGAAAAGAGGCGAGCAAAACAAAACTACCCGAAAACAGAAGCAAACACGGTAGGAAGGGAAGGACAGGGGCCATTTCTTCTGCTTCCTCGTCGCCTCCGCTTTCCCAACCCCCCACTCCCCCACCAAATCCATAGCGGCATCCGCCCGAATCCACCGCCGAGACGCCGATCCCCTCCCCCACCCATGGCGATCGGGCCCGGCCGCGGCCTCCCCCGCTCTTCCCATTCGGGCGATTTGGGATTTGACAAGATTTAGTAGCCTCACAGCTCGTGCGGTTCGCTTGCTGATTTGACCCGGGGAATCTCGAGTTGCTGCTGCTGCTGGTTTGGGTTGAGGGATTAGTTTGCGCGGGAGATGGGGCTGCTGTTCGTGCAGTCCCTCCCGGGGCCGAAGGTGTTCAAGTGCAAGTTCTGCAGGGTGGACTCGGCGTCTCCGGACGACATCGTGTCCAAGGAGTTCCGTGGCCGCCACGGCCGCGCCTACCTCTTCGAGAGCGTGTGAGCTGGGCTATCCCTCTATTCCCCACTTTGATTCTTGCAGTTTCCTGAATGTGAATTGTGCGATCGTAGCAATGCCGCTGTTATGGAAAGGCTTAGCGTCTTTTACTTGCAGGCATTCCGAGCTATAGAGAAGAGATAGTTCTTAATTCGTGGTGTACAGACTTAATATTAAATATTGGTAGCCAGACTGATTTAGGTTGGCATAGCTGCACGATAATTGTTTGCTAGTAGTGTTGTTTCCTCAAGTTTTTTTTAGTTTGTGGTTGAGAGTGAAGAATCATGATGGTTACCTAGTCATGTTGAGTACAAGCAAACTAGATTGCTAGAATGTGATGGTGGATCCGTGCTATGGTTGTGTTCAATTTGATCAATGATAGAATCACCTGAATCATGATGGATGTGAATCAAATGAGATATGTGAAAGATAGTGTACATGACTAAAGGTTGCTTATTGTTCCTAATTGATTGAGCTTGATGGATCAATTCAGGCAAAATGGTAACATATTGGTTATGCTCAACAGCTCAGCATGGTGAGAAAATGTTGATACTAGATTAGAGAGTTAGAATTTGGAGACTCTAGATCAGAGAGTTAGAATTTGGATACTAAGTAGCCAAAATTGCATATTATATATCACATGATTGACAAGATCATGCTTCATAAAGAATGGAGATAGGTGACTTAAGTCGAGAGAGCTTGATCAAGGTAGATTGGTTGTGGTTATGAAGTGCTTCTTTGTCAAATTTCAGACCTACTATCAAATGTCAATGACATGTAGAGGTCATGTTTTGTGGAACCAATGTAACCTGCAAATGAAATGTGTGCACTTCCTTTATTTGCCCGAAATCCAAATGATGTTAGCCTTTATGAATTTTGCAATCTGACAATGTTTTCATCTTATCTAGCAACCAAATATGTGAGATATAATCATGCTTATTATAATTACATGAATTAACATCATGAAGTGAACATTGAACGTTTAAACGACAGCACATTGCCAATTCTTATTTACATGTTAATCTGGGGTGAATGTGACATCCAGGGTGAATGTGAGCCTTGGTCCCACCGAGGATCGCTATCTCTTGACTGGATTGCACACAGTCAATGATATCTACTGTAGCTGCTGCCAACGGCTCCTTGGCTGGAAATATGTAAGTTGTCAATTTCTGTGTTGTTTAATGTAGAGTTCATTTAAAACTAACAATGTAGGTTTGTTAAAGCATGCAAGTTAGTCAAACTGTTAAATTTGAGTGTTATATCTTAGCTTTCTTTATGTCTAGGTGGATAAACATCCTAACACAATCCTGTAAAAAACTAAAAATATACTACCTCCGTTCTTTTTTACTTGTCGTTTTGGACATCAACACGGTCTCCCATACACACCTTTGGCCATTACTTTTTCTAATTATATGTTAGTAAAATTATAAAAAAAAATACAATGATATGGAAGTTTTTGATGATGAATCTAGTGATAACATTCCCACGTAACAAATCCAAATACTTTTGTGTATATTAGCAGTCAAAGTTTTAAAATGTTCACTTCACGCATTCTAAAACGACATCTATAAAAGAATGGAGGGTGTATGTGAAATGATGTTTCAGTTGATCAACTTGGTCGGATATCAAATACCTTTTGAAACAATGGGATAAGTAGATTCCCTTCGTAGTGCATAGAAAGCTCTAAGGCATGATCTCGGCATTTCTAGAGGCCACTACATTTAGAATTCTGGTTGTATATATTGTGTAGTTTTAAGTGCACAAACTTCGTCCGTACACTTACTCGTGGACAGCAAGTGGTTATACGTCTTTCTATTTCGCCGGACCTCTTCTTTGTGTTAGCTTTTTTTTTATGTGCAAAACATATGCACTTTTGCATGCCTTGATTGGGAAATTGTCAAGGGAAATTGGGCAATTAAATGTACTTTGTGCCTTCTGACTTAAGGTATACATGATCTCTTCTCTCCCTCCTAATTTTATCTTCTCGTATAGGAAGATCATAACGTGATACCATCGGTTGAGAGGATGAATGGTGAATAAATGATGTTGTATCTGTAGGAGTCAAATAAGTGAAATCTCTCTCTATTCACTCATCTAGGCTCCTAGGATTTTCTTTAAAAGGTTTCTCTTGAAATGTGAATCATGTGCAATGAGCTTCATTGCAATATCCACAGTTTTAACACACACGAGAATTGTGCTGTGCACAAAACAGGCAATGTTCAGTGTTCAAGCTGTAGCTTAAAATTTGGTTAGTCCAGAACTTTATTTGAACTGAGATTGGTCAAGCACATCATCCAGTTCTGATCCTGATAACCAAAGTACATGAGGATACGTAACAATTATTTCCACCATCATGTAATCGTAGTGATTTGTACTAGAGGATCAAAAGAAACATGGAAATACAATATATGTTTCCTATGTCAAGTGGTCAGCATCTGCTATTATGTATGAGTACTTCTTAGCCAAGGAACATATGTCCCAACTTGTTCTTCTAGTTTTTCACGAGGAGCACAACAAATTCTATGTTGTTTTCGTAGTGTCATATAGAGTTGTAAAAAAAGCTCGAGCCTCACGAGCTGCTCGAACTCAGCTCGCTCTAGACCCGGTTCGAGCTGAGCTTGAGCTTGATCCCGAGCTCACAAGCTTCACCAAGCAGAGTTCGAATAGCTCGCGAGTCTGGTAAATTTACGAATCACATGTTAAATATTACTACATATTAGTTCTTACCGAGCTTACTCGAGCCGAGCTCGAGTATTTTTTATTGTTGAAAATTAGTGCATATTGAATTGTTGATTGTTACCGAGCTTAGGGTTTGTTTGTTTTTACTTTGGATTCTCTAAAAGCTGATTCTGGATTGTGGCTGTAGAGAAGCTAATTCTCTAAAAGCTGGAATTTAAAAGCACATATGAAGTGGATTGTGGATTCTAGTGTATATTGGTGGGTTGGATTGTGAGAATCAATTCCTAGAATCGGGTTGTTTATTTTTTATTCTGCTTTTGGGACCACAATCAGAATCAAAAGCAAAAATGAACAGGCCCTTACTCGAGCCGAGCTCGACCCCAACTCAAGCTCGCTCGAGCTTGGCTCAAGCTTTTACTGAGCTCGAGCTTGGGAGGCTAGGCTCGCTCGAGCTCGGCTCGTTTACAAGCCAAGTTTCATAGATATCAACTTTTGATATGCTGGTTTGGCTGTTTTTTCCATGGTATGTAGCAGATTGTTAGCTTATCATGAGATTGTTATTGTTTGGCTGCGGTTGTGCTCAATGTTTTCCTCTAGAAGCATGATTTTGCCTGTTTCCTTGTGCTTTCCACTGCCATGTGAGCAAGCCTGGGTCATAAACACTTGAGCGTTTGGTCCGATTGTCGCTGAATACGAGCACATGGACACAAGCAGGGTTCACAAAATCGACGATTTTCGACTGTATCGAAGTGTCTTGGCAATAAAAACCGCTCGGTAAACCGTGGAGTTTAAATGCAAATTCAAAATTTTGAAAAAATATTTATCAAAAAGTGTTAATCTTTTTTGAATTTTTTTGTGTGAGTACCTGAGGCAATGCTAATGATGCTATAAAATTTTCAGATGATTACCAGACCTGTGTATTTTTTAAAAATTCTAACAGTGATACTGTCAGAATATATAACAGTGATACTGTCGGAATATATGCTCTTCAGTTTTTTATTTTCTAGGGGAACTAAATGAAGTCTAATATTTCTTAAACTTTTTTTGTGATGTTCTAAGGTAATACTAATAATGTTATAAAATTTTCTAATGATGATCAAATATATGTATTTTGTTTTAATTCTGAAAGTACTACTGTCATTGTATATGCTCTTCTGTTTTTTATTTTATATGGGTACTAAATGAAGTCTAATATTTCTGAAAATTTTAGTACATGATCCTTGGACACTAGATATGATTACATTAAAATTTTATAATATAATCAATCCTGTAATTTTTTTATAAAAATCTGACAGTATCTCTGCTCCTTTTCATTAATTGTTGTTTTTTATTTTTTAGAAGCACTAAATGATTTTAAAAATTGTTTAGATTTATCTGAGGTGTTTTATAGATTAATTGGGATTTTTTGTAATTTCTTAAAATAATTTAGATTTTTTTCCTTTTTTTCAATTTTCCTTCTGTGGCCTGAAAATAAAAAAAAACGCTCAAAAATCGCAAAATGGTCGAAAATCGAAGAAAACCGATCGAAAATCGGTGAAGATGGCTCGATTTTTGTTTTTTCGCCGTTGTTTGTCCGTCGAGTTCAAAAATTTTGAATTCAAACTTCTTCGGTTTCCAAAATCGTTCGAAAATCGAATTTTCGATTTTTGTTAACCCTGGACACAAGGGAACATGCAAATACGCTCCTTAATTCTTGCAAATTTTCCTCTGGATGTTGGGTTATTTTATCTGGACCTTGTGATTACCATGATGACTGCCCTACTCATTGAACAACATGCAGGAAAAAGCGTATAACGAAGACCAGAAGTACAAAGAAGGCAAATATATATTAGAGAAGCACATGATGCTCAAAGAAGGATGGTAACAGAAAAAAAATTGATGAAATATTAAGTCTGCAAATGCAGACATTTGCAACTGTGTAAAGTGATGCTGAACACTGGCTGTTAATAATTTCCTGAACATTGATTATGCTGTGAGGACAATCACCATGAACATGCATTTGCGAAATACGCAGTCTGACACCCGCTGTTCGTCTTCTGATAGCTTGTTGATGTCAGTTTGCTTGGTTCACCAGTTAAAGTTTGTAGATGTTAGGCTGTTAGCTCTGCAGCTGCCGAAATAGACAGAAATGGCGCTCATAGCCTGATAACTGATTGGTTCAGTTCGTTTAATTGTCACCAAGGTAACCATCTTGACTTGCCTAACTCCAAAATCTGGTAGTTACGACTAAGGTTTCAAATTTCGTTTTTAAACCATATCTCGAAGGCAGCTGAAATTAGAAATTTCAGCAAGATTTCGGAATTTCAACCGAAATCTGGGTGATTTTTTTTTTGAAATCCGGTAATTTTGAGATAGAGAAAACCAAAATTTCGGCTATTTTGAACCGCATGTGAAATAGTCTCCCAAGGTTAGAAAAAATTAGGGAAAATATGAAAAGTCATGTAAGTATTTATCTACATTTACTATCTATTTGAATGCAAAATACAAGTATTTGCATATAAAATACCCTAATTTTAGACTCAGAAGAACAAACATCACATTAAGAAAGTGTATGAAGTAACCCTTCAGTCTCCCTCTCTTAACAAATTCATCAGCAACCTATACAATAAGGAATCATATAGGAGTTTCAGAGAAGTAAGTCAATAGCACAAATAACCAATTATCCATAAGCATTCCAGACATACCAATGCCCTCAATTCGTCAGTTAGTTTTCTCTGAAGATCTTCATTAGGTATGGGCTTCCCCGACCTAATGCATGCCCCATGAACCACAGAGGCGCGGAATAACATCTTCCATCCCCAGGAATGCCTGGGGATCCATGTAAATCAGTCACAAGTAGTCAGCTAAATGTTTATGCTATGACCATGCCCAAGTTGAAAAGGCAATTTACTAAGCTCAAAAATTTCATTTCTCACCAGTCACAGAATAATCAGTGTAGACTGTAGACTTTCTTCCCATGAGTTGAACTCGTGGATAACCCATCAGGAACGATGTCCAGATGAAGCACCGAGCGAATCAAAACACCATCATCACCCTACCAGCGACAGGTCAAAGTTCTCATCCGATGCTCCTCGGGTTTCGGCTTCCCACCCACTTGGCCATGGCCCAGGAGAAGAACTTCAACATGACGACCACCACCAAGGCCGCCGCTTGAGCGATGGTTGCCTGAACGATGCTGTGCCACTATCCTCGATCTACCAAATCGGTAAGTATAGTTGTGATTCCTTCCACCTACCTCCTCCTCGTAGGGCCTGTTTGTTTTAGCTTTTGATTCTAGATTCTAGCCCCAAAAACAGAATAAAAAACAAATAGCTCGATTCTAGAATCCAATTCTCACAATCCAGCCCACTTATATACATTAGAATCCACAAACCACTTCATACGTGCTTTTAGATTTCAGCTTTTAGAGAATCAGTTTCTCTACAACCACAATCCAGAATCGGCTTTTAAAGAATCCAAAACAAAAACAAACATGCCCTTACTCTCCTCATCCAAATTGCTCACTCCATTTGGCATCTCCCTCACCGAATAGCCGCCTCCATAGTCATCTCCTCCATGTCCGGTGAGACCCACCGCTGCACTTGATCTTCGTCACCATGGCAAGGAGGTGGGGTGCTTACACCAAAGGTGGAGGAGGAGGACGGGATGTTGGGGAGACGTTCGCACTCAGGTTTGAGCAAGGTTCAAAAAAGCACTAGGCGGTAGACGGATAGAGGGCCACTGCCTAGCGCCTAGCCCGCCTAGAAATCGCAAAATGGCAAGCTGCAGCGAAACAAAAGAGTGAAAGACACACATGAAAGATGAAATATGATCACAAAACAGTCTCACATATAATATAGTCACAAAACTAAGTCTCACACATAACATAGTCACAAACTAAGTTCCACACATAATATAGTCACAAAACATAGTCCCACACATAACTAAGTTTCACAAAAGAGTGAAAGACACACATGAAAGATGGAATATGATAAATGATAAGATATGATAGCATTAAATGCAATGAGCCAATGATCATGAAATGATCAATCCTCTAAAGGATAGAGCTTTCGTGGCAACACTTCGTCTTCGTCATCCTCGAACTCAACAGCCACCTCTTCATCCTCATTGCCCTCCTCTTCTTCGATTGAAAATCATCATCATGAAGCTCTCTCACTCTTGCACTCCTACGAAATTCAAGTTGTTCACTAGTAACCATAGCTTCATCAAGAACTTCCCATGGTATACCGGGAACTACTTCATCCTCATCCTCCTCGTCCGTAGAAACAACCAATGCATGATTATCCCCTCCCTCATATAGAAATCCTTGAGCTTCGGAAGCATCACAACATAGGAGGACATCAGTGTTCTTCTTTGCCATGATCCTTTCTTTCTTGGGCAACATTCTAGCATTGAATTGTATATAGACTAGACTGTTGAGGCGGGCAGTGGTTAGCCTATTTCTTTTTTTTTTTTGGTATGTATCTATGAATTGCAAAGTAGATTGAGATATTACATGAGTTTGGGAATTGAGACATTACATGAGATTGGGAATTGAGACTTGAGTATTGAATATTATGACTCAAGAGTAGAGACTAACCGATTCAAAAGTGCTCCAATTTCTTTCACAACCGGAAGAGCTTGAGGTCAATGAGAGGATGAATGTTCAGTGCTGTTGGCTAAATTTAAAAAAATAAAGAAGGTGAAGAAGGACTGCAGAACAGTGCTGAAATATACATGAAATACTCAGCAATACCCATGGGGATACACGTGAGATTTAGTATGTAGGAAAATACAGAGTGAAATATGGGCTTTGTATTCATTTAAACAGGAGGTATATTGACTATAATGGCATTTGTAATTAAAAAACCTACTATTTCACTGATGTTTTTTAAACTTGCGATGATTAGAGGGCATTTCAAAGGAATGTCAACATGGTAGGGGCGGATCTATATAAAAAAAGGTTTTTGGGGTCATTGGGTCAACCCGAACTTGTAACACTGACTTGGAACTTGTAATAAAAAGATTATATGCTTATATGCAAAAAGAATCATGTGTATTGACTTGAAAAGCGTCGGTATCACTTGACCTGATCCGTATACTGTAGATCCCCCGTGTAACATTGGGCTCATAACCTTGTAATGCACTGATATCGGGCTATGCCACGAGCGACCAAATGGAAGAAGCACTTGACCTCTTTGCGGTGGCGCTACGAAAACGGTGTTCTTCCAACGACTTCACTTTTGCATGTGTGCTGATATGGACGAGTGCATGCTTTGGTCTGATATGAAAATCGATTCCATGGCAGCATTTGTAAACTAGGGACCCGAGGATGGTGTAATTGTTGCCACTGGATACCCTCACTGGCATGTACTGTAAATTGGGTTCGATGAAGCATCCCAGGAAAATCTTGAGCAGGGCTGGAGAATACAATGGTACTTGGTGTGCCACACGATGGGGCCGGTGCGGTAAATAAGCTCTTGGAGTGTTTCAGTGTATGATCAAGTGTGGTAACCAACTAGATAGAATTATTCTTCTCTGAGCTTTATCTACTTGTAGGTTCAAAGGTTTGGTACATGAAGGAATGGGCGAAATTTCCCAGTTGTGTCAAACCTGGATCACTATGCCCTATGTGGTCCACATGTTAAGCCGAGCAGGGATGTTTTCCTAAAAAGCCAATAAGCCTCTCCAAACGGGTCAGCTTTTAAGCGACTTTTGGCATAATCTAGAAGATACATTGGCTGTGTTTGAGGGGTTTAAATTCAGCTTCAGTTTTCAAAAAACCAATAAGCCCTTCCAACCAGGTTAGCTTTTAAACGGCTTTTGGCATAAGCTAGAAACCACATATAACTAGCAAAAACAAAGAGCTGAAAGCTAGGTGAGGCCTGTTTTTGCAACTTATTATTGAGGTGAATTAGCTATTTGTCAAACAACCTCTTATAAAAATTATAACTGCTTTTCAGCCCCGAAAGCTAAAAACAGTTTTTCAAAAAAGCTACAACTCCTTCAAACAGACCCATATAACTAGCAATAACTAAAAGCAGGGTAGGATGTGCTTCAAACGATCTCTCATAAAAAGCTTCAACCACTTTTTAGCCTAGAAAACCAAAAAACAGTTTTTTAGAAAAGTTACAGTTAGGGTTTGTAATATCATTGATAATCATGCAAATATCGTGATTATCGACCATATCGAGCTGGTTTGATACATGAAAACGCTCGATAAACCGATGGAATTCAAATGCAAATTCAAAAAAATTAGAAAAAATTATCAAAATGTGTTAAAAGTTTTTTAAAATTTTTGTGTGAGGTTCTGAGACAATGCTAATGATGCTGTAAAATTTTCAATTGATTATCAGATTTGTGTATTTTTTAAAAAATATGACAGTGCTACTGTCTTTATATATAATATTTTGTTTTTTATTTTCTATGAGAACTAAATGAAGTCTAATATTTATGAAAAAAAATTGTGAGGTCCAGAGGCAATGCTAATTCTGTAAAATTTTCAGATGATGATTAGACCTATGTATTTTTAAAAAAATTCTAACAGTGCTACTATCTTTGTATATGCTCTTCTATTTTTTGATTTTCTAGAGGCAATAAATGAAGTATAATATTTATGAAAAATTTGCTATATGATCCTTGAGAACTCTTTATGATACCATTAAAATTTCATAGAATGATCAAGCTTGTAAAGTTTTATAAAAATTTGAAAGTGTCTCTATTCCTTTTCATTAATTGCTATTTTTGATTTTCTAGAAGTACTAATGAATTCAAAAATTGTTGAAATTTCTCTAAGATGTTTTATAGATTAATTCAGTTTTATTGTGATTTTATACATTTTTTTCAATTTTCATTGATTTTTTCACTTTTCCTTGAGTGTGCAGAAATTCAAATAAAATCGCTCAAAAATTAAAAAAAAATCACTCAAAAATTGAAAATTGGTCGAGTAACGAACAAAACCGGTCGAAAATAGGTGAAAATTTCTCGAAAATCCATAAAATCGCTCGGTTTTTGGTTTTTTCACCGTTGTTTGACCACCGAGTTCAAATTTTTTGAATTCATACTTCTTCTGTTTTTACCGATTTTCGACCCAGTTTTATTGATTTTCATAAATAAAAAATCGTTCGATAATCACGATATCGATATTGTGAACCCTGGTTACAGGTTTACAGCTCTTCAAACATGCCCTGAGAGAGATATTAGGTTCTGCAGAGAACAAATTGCAGAAGTGTAATAATGCCACTTTTTCGACGTGTGGCGTAGGCCTCCAAAGGTTGATGTTGCTGTTAAGGAACCTCGCTATCGAATAGTCCGGGGTTCCCGAACAGATCTAAAATTGGAGAACAGAGAGAGACACAGGTTTAGGGAGAGCAACGACAGAATACTTTATTGCTTTCTGATTGCTTGTACATAGGGGACCCCCCTCCTCCTTATATAGTAGTCGCCTAGGGTTTCGGCTAAGGGACCATCGTGGGCTTTTCATTGGGCCACGTGGTTTCCCAACACTCCCCCTTGGGCCCTTTGTCGCGAGATGCATATGCCTCATTAAAACTCCAGAAAACCCCCGTGGGAAAAATACTTGGAGAAAGAGTACATAGCATACGCTTACTATGTTGCACGAATCGCCTCATTAAAACCTTATGCAAGAAAACTTCATGAAAAACTTGCTAAGGAAAAAGAGTACAATTCACCCCAAACTTCAATTGCTAATCTTCGAGATTCATGTTGGGTATTCAAAATTCATGTTCGAGATTCATGTGGGAGTATGTGAAATATCTCCCCCTGAAATCTGCACTTCTCTAAATCTCATCATCCCAATTCCTTTAACGCACCTTTCAAAGGTAGATGCTGGGAGTGATTTAGTGAACAAATCTACAAGATTTTCACATGGCTTAGTATGCAATATCTTGATCTCGTTCATCTTATGCAATTCGTGAGTATAGAAGAACTTGGAGTTGATATGCTTCGTGAGATTGCTCTTCACATAACCCATCTGTGCTTGAGCAACGCAAGCTGCATTATCTTCATATATGATCATGGGAGTTTGCTCATTGTTCAAGCCACATGACTTCTGGATGTGGTGAACCATTCTTCGGAGCCATGCACATTCATGAGATGCTTCATACAAAGCAATGATTTTCGAGTGGTTTGTCGATGTCAAGACGAGAGTCTGCTTAAACGACTTCCAGGAAACTGTTGTTCCTCCACATAGGAAAACATAGCCAGTTTGGGACTTGCCAGTATGCGGGTCTGATAAGTACCCAGCATCGACGTAGCCGACCAAATTCAATTCATTGTTTCTTCTGAAAAACAAACCGAGATCTTTGCTTCCTTGGAAGTAACGGAAGATGTCCTTGATCCCTTTTCAATGCCTTTTGGTGGGTTCTGCACTGTACCGAGCTAGCAAATTCACAGCGAACGCAATATCCGGCCTAGTACTATTCGCAAGGTACATGAGCGCTCAAACGCACTCGATATGGGAATTTCGCTCCCGTGACTTCCTCCCTCTTCTCTAGGTCTGTATGGGTCTAGGTCTGCTTGGAGTGACCTTCCGACCATTGGAGTCTTTGCAGGATATGCCTTTTCAAAGCCAAATCTTTTCAACACCTTCTGCGTGTAGGTTGATTGATGTACCAAGATTCCTACTTGGACATGCTCAAGCTGCAAGCCTAAACAAAACTTGGTTTTACCCAAATCCTTCATTTCAAACTCAGACTTCAAGTATGAGCATGCTTCTTCAATTTCTTCATCCGTCCCAATGATGTTCAAGTCATCTACATAGACGGAGATTATACATAATCCATTCGGGATCATCAGATAAACACACATGGACAATCTTCATTGTTTGTGTAGCCTTTCTTGCAGAGGAAGTCACTCAGCGATTGTACCACATTCTTCCCGATCGCTTTAGCCCATACAATGATTTCTCCAATTTCACACTGCACAAGTTTCTATTTGCTCTGCCTTGGTTGGGATAAGGATTCCTTCCGATGCTTTCATGTATATCTCCGAATCCAAGTTTCCATACAAATATCTTGTGACAACATCCATTAGCTTCATTCTCAACTTCAAGTTGATCGCCATTGAGATCAAATATCTAAAGGTAATTCCTCCCATGACCGGAGAATAGGTTTCTTCATAATCAACTCCGTGACGTTGAGTGAAACCTTGAGCTACAAGCCTTGCCTTGTACCTTACAACCGTTGTTTTCATTCCTCTTCCGAACAAAGACCCATTTGTGACCTACGGGGTTTATATGGGGAGGTGTGTGCATACTGCTCAAACACCTCTCTCTTGTTCAGAGAGACTAACTCTGCAGTGATTGCCTTCTTCCATTCTTCCCAATCTAGCCTTTTCTTGCACTCTGCTAGAGATGCAGGCTCGGGATCATGGTCAATGATCGAGGCAATCTTCTTTACAAAGTATGCATCGATATTGGTTGTTGCTCTATTCAGGGATTCTCTTGTTATTACAAAGTTTATGCCCATTTCTTCATGGGGTGCTTCATGCACTTCTACCTGCTCTTCGCTGCTATTCCCTATCGCAGGAGCAAGTTCCTTTAGCTTTTCATCGCCTATGTGTGCGCACACATTATTTTCGGCGGCTTCCTGCAGTGGAAGATTCAAGTCTAGAATTGCCTTTTCTGTCGGCTTCTTTCCAGTGCCAGGTCTCAACTGGCTCCCCTTCTTTCCTTGGGGTATTTTTGTGATTGGTTGTGGTAAGTCCTTTCGTCCAGTTTTCTCCAGACGTCTCCGGGTACTTTGGGTTTGAGGAGCCAGATTTCCTGTTCGTTTTCTTTGAGGCTTCTGAACAGGATGAGGGATACCTTCTATTTTCTTTGGTATTTCCACCCTCTCTGGTGCATTTCTTGCGGGTACATGCGACTTAACCACGCCTTCGGATCACAAAATGATCAGCGATTCATTTGCTAGATTCTGCAAATCAATTATCTTATGGACTTCTTGATTTGCTTCATTAGTGCGGGGGTCATGCGCGGGGATTCCAGTGGAATGCCATATGATTTCCCAGCATTTTTCATCCAAAGGTTGATTTCCTCCCCCTAATGACGGGAAACGATCCTCGTCAAAAATGCAATCAGCGAATCGGACTGTATGCAAGTCTCCAGTCATGGGTTCCAAATACGATTATGGATGCACTCTCATAACCAACGATATCCCGGACTTGCGGAGAGGCCCATTGCGATCAATGAGGGGGTGGTATAGGAACATATACCATACACCCAAATTTCCTGAGATGGGAGATCTTCGGGATGATCCCGTGCACAAGCTGCATAGGAGAATGGATGTTGTAGGCCGAAGGTCTGAAGTTAATGAGAGCTGCTGCATGCAGGACTGCGTTTCCCCAACAAGTGTTGGGCAAGTTACAACTTTACAAAAGCGGTTTGGCAATAAATTTAATCCTCTTTATTAGTGCTTTAGCTAGTCCATTCTACGTATGGACGTGCGGTACGGAGTGCTCAATTGCTATCTCTGTTGTCGTGCAATAATCATCAAATGCCTTTGAAGTAAATTCTCCGGCATTGTCCATTCTGATGGACTTCACGCGATGATCAGGGAAAGCATTCTTAATTCTTATGATGCGAGATCGCTTTGCAAAAGCATGGTTTCTTGTTGACAATAAGCATACATGCGACCATTTCGAGGAAGCATCGATGAGCACCATAAAGCATCAAACGCCCCGACAAGAGTGAATCGGGCCGCAAATATCCCCGGATGCGTTCCAGAATGCAGGAATTTCACTTTGCACTTTCATGACAGAGGGTCTTGTTATTAATTTCGGTGGCACATGCAGGCACACGAAATCTTCATGATTCGGAAATTTTAACATTAATGCCATGACCTTGTGAGTTATTCGCTATATTTCTCATCATTCTAAGACCAGGTGACCTAATCTGCCATGCCATAAAGAAAATAACTCAGAGCTTCTAAAAACAGTCTTCAAGGAAGTATACACTTCGGGTGCATGAATATTCGTGTAGTACAACCCAGATTCATATGAGGGACATTTTTCTAATACCATTTTTCCACATACCGCGTGCTTCACGATGTACAAGTATTATTTGCCATTTTCTTCATTGGTTTCTACATGAAAACCATTGGCGCGGATATCATTAAAGCTTAAGAGAGTGTGTGTTGATTCAGGGTACAAAAGGGCTTCTTCAATTACCAAAGTTATACCCATAGGCAATATAATAGTGGCTCTTCCTGAGCCTATTACATATGAATCGCTTCCTGCGATCGTAGTAATTTTTCCAGCGTTCTTCGTGATCGACTGGAAGTATTTAGACTCTCTTAAGATGGTATTTGTTGTGCCACTATCAACAATGCATATCTCTTCCATTTGGGCGCTACACGATTTCTAAAAAGGAAAAATAATTCCAATCAAATAGTGGCAAAATAATTCAAACATTGCTTGCAAATGGAAGAATACTGGAATAAAGAATAAATTGCATATTTATTCATGAGATAAGTATGCTCTTCTAGAGCTTACAATTCATTATTCAAAAGAAATTGCTAATAACCATAATCTAAAAAATGCATTAAATGAATCAGAAATATGCATTAATTTCATTTCTATGTCATCAATGTAAGTTTTCTTCATTTGCCATAATATTGGTCGCAGATCGATGTCCGGCTATTCGTGAGGATGAGACAAGTGGGGTATCTTCATCCATGGTATCATCATCACCAATCTTGGCGGCGCGCCTCATTGGGCGTTTTCCTTTGCCTTCCTCTTAGCCTGATATGCGTTAATCACTTCCTTGGATTCCCGACATATCTTCGACCAGTGTCCCCAAGTGCCGCACCTGAAGCACGTTTGGTTCTGCTGTCCATACGGCTTGGCGTGCGCCTTTTCTTTGTCATCCTTCTTCACTGGAGCTTTGGACATTCCTTTGGCCTGATTCCTCTCTTTTCCACCATGCTTGCCCTTCTTTCTATGAATGGGCTTTCTCACCTTATAGCTATTGGCATTGACTTCTGTGCTAGTGCCTCGTCCATGTGGCTGCGAGACATAGTTCTTGCGTAGAACATCGTCTTGCGATTCCGCAACGTGCATTACATCAATCAGTTCGCTATACTCCTTGTATGCGTCCTGACGATAGCTGCGGGCACTCTGGATAGCATTTGGGTGGAAGGTAGAGAGAGTTTTCTCAATCTTCTCCTCATCAGTGATCTTCTTGCCACATATAGAGAGATTGGTACAAATTCTATGCAAGGTAGAGTTGTACTCGCCACTTTGCTTTGAAGTCGCAAACTTCAAAGGACCCAATCTTCTTTGTGCTTGGGGCAAGATGGTGTACTTGAGCTTCTCGAATCGCTTCTAAAGTGCAGTCCAAAGCTCAAGTGCACTCTCCTCAGCCATATATTCATTCTTCAAAGTGGCTGATAGGTGGTGCCTGAGAAAGTGCAAGGCTTGATCGTTTTGCTCGACGGTAGGTTTCGCGTCCTGCGAGGACCCTAGACCAATCGCTGCACGGAGCTTTTTGCCCCCAAGAACGATCTTTACGTCCGATGCCCAAGTGAGATAGTTCTGACCGTGCGGGGCCACTTCTTCAAACTCACAGTTCACGATGCCGGACATCTGCATGATTTCAAAAATTCTGACATTAGATTACTGCGTGTAATCTAATAGAAAATTGTTGCATAAGGCATAAATTGCAGAAAAAAATGCCATGCATTGCAGTATACAAAATAAAGCAATGAATTCAAATTTCATAAATAATATTCATAAAAACAGAGAAATAAAGCTAGAAAATTAAAAACAGAACCGAATAATTTTCTGGATTTTTCTAGCAATTTTCCAAATTTTCTTCTATTTTTCTTCTTCTTCTTTTTCTTCTTTATTTTTTCTTTCTTTTCTTTCTTTGGCCGAAAAGGCCACTGGGCCGCGCGGGCCTTCCTTTTTGGCCCATAAAGAACCGGCGGCTAGGGTTCCCAAGCCCTAGTCGCCAGTGCATTCGCCCGGTGCCGCCTGCCCTTCCGGCTTCCTCCCACGCGCCGCCATGTCTCCCTTTCGGCTTCCCCTCGCGCCGGCCGACAGCGGCGGCAGAGCGAGGCGAGGTGGTGCACGGTTGCCGGCGGCAGCACATCAAGATGTGCTGGTGCGGCTTCGAGCGATGCTTCGGGTGCTTCGTGCACGGCACCGGTCGAGGCGAGGAGAGGAGGCGTGGCGCGGTGCGGCGAGGAGAGGTGGCCATCACAGCACATACGGCGGCAATCTGCGGGGCTCGGACCACGGCGGCGGCGGCGGCGCGGCGGCGCCGGGCGCGAGGGCCTTGTGGGGTCGCGCGGCGCGGCGGCGGCGGTGGCGGGCGAGCCAAGGTTCGGCGACGACGGCTTGGGACGCGGCCTTCGGCGCTTCTGGCGCGTCCTCGAAGCGCGGCGCGGCTGCGAGCCTAGGCCGAGCGGCGAGGCCGATGGCGCTCTTTGGGCGGCGCGCGCGCGAGGCCGAGGCGCGGGACGGCCGCGAGCCTAGGTCGGGCGACGAGGCCGAGGCGAGGCACGGCGGCGGCTTCGGGCCGGGCCGAAGTCGGCGGAGCCACCGAGGAGGGGCCAGCCAGCCGAGCCGACGCAGCTGGGAGGCCGAGCCGGGCGACGGCGCTGCGGAGGCCGAGGTCGGGCCGGGGCGGCGACACGGAGGCCGAAGTCGGGCGGTCGCGGCACACGCGATGCCGAGGTGGGCGATGACGCCGCGAGGCCGAGCCGGCGCCGTCTTGCGGCGTGGAGGCCGAGGCCGGCGCTTCATGCGGCGGCGTGGCGACCGAGGCCGCGCTTCGTGCGGCGGCGTTGTTTTTTTTTATGAATGAACAGTAACTTCATGTACTGTAAATTGTACCGCTTGTAGCTTCATGCCACGCGATTTAACGCAGATCTGCGCGTAGGTTAGATGTATGCATAGAAAACAACAGCGGTTAGATTCAATCGTCGAATTCCCACCTTTTCTCACCTTTTCAATCTGTTCACCGGTAGAGCTTCGTGCTGATAACGTGTTAAGGAACCTCGCTATCGAATAGTCCGGGGTTCCCGAACAGATCTAAAATTGGAGAACAGAGAGAGACACAGGTTTAGGGAGAGCGACGACAGAATACTTTATTGCTTTCTGATTGCTTGTACATAGGGGGAACCCCCCTCCTACTTATATAGTAGTCACCTAGGGTTTTGGCTAAGGGACCATCGTGAGCTTTTCATTGGGCCACGTGGTTTCCCAACAGTTGCCTACAACGTCCCACCATGGAGGCGGTCTAACACAGCGTCCTTTCCAGATTTGAAACAACCAACCCACCTTCTCACATGTTGATTTCAGGATTATTATTTTTTATTGTTATGTTTTAAGGTAGTTATTGATTCATGAAGATTGTATAAACACGAGATCAAAAAAGGCAGTTCATATATATCCACATCTATCTTCATTTTATTGATATTTTCTGGTGTCTAGCAATGTATCTCTATGGCCCCACATGTAGTGAGAGTTGAGAACTTTTTATAGTAAGTAATGATCTAAAATGATCTACTGGAACTCTTAGTCCTCGTTAGGAAACTTCAGGTGAGGAGTCCGTTTAGAAAAGCGTCCACCTCTATATAGAATTTAGAAACAACTATTAATTAATATAAAATTCTAGTAATGCTGTTCTAATTACTGAACCAGGCCCGAAAACCCCAGCCTGCCTCCAACCATGGAGTCGTATTTGCCAGCGCCACGGTGCCAGAACATAACACACCAAATCTGTCCTCACAAAAAAAGAAAAAATAACCCAGAGAGTGATAGAGAGACAAGAAAGCAAGGTTGAATGGAAACGCGCCAATAGTAATTGTATATCCTTGCCGTGCACGGTGCACCCACAAAGTGATATGTGGCAGCCGCCTAAATCGAAATTAAAGGAGTATTATACAGCCAAAATTGTTGTCCAAGGGTCCATAGCTGGCATTCGTCAACATCTCGAAGTCCAGAGTAAACGATTATATCATACCTCTACTAGCATTCCAAGAACTTAAGCTGCCATGGAGAACACGGCTGGGAGTCTGGGACAGTTAACAATATTTGCTCGAAGTTTAATTACCTTCCTCTTGTCTTCGTACTCAAAATTTGCACAAGCTTTACTTAACATGGACTGCTTACTGCCTCAACCATATAAAGGGCCAGCACCTAGCTCTCCTCCTCCCAGCTAGCTCAGTTCCAAAGTCCAAACCTGCAAGCTGCATCCAAACAACACAGGGACATGGGTTCTTCTATCCCGGAGCAGCAATTCACCTTTGCCAGCCCTACCATTTCAGAAACCTACGAGGATGCGCTGGACTTCGACTACGAATCATGGATTGAGCAATCCAAGAGCAGCTACTACTCAAGACAGGATGACAAGAGCTCCGCGGCGAGCGTCCAGATGGACGCCGATGCGAGGCACCACCAACAGATGATGCTCCGAGCAGAAGTGGGCCTGCCTGACGAAGCTTACGAGCTGTCGCTGCGAGACCTCACCGAGCTGCCCAATGCGGGTGGGGTGAAGAAGGGCACATCGGGCAGCAAAAGGAGCAGGAAATCATGGAGGAAGAAGTTGTTCAGGAGCGAGACCGTGGAGGGTGAAGGTCACATCGTCAAGATGTTCATGCCTTCGGCTTCAGGTGCTGGTGGGAGGAAGAAGCGTTTTCTAGGCTCAATTGTTGCTGCGATGCAGAAAACGAGTGTGTCAGGCAATGCAGATGGAGATGGTTCCATGAAAAATACAGCTGCTGGGACCGGAAACGAACGTAACAATACACGCAGCAATAGCGTGCCAAGCGAGGGCCACCAAAACGGTAGCTACGACAGGTATCTCTAAATTAAAGCAGACATTAATACTTCAGCTATGGCAGGGTTGGGCATCATGTACGTTCATACCAGTAGTTTAATTCAAAACGAAAGAAACATTTATCATGGAGTTAATTTGTCCAGTAAAACAGAACCATAACCATGATGTCCTTTTAGAATCATCTGCTCATTACATGAAACAATGCATATATATATATATATATATATATATATAATACGAGGTGAAGGCAATGCGCAACTGCACAGAAGACAAGAAAGGAGAATTATGACAGCTCACAAAACAGCGTACACTTTTGCAGGAAATCATTGGGCTGTTACCCGTTCTTCAATTCTTCCAAGTGTAAAGTGAGGCGGATAACGAGTAGTCATTTCTTCGTGTAGGAAACCGGAGGCTAGAGATCATGAGAGAGAGAGAGAGATGTTTGTATATAAACTTTCGATTTTTGTCTATGGTTAGCTGTTACATTCTGTTTATAGCTATGCCAAGTTGCTAACAACTCCGAAAAATTGTTGTTCTTGTTAATCTGTTATAAATGCAAGATACATGGAGATCCCATGATTTATGTACCTTACTCGCCATAATCAACACAATTAATCCTTCTCACAACCAGCACTAATGTCTACTCATACACTCTGCAAGGACTTACAACAGTATCGGATAACCCAGTAACCTACCAACCAAGGTGAAAAGTTCGGTTCTCAATATCTTTAATAAAAGTAGTGCTTCTATGCATTATTCATCAATATAAGTTGTACAGATCTTTAAAACAACCGAAAGGGTAATTAATCAAAAGTGATCATTTTTCTAACCCCTTTGCCTTTTTTTTTGCGAAAATAGCCCACTTTCGAATGGAATTGCAAACCTAACCCTCTTCCCATAGCAGAAAGTATCTTCCGCGCTCCTATACCGCGAAAGCATCCCCCCTAGCACCCGACCTCCCGCGCGCCACCTCCACTCCCGCACACGCCAGTCATGGGACCTCACTCCTGTGATGTGGGAGCCTCGTCTCCTTCAGCACCTTCGATGCGCGACAGCCACCTACCACGTCCCCCGCCTCCCGCGCTACCCCTCTGCAACACCCCTTCCTCTAGCGCTTCCCAGGCGCAGCAGGCGACAGTTGTTGCCTCATGTGCCTTCTGCAGTGCAGGAGAAGGCTAGATTTGTAAATTCTTTCGGGAGGGAGCCATTTTTGCCCCAAAAAATGATAGGAAGGGAGGCTAGAAAAGTGATCACTTCGAGTAATCAATATCTACTGTTTATTCAAGCTTTAATATTTGTATAATTTTCGAAAAGTGATGTATAAAAACACCGCGACTTAAGAAAAAAAAAATCTTAGCACTGAATCAGCTAATAGATACACATTGATAAGCACACAAAGCTCATGACGAACAAGTAAACAGTAGAAAATAAGGGGAACAATCATAAGTTTTGTAGGAAAGGAACAATAAATCAGGAAAACTCCTTTCTTGTGCGAACTCAATCTCTACTATCCTGTACCTTTGTGTGCCATGAGCTGCAATTAGTTTGATTCCACAAATTTGACACAAGTAAAAAAAAAGCCAAAAAACTACGCAACAAACCAGTAACCACATTCATGCTTCATAAGTTTACATATGGGATACTTAATCAACACAAACAAATCATCAATCTCTAGCTATTCATCGTCATTTTCCTCAATGTCTTGCAACAAAGCTCATCGTACTCTTGCCCTAAAGAACGAACACAAACATCTCTATCTCTACTACTTCTAATTAGGAGTTGGTGACGGTCTATTCTCCACCTTCCACGAGCGCTCCCACACGTGAAAACCTACTCGTACTAAAAAAGCGGATCTCCAAACCCATCCCGTCGCCCACGGGGGCTCGCCGACGCCGCGAGACCACTCGAGGGCTCCAGCACGCAACGCGATGTGGCGGGCGAGGCGGTGGCCATGGCCGTGGTGGTTCTCGTCGGGCGCGTCGGCGGGTGGCAGCGCTGTGGGGAACGGGGACTACGGGCGGCTGGGGCTGGGGACGCTGGAGTCGCAATGGAGCCCCACGGTGTGTCCCTTCTTCCTCCTGCACCCCAAACGCCCCACGCCCCCACAACATCACCATATGGCAAATAGAGCGATCATGTCAACAATAATGTGGAATTTTGACCTGCTGTTTTGTGCAGAAAGCGAGCGTGTGTTCGCTACGGGGCTGAACGACTTCGGGCAGCTCGGGATAGGCTCCTCAATGACTCATACTTTGGTACTGGCGTTTCTTGTCCATCATACCTCCATGTATTTTTATTCGGTTATGCATTTTCAGTTCATAGAACTTTGGCAGAGTAAATGGAAAAACAACTTTGTACATCTTAAATGTGATTTGGAGACATTAGAACAATGTTGGCTCTTATTGCGTGTTGCGAAAGCCAGTCTGTTGTATGAATTATTGTGCATACCAAATAATAAGTAAATGGCCTGTTAGCTTGAATGCACAGATATGCTTGAAAGCAGACAAAATTATTTTACTCGTTCTTTGTCAGTATCGCTCTTTACATCGGATTTTAGAACCTTCGGCTTAAGAAATAAAGCAAATATAATATCTAATTCGTGATTTTACAACATTTAGTAGCATACAATTTATGTATGTTACAGTTGGTATTAGTTTTCCTCTATCTACCTTGATATGATTTTGAGTCTTTTTCCTGATGAATTACAGGCTCTATGAGTCTGATCATTTCTTTCTTGTAGTCATTATTCCACATATCATGGTCTTTATGTGTGTATGGTAAATCAGTTGTTTTCTTTTGCATGTAGGAGCCTATTGAAGTTTCTAGATTTCATGAGAAAGTTGTAGAAGTTTCAGCTGACAACCATCATTCTTGCATGGTAACTGGTGAGCAAAAAGAGTAAGATGCAATTATGTGCCTAAATTTGATTGGCCAAAAGAAGGTGATCGTATAAACTGATTATAGCAGACTGAAGGGAGGGGGTTTACCTGTTATGTTATTGTAATTTGTAGTGGAGCAGTAGATGGTTCAAACTTCTTTGGGTAAAGGTATCTGCGAGCGTTACCAGTAGGAATATGGGTTTTTCTTTTTAAAATGCTTTTGGCAAATAATCATGTTTTAGCGTATGTGAGGGAATGATGGTTTTGGCAAATAATCATGCTTTTGGCAAATAATCATGTTTTAGCCTATGGTCCAAACTGAGCTCGAATCTGTAGAACACATCAATCACACATGGATCACACATCAATCTCTCCTACATATCTCTACATATATAACTCTATTATCCTTAGGTTCTTGCACTAGCTTTATTTCCAGTAAAATTGTGAGTTAGTGCATCTGTGCTGTATGTAGCACTATCAATCTGTCCTGTTGGATACTAAGCTAGCTTGTGCTCTTATATTTGCTCATGTTATTCATTTCAACGAGTCACAAATTATGAAAGTTTAGAACCTGGATTATCTTGAACTTGTGAATTTAGATTTTATTTAACGATGCCAGGGGTGTGCAAAGGTACTTGTTAGCTCATGTGCCACTGATCATCACCTTCTCCTGAGGCCAAGTTGGAGGCACAAAGGCATTGTACAGATGTGCTTATTTTGCTTTAGAAATGATGGAAATTATTCTAACTAAGATTTCATTGTGTTAGGTAGGTACCTGGAATCGAGTAATCTTTACCTAAATTTTGTTTTTTTAACTTCATTTTAGGAATACTGAATTAATGATGTTTGTTATTATGCTACTTCAATACACCTTGCGTAACAACTCTTCATGAGTATCAGAGTATGAATTGAAATAGAAATTATTATTATTATTTTGCATAACTTATATTCTCAAATGGGCTTGTGTTAGGTAAATGGAAATCTTGCTGTAAACATCTAAGAACAATGTAAAAAAAAAATAGTCTGTAGCAACACACAGGCACTGTATTCATGGTTGATAATTACATAACTCCTTTGCTAATTGTATTTTGATTACTTTTCTAATTCGAGGTTATTTGATTTTGGATGTATAGGCTAAAGCAGTGAATGAGTCGATGAATCACGACCTGATGCACTTCTCTTCACGATGCAAAACGGAGTTTACTCCGTCCAAGCTTAAGGTTTGCTTTTGTATATTTGCTTTGTCAAAGTGGTAGCTGCTCATATTAAAATTGAAAAGCTTGTTGATATCGTGATGATCTGTACTAAAATTGTCTATCACTGAAGCTACAAATGTGATGTGCCCTGATGCGCCAATGATGTGTCAGTGCTTACGGGTTTTGCTTAGTATGTGTCTGCTAGGAAGCGAGAAGAGTGGAGTAGGAGTACAATGATATGAATAAGAAGAATTTGATGCAATGATTATATATACTGAAGGAGAAGCATTAGACATCCGTTCTGCTGGCTTTTCTGAATGATACAGGCTGTACAAAACATGATAGCATAATTAAACGTCTTTAGCTAGACATGTCATTATATTTATTTGGCAACAGCTACTTAGAATTTGAAGGGCCGATCGCTTGTTGTTGTTAAATGGGACTCATAGAGAGAAAAAACTGTTCAATGATCACATATTCCCTCACTTTAGATGTTTTAGAAATTTGTTCTCACCGGGACATCCTCAATATTATCCTGTTCTATTGTAATATTATGAGCTCTTTTTGTTAGAGGAACACTTCATAATTTTTAATCACCATAGTACAATCATATACATATTATTAGCTAGTTGTGTTGCCTGTCCAGCACGACAACATTGACGGATGCATTGCAGCCTGCTGCTGTTGTGTTGTTATTGAACATGATTTTATTATCTCTTTTGGTTCCGATGAAATAACTACGCTATATTTAAATGCGGTTTTCCGTTGCAAAGCAAATTTTTTATCGCAAATTGAGTTAGCGGGCACATATAATTAACTTCCATTTATATCAAAGTAGTATTTCAAGGATTCTGTACAACCTCTGAGACATGGGGGCTACCCGCTTCATGGATTTAGCTGGAGGAACTTTACTAGGTGAAGCTACTGCAGGTTTGCAATTTCATTAGCTTAAAAAGTATTAGGTCCGATTTACTTGCAATTTTGCATGAAGAACCGTGGTCACCTGATGTTTGCTGCTGCACAGGAATAACAACTTGATCAGAGCCACGAGTCACATCAGACACACTTGGAACCTGAACAACCACCAAGTTTGGCTTTGTTGTCTTTCTTTTGTCTAGAAAAGAAAAAGCTTCCAGTTGCTGTTGCATTATTTCATTCTGAAAATGAGTTCTTGCATGATTAGAAACTTGAAATACATTCTGAAAATGCAAATGTTGAACAAAACAAAACTATATTGGAATTTCTTTGCCATCACAAACACATGCTCATAATTCAAAGTAAACAGTGCAAGCAAGCGATAAATCACAATGAACCTCGATGATATCTGGATCTCTTGTCACGCTATGTGAACACATAAAACCTGGATTTGGAGCTTTCACGACTTGAAGGCTTTCAAGGAAAAGAAATGGACTGATGGAGATTAGCATTCATTTACGGTAAACACCGAAAAAACATGTTTTAGTATGCCAAAAACTGCTTGGCATTCTTTTTTGAGTTTTGGACTTTGGAGTAGCATGACTTGTACTATCGAAACCTAGACTGCTAAAAGTGGTTTGACATTCTAACAGGAAAATACTATATGGATTTAGTGAACTAGATTTTGATTTCATTACTCTACTATATTCATCAAGCTGCAAGCAGCAGCAGCAATAACAACAGTTGATAAGTGCCAGTTAGGAGATAACCTACTCTTTCAGATGATAGATTTTGCATCAGCTTCGACACTCGCTCTTGTTCTGCAAAAGAAGGAAAACACATTTGAGGACAAAGTTGAGTAATAAATTCCATTCTTTCAGCTACACATGATCTGGATAGGAAATTAAGCACAAAACCCAGCAAGTGGCAGCAACCTCTCGACGCATGTTCCTGCGTGGTCCTATAAGCTGCGTAAAGTGCTATCGAGAAATTGTAAATGACATCATTCGCCACAGGGCCAGTAACTCTCTGGAGAGAAATAGCAATGCGAGGTAGCCCCTTTGCCTTCCTAGCCACAAGCTTCGCACGATCAAGACCTGAATAAGGGGAAGATGGCATTATATATCTATCCTGCAATGTATGAGAACGCCTGGAATTGGAAGCAAATCATACTATAAAAGAGGACCAGTTACTGCTGCTGCTATAGGCGAACATGCAAAACGAAATCATTTACAAGTGAACGCACAGTTGTTCAAGTAAGATAAACGAAGGAATTAAGTTAAATTGTTGGGCAAATTGAAGTGAAAAGCTGAGCAGCTACCGGGTAGGTCGTGATGTTCGTCGGCAGTGAAGAGGAGCTTCACCTCCCCAGAAGACAATGAAGATTTGAAGTATTCCAGGAAGTCAGGCCTGGAGCCGCCGATTCCAACATCGTCTCTCTTTGATTTGCACGGCAAACCGAGACATAGATAGAGAAAGATCAAAGCTATCAGTTATCATTGGGGCCAGCCACCAATCGGAGGCAGTGCAGAGAAGGAGGGGAGCTTACGAGGTCGTCGAGCTCGGCGACAGAGAGGGAGCGGTCCCACGCGAGGGAGTGGAAGTCGGTGGCGACGACGTGGAGAGCGGCGGCGGAGTGGGCGTGGGCATGGAAGACGATGGGGCGCGGAGGCGGAGCCGTGGGAGCACAGGGCTCTTCCGGCTTGGCCTCCCCGAAGACGACGCCGAACCCATCCAGGCTTATCGCCGCCGAAGACATATCGCAGCTGGACGACGACGAGGAGCGGATTGCGCGGGCGGAAGATGGGTTTTGGGTTTGGCCGCTTAATGCTTGAGGCTACCAAGCACAAGGCGTCCCCGGCGGGCACACAGCGTCTTTCTTTTATTAGTTTAGATTAAAGAGAGTGTGAATCATAGCAGTAGCTATAAAATTTGATTAAATAAGGGGTGAATCATAACAGCAGCATCCATCATAGCTGTACAATGATTTGCCCCAAATTCTGGCTTACTGCTCAAACAATCTGGACACAAGATCAGTCGCTAGACAAGTAACCTATTACAACTCCAATCATTGATTTGTTTTACATCAGAAATCAGAACTTATGTTAAAAGATTTTTGAACTGATATGCTCTACTTACATAGACAAGCAGCACTAAAAAATTTTAACTGATCTGAAAGGAAACAACCTTGGTACAAATATTTTTCTTTTTATTTCTCTTTTTTAACCTACATAGGTCTCGTATTCTGCTCTTGTGCTAATGGTCAGGAACACCACTGATCAGAAAGATGCAAACAAGATTACCGCACAAGAGGGAAATAATATCAACCTCATGAATAATCCAAACTTACAAATCAAGTCATAAAATCTGGAGACCGAGCAGTAGTACTAGTACTACACATCCTCATGAAATGATGAACACGTCTAAAGGAACGAGGGAAGGGGATGGATTACCACTGGTGGCTGGCTACGCGAATTGACGGAGGCGGCGCGGGCCTGGGCGAGCACGGCGTCGACCGAGGCCAGCGGGAGGCGGAGACCCCAACGTCCAGGCGATGCAGCGGTGGCGGCCTCAGGGGAGTGCAGCGACGGGAGTAGGCTGCCTCGGTGGAGTGGATCGGCGACGACCGAGGCTACGCTTGGGGATGAGGACGACAGCGGGCTGCGCTTGGGGACGGAGGTGGGTGTCGGAGGGGGGTGGGAGGAGGTGGGGTGTGAGGCTGGGCGGAGCGGGTGGACGGCCTGCCCCGGGCGGAGGTCGGCCCTAGTCGCAAGGGGCGCATGGCGGCGCTTATGGTAGGACCGTAGGAGAGGCTGGGGAATACAGATCGAATGGGGTGGGGTCCGTGGGGAGGGCTGGGGTTGTGGTTTTTATACCTGACATAGAATGGATAAACAATTTCAACTTTTAAGACCAAATATCTAATTCCAATACACACAATCTATAGGAAGCTAGTCGAAAGCAGCCATAGGTTTTTAACTTTCTTTTAAGTGATGTTTGGAATTTTATAATTAGTAAAAGGGATAATTTTTTTTACTCTAGTGGTAAAATTAGAACTCCAGTCTATCGAAGATGTGAAAAGCTACGATAGACTAACTTTTGGCTTTTAGTTTCTCCTAGTATAAATAAGCTACTGGCTTTTGTCTTCTGTCTGTGAAGAAGCCAGATGTTTAGAACAGCTTTCGACCTCTAGAGAGAAAAGACTAAAGCTAAAGCCGTCCAAACAGAGCCTAAAGCCTTCCGAACATGGTCTAAATAGGTGGCTTTCAATTGGATTTTTTCAAAAGTTATATGCCTTTGGTCCTGTTTGGGACGGCTTCAGTTTCGGCTTCTCCCCTCTAAAAGCCGGAAGCTATCACAAACGGATGGCTTCTCTGTTGGGTTCGGGTTTTAATTTTGCTACTAGAATTGAAAAAAATTACCTTTTTTATAACAAGTATAAAATCTCAAACCCTATCCATCTCACGTCCATTCTTGACTCGCACCTAAAAGCCTAGCTACCAAATACTAAATCTTTTTAGCCTAACCGTACAGCCAGCCAAGTCAAAAGTTACTTCTTAAAAGAAACTATAGTCATACCAAGCAGACCTTTAGTTATAAATGGCTTTTGACTTCTTCAAAAACCACGTTGGGAAGAACAGGGCCAGAGGCCCAGAGGATCACATTGCCGTAAGCCTCGCTGATGCCTGATCCGCTCTCCTAGAACACCATTGAGTAGGATTATGGATTAAGCCAAAGAAAGAATGATGGATATCCACTCCCGCGTCTTCCGGTTTATGCGCGCCTTCCATTTTGGGGATCAGAGCAACATGCGCCTTATTAACACGGTGGAGGCCTGTTCCATTCAGGTTATAGGTGCTTCAAGGATGCTCATGTCTGCCGGTTGCACCAGGTTCCTGTTGGAAATATTAGGAATTTTCTCAATATTTTAATCCACAGAATTACGTAAATCATGATTAAATAAAGATGCATTTTTTGTTCAAAGCCAAAGGTACTAGATAACAAATTATCTATCTCATACGCAAAGACTAATGAACAAGAAATCAGCATGAATAAAACACGGTATAAGTTAATATACCCTTGAGCCGGTGCCACCGTTGGCACAGCGCAGCAGTGGTATTCTCGTTCGCCATGACGGTCGAAGTAGACGATCACGGGTTGTCGCGATGAAGCGTTGGTGCGGTGAAGAGGTTGATGCGGTCGACGCGCGCGTTGCGGTGCGATGCGCTTCAGAACACCTTTCGGCGATCGCGTGGTCGCTCCCCCAAAACCTTATCGGCCTTCTATCTCGAGCAAGATCTCAAGAAGGGCGAGGTTCCGAGGCTGCTCCCTCTCGCTACTTGCGCGCAAAAACAGAGGCGGAATGCAAAGGACAGCAGAACAAAGGATGAATGGAGTCTGCGTGGGAGAGTTCTGCGGTGAAGAAAAGCACGGTACCGTGGCTCTCCTTATATAGCCTCGCGACATGCAGCGGCGGGAGCCGCCATTACGACCATCAACTCGGTAGCCGTTACGAAGAAAGCGACCATTATGCGACCATCAACCACGTCGATTCTGTGTGGCGGCGGCGATTCATGGTCACATTAATCACCGTGGTTCTTGGCATATTGACTCATCAAACGGCAAAACAAACCGCCCCGCCAAAGACATCACGTCCGGATCGGCTCATTGCGCTGCGCGCGCGTCACGTCACGTCTCGACTCGACTCGATCAAGACACGCCACGCCTCGCCTCGGCTCGGCTCGGCTACAGCGTGCGTGTGGCACGACCTTTACCCTTTTCCACCTTGCTAATTGAGAGACACACAACTCAACTATTTAAGTTGGTCAAACCTTCTCTCAATTACCCATATGGTACTAAACCAATTTCATGACTCCTAGTATTCTAATGGGCCTTTTGGAATTTCTATTAAATTAATTATGGGCCATCCCATAATAATCTAACAATCCCCACCAAATTTCAAAGACACATTTGAAATACTCTCGATTCAATGTAGTTTGATATACGGTTTTTCGATGGAGACTGTTAAGTTGAACTTCCATCTAGAACAAAGTTACACTCATCCACAATCGAACAATGGACTATGCCTTGAATTGACAGTTTTGTGCGAACAAGTTTCACCAAAGTCCTTTATCGATACTAGGTCGCTAAATGCATCCCCTCGGTTTGGAGCTTATAAGTCATACTCCTTAGCCTTTCATGAGCCTCTAGAGATCACCCAATCTCATAGGCTGTGACTAGCGATCGAACTCGTATAGGTGTATTCCTCATAAGATGTTACAGTAGGACAACATCTACGCTTATCAAAGCCACTCGGAATACATTAAGGTATAACTAACTGCCATATGAGAATAGGAGAGTTATTACATCTCAAGCGGAGTGGGCTAAGTACAGATGTACTCTCCTCTCGGCCAGATCACTAGCTTGTCTCAACATCCTAATTCACGGGATCTCCGATCAAGTAGGATGAGTTACCACTAAGACATGACTTTATGTGGGTCTCAAGCCCATCTCCTCGATGCTTCATCTATCACATTCGTGATAGTCCCTTTGTAAAAGGATGCGCCAAGTTTTTAGCCGTCGGACATAGTCCAACGCTATAACTCGGAGTTTCTCATTTTCTGACAGACTTCAACCGCCTCTTAACGTGCCTTGATGACTTCATGTTATCCTTAGAATCTATTCACCTTGACAATCACCGTCGATTGTCACGGTTCAAAAGAATAGCGAGCACCGGTTTCTCAACTACCGGTAAGTCCTTCACAAGTTCACGCGACGATCGGCTTCCACAGAGGCGGTATCTAATGCTTGTGAGTTACGCTTCCATTGTAGACCTCGTTAAGATGGTCTCGCTTGCAAGACTTCAAGAAACAGCTCCACCACCCAATGTGAACACATATCCACTTGTGGCTTTTATTTCATCAAGATCGGATATCCGGTTTGAATCACTATAACCCTCAAGTACCCTAGGGTATCCGGTGTAGTGAATTCCATAACTTGATGTCCCTTTTAGATAGCGCATTACTCTCTCAAGAGCATGCCAATGATTATCTCCGGGTTTGAAACAAACCGCTTAGTTTGCTCACGACAAGCGAGATATCGTGCCTTGTTGCACTAGCTAAATACATCAATGAACCAATGATTTGGGAATATCTCAATTGATCCTTTGCTATTCGTTGGTTCTTTCGTAATAGCACACTTGGATCATACGGCGTTGGAGCAGGTTTGCAATCGCTATAGCCAAAGCGACTCAACACCTTTTCCACATAATGGGACTGCTCAAGAGTAATCCCACCGTCACCTTCTCTTAACAATTTAATGTTTAAGATGACATCCGCTACTCCCAAATCTTTCATTTCAAAGTTTTCGGACAAGAAGTCCTTGACTTCCTTAATCACATTAAGGTTCGTCCCAAAGATCGAGATGTCATCAACATACAGACACATAATCACTCCTTCACCCCCACCATAGCGGTAATACACACATTTGTCAGCTTCATTCACAACAAAGCCGGCAGATGTTAAAGTTCTGTCGAACTTCTCGTGCCACTGCTTAGGTGCTTGCTTAAGGCCATACAAAGACTTCAACAACCTACACACTTTTCCTTCATGACCCTTTACTACAAATCCATCAGGCTGATCCATATAGATTTCCTCTTCCATCTCTCCATTAAGGAAAGCCGTCTTTACATCCATCGATGAATGATCGGACCGTAGGAGGCGACCAAAGACAGAGTACTCTAATAGTGGTCAATCGGCAGCGGTGAGTAAGTATCAAAGAAGTCCTCGCCTTCTTTTCAGGTATAACCCTTGGCCACAAGCCTTGCCTTATACTTTTCAATCGTACCATCGGGCCTTAGCTTTTCTTGAACACCCACTTACATCCTACTGTGTTTACACCCATATGGACGTTCAACAACTTCCCAAGTTCCATTGCTCAAGATGGAATTCATCTCACTCTGGACCGCTTCCTTCCAATAGTCGTCGTCTGCGATGAATAAGCCTCCTCAATGGTTCTTGGAGTATCATCCACTAGATATACAATGAAGTCATCACCAAAAGACTTTGTAGTCCTTAGTCTCTTACTCTTACGAGTTACTTCATTGCCCTCATCTATTGGATTTTCCTCAAAAATGGGCTCAATTTGTATAGGAGTGGAAGGTTTAGGAGAGAAGATAGATTCTTGGCGGATGAGCTAAGTGTCTCTTTCATAGGAAATAAGTCCTCAAAGAATGTGGCATCATTGGACTCAAAATTGTACCTTCATTCATATCGGGTACTCAGTTTTACTATTAAGAATCTATATCCAACGCTGTGAAAAGCATAACCAATGAAGACACAATCAACGGTTTTTGGTCCAAGTTTACGCTTCTTTGGGATAGGCACATTCACTTTAGCCAAACACCCCAAATACGTAAATAAGAGAAATTTAATCTTTTCCTCTCCCATTCCTCGAATGGTGTGATTTCTTTATTCTTTGTAGGAACCTGTTTAGGACATGACAAGCGATCAATATAGCCTCACCCCACCATTCCTTGGAAAGTCCATTTGTTTCTAACATGGCGTTAACCATCTCGATTAGAGTACGGTTCTTTCTTTCGGCAACCCCATTTGATTGGGGCGAATAGGAGGCGTCCTCTCATGGATTATTCCATGTTCCTCACAGAATAAATTAAACTCATTAGAAAAGTATTCTCCACCACGATCGACCTAACCCGTTTGATTTTTCTCTCAAGTTGGTTCTCGACTTGACTTTATAGATCTTAAAATAGTGAAAAGCCTCATCTTTTGACTTTAATAAATACACATAGCAATATCTAGTAGAATCATCAATCAAAGTCATGAAATACCTCTTACTACCCTTTGTCAACTCCCCGTTCATCTCGCATAAATCGGTATGAACTAGTTCTAATGAGCCAAATTTCTCGCCTCAGCTGCCTTGTGAGGCTTGCGAGGTTGCTTAGATTGCACACACACTTGACACTTAGAACCTTTGACTTGGGTAAATTTTGGGATTAAATTCATACTGGCTAACCGCATCATGCAACCAAGATTAATATGACAAAGTCGTGAATGCCAAACATCAGTCTCATGATTACAAACATGATTCACAATTTTATTCATGTCCGTCAAAGACAAGCGGAACAAGCCTCCGCTCTCATAGCCTTTTCAATAAAAGTTCCAATTTTAGAAACAATACATTTATTGGATTCAAAACTAGCTTAAAACCATCTCTACACAATAGAGATCCACGACAAGGTTTTTATTTATCACGGGCACGTGATGCACGTTCCTCAGTCGCACGACTTTTCCTGAAGTAAACTTCAAGTCAACTGTGCCGACTCCACGTACAAATGCCTGCGACCCATTCCCCATCAACACGGAGGTAGCCCCTGCGACCTGGTAAGAAGAGAATAAGGATCTGTCAGCACAAACATGTATATTGGCCCCCGTGTCAATCCACCAATCAGGTGAACGACATGCGATAGAGCGGTAGGTATTGAAACATACCGGATGTTCCTCCTCAAGATTGCCAATAACAACGTTAGCGGACTTTTACGCTTATTGTCTTTGCGATCGGGGCAATCCTTTGCCCAATGATCGATACCATTACTGCATAAAGCGGTTTCCCTTTTCTTTATTCTTCTTCTTCTTGAAGCTAGTAGTTTGAGCGGTCTTGTTCTTGTTCTCGGGCTTTTGGACTTATTTTTATTCTTCTTGTTGAATTGAAAGATTTTCTTTTGTACCACATTGGCACTAGAACTTTCTTTCCCACGTATATCTTTTGCCCTCGCTTTCTCCTCAACATTTAGAGACCCAATGAGACCAAAGAACGCTGAACTCTTGTCTCTTGTGTTTTAGAGTAGTGGCAAAATCCTCCAAGAAGGTGGCGACTCAGCAATGATGCATCCATACAAACTTGTCGGGTAATGCACATGTAAAATTCTCAAGTTCTTTCGCAAAGCTTGAACCTCATGAGCTGTTCTACTACAGAGTGGTCATCAACCATCTTGTAGTCATGAAGCTGCTCCATGACATAGAGTTCACCGCCCGCGTCAGAGACTCCGAATTTTGCCTCAAGTGCATCCCACATTTCTTTACCACTTGGCAAAATCATGTACACATCAACAAGATTTTATCCAAGAACACTAATCACGGCGCCTCTGAACAAGTTATCTGCAGCCGTGAAGGCACTCTCCTGCTCAGGAGAGAGCCCACCCTCAGGCTGTGGTTTGCCTTGCGCAACGTGATACACGTTCATGGCAGTCAACCACAAAATCATCTTGGCGCGCCAACGCTTGTAATTTGCGCCGTCAAATATAGTTGGCTTAAGCGCGGCAGCGAAACCAGTAGTTGTAAAATTCCTAGTATAAGGTTTTTGGATTGTTGGAAATATTAGGAATTTTCTCAATATTTTAATCCACAGAATTACGTAAATCATGATTAAACAAAGATGCATTTTTGATTGTTGGAAATATTAGGAATTTTCTCAATATTTTAATCCACAGAATTACGTAAATCATGATTAAACAAAGATGCATTTTTTTGTTCAAAGCCAAAGGTACTAGATAACAAATTATCTATCTCATACGCAAAGACTAATGAACAAGAAATCAGCATGAATAAAACACGGTATAAGTTAATATACCCTTGAGCCGGTGCCACCGTTGGCACAGGCGCAGGCAGAACATTCTCGTTCGCCATGACGATCGAAGTAGACGATCACAGGTTGTCGCAGTGAAGCGTTGGTGCAGTGAAAAGGTTGATGCAGTGCAGACGCGTTCAACAACTTCCCAAGTTCCATTGCTCAAGATGGAATTCATCTCACTCTGGACCGCTTCCTTCCAATAGTCAGCGTCCTGCGATGAATAAGCCTCCTCAATGGTTCTTGGAGTATCATCCACTAGATATACAATGAAGTCATCACCAAAAGACTTTGTAGTCCTTAGTCTCTTACTCTTACGAGTTACTTCATTGCCCTCATCTATTGGATTTTCCTCAAAAATGGGCTCAATTTGTATAGGAGTGGAAGGTTTAGGAGAGAAGATAGATTCTTGGCCAGATGAGCTAAGTGTCTCTTTCATAGGAAATAAGTCCTCAAAGAATGTGGCATCATTGGACTCAAAAATTGTACCTTCATTCATATCGGTACTCAGTTTTACTATTAAGAATCTATATCCAACATTGTGAAAAGCATAACCAATGAAGACACAATCAACGGTTTTTGGTCCAAGTTTACGCTTCTTTGGGATAGGCACATTCACTTTAGCCAAATGCCCCAAGTGCGTAAATAAGAGAAATTTAATCTTTTCCTCTCCCATTCCTCGAATGGTGTGATTTCTTTATTCTTTGTAGGAACCTGTTTAGGACATGACAAGCGATCAATATAGCCTCACCCCACCATTCCTTGGAAAGTCCCATTGTTTCTAACATGGCGTTAACCATCTCGATTAGAGTACGGTTCTTTCTTTCGGCAACCCCATTTGATTGGGGCGAATAGGAGGCGTCCTCTCATGGATTATTCCATGTTCCTCACAGAATAAATTAAACTCATTAGAAAAGTATTCTCCACCACGATCGACCTAACCCGTTTGATTTTTCTCTCAAGTTGGTTCTCGACTTGACTTTATAGATCTTAAAATAGTGAAAAGCCTCATCTTTTGACTTTAATAAATACACATAGCAATATCTAGTAGAATCATCAATCAAAGTCATGAAATACCTCTTACTACCCTTTGTCAACTCCCGTTCATCTCGCATAAATCGGTATGAACTAGTTCTAACTGAGCCAAATTCTCGCCTCGGTGCCTTGTGAGGCTTGCGAGGTTGCTTAGATTGCACACACACTTGACACTTAGAACCTTTGACTTGGGTAAATTTTGGGATTAAATTCATACTGGCTAACCGCATCATGCAACCAAGATTAATATGACAAAGTCGTGAATGCCAAACATCAGTCTCATGATTACAAACATGATTCACAATTTTATTCATGTCCGTCAAAGACAAGCGAAACAAGCCTCCGCTCTCATAGCCTTTTCCAATAAAAGTTCCAATTTTAGAAACAACACATTTATTGGATTCAAAACTAGCTTAAAACCATCTCTACACAATAGAGACCCCGACAAGGTTTTTATTTATCACAGCACGTGATGCACGTTCCTCAGTCGCACGACTTTTCCTGAAGTAAACTTCAAGTCAACTGTGCCGACTCCACGTACAAATGCCTGCGACCCATTCCCCATCAACACGGAGGTAGCCCCTGCGACCTGGTAAGAAGAGAATAAGGATCTGTCAGCACAAACATGTATATTGGCCCCGTGTCAATCCACCAATCAATTGAGCGACATGCGATAGAGCGGTAGGTATTGAAACATACCGGATGTTCCTCCTCGATGATTGCCAATAACAACGTTAGCGGACTTTTACGCTTATTGTCTTTGCGATCGGGGCAATCCTTTGCCCAATGATCGATACCATTCTGAATAAAGCGGTTTCCCTTTCCTTTATTCTTCTTCTTCTTGAAGCTAGTAGTTTGAGCGGCCTTGTTCTTGTTCTCGGGCTTTTGGACTTATTTTTATTCTTCTTGTTGAATTGAAAGATTTTCTTTTGTACCACATTGGCACTAGAACTTTCTTTCCCACGTATATCTTTTGCCTCGCTTTCTCCTCAACATTTAGAGACCCAATGAGACCAAAGAACGCTGAACTCTTGTCTCTTGTGTTTTAGAGTAGTGGCAAAATCCTCCAAAAGGTGGCGGCTTAGCAATGATGCATCCCGCCACAAACTTGTCGGGTAATGCACATGTAAAATTCTCAAGTTCTTTCAAAAGCTTGAACCTCATGAGCTGTTCTACTACAGAGTGGTCATCAACCATCTTGTAGTCATGAAGCTGCTCCATGACATAGAGTTCACCGCCCGTCGAGACTCGAATTTTGCCTCAAGTGCATCCCACATTTCTTTACCACTTGGCAAAATCATGTACACATCAACAAGATTTTCTCCAAGAACACTAATCACGGCGCCTCTGAACAAGTTATCCGCAGCCGTGAAGGCACTCTCCTGCTCAGGAGAGAGCCCACCCTCAGGCTGTGGTTTGCCTTACGCAACGTGATACACGTTCATGGCAGTCAACCACAAAATTTATCTTGACGCGCCAACGCTTGTAATTTGCGCCGTCAAATATAGTTGGCTTAAGCGCGGCAGCGAAACCAGTAGTTGTAAAATTCCTAGTATAAGGTTTTTGGAGCTTATAAGTCATACTCCTTAGCCTTTCATGAGCCTCTAGAGATCACCCAATCTCATAGACTGTGACTAGCAGTCGAACTCGTATAGGTGTATTCCTCATAAGATGTTCTGTAGGACAACATCTCTGCTTATCAAAACCACTCGGAATACATTAAGGTATAACCAACCTGCCATACAGAATAGGAGAGTTATTACATCTCAAACGGAGTGGGCTAAATGCAGATGTACTCTCCTCTCACCAGATCACTAGCTTGTCTCAACATCCTAATTCACGGGATCTCCGATCAAATAGGATGAGTTACCACTAAGACATGACTTTATGTGGGTCTCAAGCCCATCTCCTCGATGCTTCATCTATCACATTCCGTGATAGTCCCTTTGTAAAAGGATCGCCAAGTTTTAGCCGTCGGACATAGTCCAACGCTATAACTCGAGTTTCTCATTTTCTGACAGACTTCAACCGCCTCTTAACGTGCCTTGATGACTTCATGTTATCCTTAGAATCATTCACCTTGACAATCACCGTCGATTGTCACAGTTCAAAAGAATAGCGAGCACCGGTTTCTCAACTACCGGTAAGTCCTTCACAAGTTCACGCAGACCGATCGGCTTCCACGAGGCGGTATCTAATCTTGTGAGTTACGCTTCCATTGTAGACCTCGTTAAGATGGTGCGCTTGCAAGACTCGAGAAGCAGCTCCACCACCCAATGTGAACACATATCCACTTGTGGCTTTTATTTCATCGACATCGGATATCGGTTTGAATCACTATAACCCTCAAGTACCTAGGGTACCCGATGTAGTGAATTCCGTAACTTGATGTCCCTTTTAGATAGCGCATTACTCTCTCAAGAGCATGCCAATGATTATCTCCCGGGTTTGAGACAAACCGGCTTAGTTTGCTCACAGCAAACGAGATATCAGGCCTTGTTGCACTAGCTAAATACATCAATGAACCAATGATTTGGGAATATCTCAATTGATCCTTTGCTATTCGTTGGTTCTTTCGTAATAGCACACTTGGATCATACGGCGTTGGAGCAGGTTTGCAATCGCTATATAAGGAGAGCCACGGCTGTGCTTTTCTTCACCTGCAGAACTCTCCCACGCAGACTCCATTCATCCTTTGTTCTGCTGTCCTTTGCATTCCCGCCTCTGTTTTTGCGCGCACAAGTAGCAGAGGGAGCAGGCCTCCGGAACCTCGCCTTAGTCATGAAACTGCTCCATGACATAGAGTTCACTGCCCGCGTCAGAGACTCCGAATTTTGCCTCAAGTGCATCCCACATTTCTTTACCACTTGGCAAAATCATGTACACATCAACAAGATTTTATCCAAGAACACTAATCACGGCGCCTCGAACAAGTTATCGCGGTAGTGAAGGCACTCTCTGCTCGGGAGAGAGCCCACCCTCAGTCGTGGTTTGCCTTGCGCAGCGTGATACACGTTCATGGCGATCAACCACAAAATCATCTTAGTGCGCCAACGCTTGTAATTTGCGCGTCAAATATAGTTGGCTTAAAGCGCAAATAAACGATGGTTGTAAAATTCCTAGTATAAGGTTTTGGATTGTTGGAAATATTAGGAATTTTCTCAATATTTTAATCCACGAATTACGTAAATCATGATTAAACAAAGATGCATTTTTGTTCAAAGCCAAAGGTACTAGATAACAAATTATCTATCTCATACGCAAAGACTAATGAACAAGAAATCAGCATGAATAAAACACGGTATAAGTTAATATACCCTTGAGCCGGTGCCACCGCGCGCGCGAGAACATTCTCGTTCGCCATGACGGTCGAAGTAGGCGATCACAGGTTGTCGCGATGAAGCGTTAGTGCGGTGAAGAGGTTGATGCGGGCGAGCACGCGTTGCGGTCGCGGATGCGCGATTCGGAGGCTGCTCCCTCTGCTACTTGTGCGCGCAAAAACAGAGGCGAGAATGCAAAGGACAGCAGAACAAAGGATGAATTCGACTCGACTCGACTCGACTCGACTCGCACTCGACTCGCACTCGACTTACAGGTTGTCGCAGTGAAGCGTTGGTGCAGTGCAGACGCGCGGTTCCGGAGGCCTGCTCCCTCTGCTACTTGTGCGCGCAAAAACAGAGGCGGGAATGCCGACTCGCACTCGACTCGCACACGGCTCGGCTCGGCGCGCGTGTGGCACAGCCTTTACCCTTTTCCACCTTGCTAATTGAGAGACACACAACTCAACTATTTAAGTTGGTCAAACCTTCTCTCAATTACCCATATGGTACTAAACCAATTTCATGACTCCTAGTATTCTAATGGGCCTTTTAGAATTTCTATTAAATTAATTATGGGCCATCCCATAATAATCTAACAGTTCCCCAATTAAATTTTACATGGTTGTGCACTCTAGTACCAATCATGCCATTGAAATGCTCCCAGAGTGAATCAGCCTTCTCAGCATGAGAGATCTTTCTGCTCGAATCCACGAGGGATGCTATGAAGTTTTTTCGACGCCGCGCGTTTGCTCTAATATGGAAGTATTTTTGCATTTTTGTCCCGAGTTTCATCTTGGTCGCTCTCGACTTTTGGCTCCATTTCATCTTTTCGACGACTGCCAAACCTAGTTAACGGCATTTAAGCTGCCTCCTTAGATCCAGTTCTTGTTGTGACAGTTGTCGCTCGATCAGGCTGAACAATTACCTCGTGTGCTACTAGCAACTGCAACTTGGTGTTTCCAATAAATCTCCTACTCCAAAACTTTAGTGCTTTCGCTGAGGGTATGTACAATAGAGTTAACTCAGTTTACTATTAGCATATACACATCAATTTTATCTTATATGAAAGAGTGATAAAAGAGAATAGAGAAGAAAATCGGCTCTTATTTAATAGCCAACATCTCACGGGAAAAAAATAGGTTCCATCGCCGGCTAAAAGCCAGTGTTGGAGCCGTCGCGAGCGACTATTAATATTGAAGTTAGTGTTTTGCTAAAAGCTATAAAGATGAAGTTAGTGTTAAATGCCCAAATTAAATGCTTTAATGTTTCTCCAGCAACAACCTTTAGATATAGTTATTGTACAACCTGATTTTATTGTTTACTCTAGATGACATAAATGAGAGATAGAGTAAATAGTGAACTTTGTTAGTGTACTTGCTTTAATGGGGTTGCCAGGCCCGATCGGTCCAGACCACTTTTGCTGAACCACTTGCACAAATCCCAACATGTTGGCCCACAAATTTTCAAAACGAAGGTGCTTGGGCCAGCGGGGGAAGCTTCAGTAGAGAGTAAAAGCGGGCAATGATGTGAGACCAAAAAGGTGAAGAGGACACTAGGGTTCGCAAAATCGATAAAAATTGACAAAAATCGCGTTTTTTTGGTTGTATCGGTGTGGTTCGGCTTCAAAAACCGCTCAGTAAATTGGTCAAACTAAAAAAATCAAAAAATTTATACAATGTAAAACGATCGAAAATCGCTCAAAAAAATCTGCCACCAAAAAAAGTTCAATTAGCCCACCGATTTTCCATAAAAAATTTCAAATTTTGATTTTAAAACTCTACGATTTTTGATAATTTTCGACCGATTTTTGGCTCGATATTTCCGATTTTCCAATTTCGAACTATTTTCTCCAAAACGATTTTTTTAACCCTGGACACAGCCGTAGGAGAAGGGAATTACTGAACGTTAGCTCCCACTGTTGATTGCAGAACATACTATCCAAGCGAACAAGTGTTGGTTGATCTTGCTCATTGCTCCAAGTAAAACGGCGACCTTGTAGGCACATTTCCTTGAGGCTGCAACTGTTTAGGGCTGCCCGGAAACGTCCCATCAAGTTTCGGTTGAGGTTTGCACTGTTCTTATCCCTTGCCGCAACCCGTAATTCCTGAAGAAAGGCCGGCTTGTGCATACCTTGGTTCAGTTCATATACCACAGAGATATACCACTCAGTGCCGTCAAGTTGGGACGACACGAGTTGTGATGGACCTAGACATGATCGCTGGGTTGGAGGTTGTGACCGCCATGTCGTCCCAAGCTAGCAACAGCCCGCCTCTTGTTCCTGTCGCCGGTCGCTCACGTAGGAGCGTTACCGATGTCCGACTGCTTGAGAGAAGGTTTGTAGTGGCTGCAGCGACTTTGGTTTCTTGCAATCCAACAATCGTCAGTCTGGCGGAGGCGATGAGCTGCGCCGTCGCATCGCTAAGCCCCCGTTGTTTAGCTCGCACACGTTCCAGCTGAGTAGGTAGAAACTTCCAAGAGAAGGTACGCGTGCAGCACACAGGAGATAACCCGGATTTCACACCCCCTAACCCTCCTTTTCTGTATGTATGCAAGTCTGCAAGTAGCAATCGCCAGAGGCAAGGATTACAGTGTTGCCATGCAGAAACTTGCCTCCTCCCTGAAACTATATTTCTGTGTTTTAATTTCTCCTACTAACTGACAGCTTCTTTTCTTTGCTTTTTTGTGAGAGGAGCTACCTGCAGACTTTTACTAGTATTCAGTTATTCACACAGGACAGAGCCCCATAGTGCAGCGGGCCACCAATCATAGCCAGGCAGCCCCACCCCACTGCGATCACAACTAGCGATAACTATGACGGACATAAAACATGAAGATACAAAGCTAGAACATCACAGATAGTCAGATACAGGTCTTCCAGGCAAACGCCCGGCCGGTGCGCCCGAGCATCTAGAATCACTCTGCCGCCATCTCCAAGACGCCCTCTTGGATCACCTCACGCTCTGTTTCAGGCTGCGCCTTCTTGTGAAGCCCGCACAAGGCTGCAAATGCAATGGCAGCAATCACCGCCGAAGTCGATGGTCCACTGAACATGGCAATGTACTCCCCAATGACCTCAGCAGGCAGCTCTTCTCCATCCGCAGTCAACCTCAGCCGCTTGGCTAGGACCGCCTGGGCCTTTCGGACTAGCTGCAAGCTGCGTCTCACCGCGACTTGCTTGAGCTTCACTTTCGGGCCGAAAGGCCCGAAACCCTCCTCGCGGCGCTGCGGTCACGCGTGTTGGCTGCAATGGACTTTTTCAGGGCCTCACGCGGCCAGGCCTGTGCCTCGACGCCGAAACAAAAGCGGCGAGACACCGAGATATTACGTTGGACTAGACGTTGAAACAGAGATTGCCAGATTGGTAGCATGTTGTGGACTCTAGAATTTTTTTTCCTTTAATATTTTTTTAATTTTTTTTTCAAAACTAGGCGTCAGGGCCCCTATATACGGGCGATCGCCCCACATACGGGCGATTAGTACTACTTTAAACGCGCGATTTTTCCTGTCTGTGGTTAATTTCTAAAAAAAAATCATAACTTTTTCATATGATGTCGGATGGAGATAAAATTTATATGAAAATTGTAGCTCTCGACGGGATCTACAACTTTTGTATACAAACTTTTTCAATTTGAGTCAATTTAGATAGTAAAAAATGGGATAGAATGTTCAGATCTAAAAACGGATCTATTTTAGATCTGAACATTCTATCCCGTTTTTGGCTATCTAAATGGACTCAAATTGAAAAAGATTGTATACAAAAGTTGTAGATCCCGTCGAGAGCTACAATGTTCATATAAAGTTTATCTCCATCCGACATCATATGAAAAAGTTATGATTTTTTAGAAATTAACTGTGATGCAAAAAATCGCGTGTTTCGCGTCTTAATCGCCCGTATGTGGAGCGATCGCCCCATATACGGGCGACCGGCGTCCAATTTTGTAATTTTTTTGTCCCGACGCCTAATTTTGAAAAAAAGATTAAAAAAAATATTAAAGAAAAAAAAATTCGTGGACTGTACATCTGTACGCAGTGCTGCTAGCAGATAAGATAACGGATTAGAAAACCAACTGCTTGCTCGACAATGGATATTGTTACTGCTGCTGGGTAACCAGATTTACCGGCCAGGTCGGCACAGAATTTCCAGGAAGAGCTAGCCTTGGGACAAGTACAATAGCAAAGTCAACTATTAGCTAATAGTAAGTTAAAAACCAGTTTGTATAATAACTGTCTCTAAAGGTTGTCTTTAGATGTTGTGCAATAACTATCTTTTCTCTCTTGTACATAAATGATCTACCTATGCTCCCGTGCAAAGCTGGCTACTAAATAAGAGCTAGTTCTCTTCTCTCTCCTCTTTTTTCACTCCTCCACATAGACCAAAATTGATGTGTACAAACTAAGAGCTAGCTGACGTGGCCTGTTAGATTATTATGGGACTGACCCATAATTGATTTAATAGAAATTCCAAAAAGCCCATTAAAGCACTAGGAGTCATGAAATTAGTTTAGTACCATACGGGAAGTTAGAAGAAGTTTTCCTCAACTTAAATAGTTGAGTTGTGTGTCTCCCAATTAGCAAAGTGAAAAAAGGGAAAGGCGGTGCTACACGCGCGCGCCGAGCCGAGCCATGGCGTGGCGTGTGTGAGTCGAGCTGAGCTCGTGCGCGGTGCAGGCCAGTCCGGACGTGCTGGGCGGGAAGCGGTTCGTTTTTGCCGTTTCAGTGATTAATGTGACCGGTTTATGACCAGTAATCGTCGTCAGTTACCAGTAACGGACATAGTTGATGGCTGGCTCATAAATGCCGTCAGTTACTAGTAACAGGCGTCTTGATGGCCTCCTCTTAATCGCCGTCTTCATCTCCTGCCCATTGCCTGCCGCAAGCCTATATAAGGAGGGCAATGGCTGTGCTTTTCTGAACCAGCTAGTTCTCCCGCAAGACTCCATTGTTTTTCAATTGTAGCCGCTGCCGTCTTTGCATTTCCGCCTTCGTTTTCTTGTGCGCACAAGTAGCGGAGGGAGCAGGCCTCCGGAACCTCGTCCTTCTTGAGATCTTGCTCGAGATAGAAGGCCGATAAAGTTTTTGGGAAGCGTACCACGCGACTGCTCAAGTTTTTGTCTCGACCAGAAGCACCGCCGTCGGAAGGAGCCCTTCTGCACTGCATCAAACTCTCCACTGCACCAAAGGCTTCTCTGCGACAACCTGTGATTCTCTACACCGACCGTCATGGCAAACAACAATGAGCAAGTCATTATTCCACCTTGCCTGTGCCTATGGTGACACCGGTTCAAGGGTATATCCACTTATACTGTGTTTTTATCGTGTTGATTTCTTGTTCATTAGCTTTGCGTTTGAGATAGATAGTTTGTTATCTAGTACCTTTGGCTTTGAACTAGAATTGTGCAATTGTTTAATCATGATTTACATAATTTTGTGGATTAAAATATTGAGAAAATTCCTAATATTTCCAATATGGCCTTATTGTAGGGCATGTACAATAAGGTCATGTCAGCCGGTTTTTAGCCTGTACACATCAGCTTTGGTCTATATGGAGGAATGAGAAAAGAGGAAAAAGAAGAGAGCTGGCTCTTATTTGGTAGTTGGCTTTACTATTATACTTGCCCTTATATTATTCTCGAGTCCCGATCCAAGTCCTGCTGAAGAGTGAATGGACTTCTAAAACCAGCCAATCACCTCTAACCTACGTTTTACTCGGCCCAGCTATGCCTTCCTAGCGTACCGGCTGCTGGGCACCACCTGTAAAACAGATGAACCGACCGACGCCGGTGAACCGCGTGGCGAACTGGCAATGGGTTTACGCCATCGAAGCAACAGCCAAATCTTTGAGATACACAAACTACAAACCACATGCGGGTGCAGTAGTCCACGCAACGACTCTGATCAATCAAAGCGACCAGACAGCCCAACCGACGCGGCGCCGTTCGGTCGCACGGCGTGGCCCAACCCAACAACTAGGCACCCCAAGAAGCTCGGTCAAATCTCCAATACGTACGTACGCACGCAAGCACCTGCGTCGTATACTACGTTACCAATTCGTACTGCCGCTTATGGCGGTTCCGCCTGGCGCAGGCGCGTACTACGCACCCACCCCGCCCGCACCGAACCGCACGACGTCACTCACAACCATCTCTCGTTCTCTCATCTACAAATTAGTACAGTGCCATGTCTTCCGGTTTTCTTTTCTCAGCACGTAATATATGGTCTTTTCCTTTTCTAAAACATTTGTTTCATTTTTCTTAATTCCAGGATATTTGTTTCCTTTTCCTTAAGATGATACTAGAGGTGGGGGGAGATCTGTTGTGGGCCACAGGGATGAGTTAGACACATTAAATAATGGTCATCGGATGTGGATGAGTAAAACTGAAAAAAGATCTGAGAGGTTAATTTTGATGGAGTCAAGTTTCTAGAGACGTTTCGCTGGGTGCATGAAGATTGGATCATCTCTAGTGGGGTGTATTATTTGGGGTGGACGTAGAAAAGAATGCTTAGGTGCATTATAAAGAGGTATAGATAGCCGCCGTCCCGATTGGGCTCTGCTTTCCTTTCCTCGGTCGCCTCGCGTTCGCACCTCGTCGCATGCCCCCCAACCCAAAGCCGCCGCGCTGCGCGCAGGGCCGCATCAGCGGCAGCCGGAGCCAGGAGCGGACCATGGCGGCGTCGGACGAGGAGGCGTTCGAGGAGGTGGACCCGACGGGGCGGTTCGGGCGGTACGCGGACTTGCTGGGCCTCGGCTCGGTGAAGAAGGTGTACCGCGGGTTCGACCAGGAGGAAGGGATCGAGGTGGCGTGGAACCGCGTGCGGCTTCGCGCCCTGGCGGACCGCGACCCCGGGATGGTGGACCGCCTCCACGCCGAGGTGCGCCTCCTCCGGTCCCTCCACCACGAGCACATCATCGGGTTCCACAAGGTCTGGCTGGACCGCGACGCCGGTGTGCTCAACTTCATCACCGAGGTCTGCACCTCCGGCAGCCTCCGCGAGTACCGCCACCGCCACCGCCACGTCTCAGTCAAGGCGCTCAAGAAGTGGGCGCGCCAGATCCTCGAGGGCCTCGACCACCTCCACACCGGCGACCCCTGCATCATCCACCGCGATCTCAACTGCAGCAACGTCTTCATCAATGGCAACACCGGCCAGGTACCCGTACCAACCTTGCCTATTCTTCCGTAATTTGATTCCTTAAAAATTACCAAAATTTAGAATAAGAAGCGCGCTGTTGTTAAATTATCTGTATACTGCAATTGCATGCATGATACTGTTCTGTTCAATTAGGGAACAATAGGTCAATAATTTTAGGCATTTTGACTGGGATAGACATTTAGATTGGATTTAAAATTTTAAATCGGGGGTAGAGGTGATAGTTTATTGGCTGTTGCTATGTACACTTAGGTAGTGTTTGGTTCAACGGCAAAGATGGATGGGATGATCCTATCCTTATCTTTCTACTCATCCATTTGTTTGGCAAAGGTGGATGAATTCTTTGAAGATGTTGGATGAATGGATTCCACGAATTCGGCCGGATGAGTCCATCCAGACATCCAACGCTTGTTGGTTTATATATTTGTTAGTCCTTAATTATCAGAAGCCTCAGTTAGCGCAGATGGTTAAAGCCTTGGGCTCCTACCAGGAGGTCCTGCGCTCGAATCCAGCACCTCGTGGAGTATTGTAGCTGCTACACTGTACATGAGCTACAGTTCCCCTTTTGCTGTGGTATTTTTGTTTATTTTTTAAAAATTTCAACTTTTTAAAGCTATAGTCGGTTTATTTTTTTAAATTCCAAAAATTTTAAAAAGATTTTTCTCTCCATGCTAGAATTAACAAACCGTCCATCCTCATCGTCCATCCAAGCAAACAAAAAATTGGCTTATCCTATTTGTCCTTGTACATCCAACTAAACAAAAAATTGGCTCATCCCTATTCACCCAACCAAACAGCCACCTGGATGACTCCATCCCATCTATATCCCATCCAACCTCATCCAAGCAACCAAACGCACTCTTAACGGAGCATTAGGGCATCAGGGGTCGATTAGCGGCGGGTGCTTTTGCCTTTTCCGCTTATTTTCTGTGACGACCTGTAGCTCTCCGTGATAGAGATCTAAAAGCATCGCAAGAATTGGAACCTAAGATATGCCTGTGACAGTGTGAGCTGCACCTCTCGAATAAAGGCGAAACACAAGTGATGCACGCTGATACGCACTTTAATTTGTTACGCTAATCTCTTCAATTTGCGTGGGCGTTGCGAAATTTCGCACGCCTTGCTTGCTTGCTGCATCGATCCTAGCTGTTAGCTGTTGCTTTCGTGCTCCTGTTCGAATTGAGTTTGGATTGTTTGCGTTGCGTGTGACTAACGGCGCGGCGGCGCGGGGGTATTGTTGCACGTGCGTGCATGCAGGTCAAGATCGGCGACCTCGGGCTGGCGGCGATCGTCGACAAGACCCACGTGGCGCACACGATCCTGGGCACGCCGGAGTTCATGGCGCCGGAGCTATACACGGAGACGTACACGGAGTCGGTGGACATCTACTCGTACGGCATGTGCGTGCTGGAGATGGTGACGCGGGAGATGCCCTACGCCGAGTGCGAGAGCGTCGTGCAAATCTACCACAATGTCACCCGCGGCGTGCTCCCCGCCGTGCTCCGGCGGCTTAAGGACCCCGAGATGCGCGCCTTCATCGAGCGCTGCATTGGCCAGCCCCGGAACCGGCCCACGGCCGCCGAGCTCCTGCGGGACCCCTTCTTCAGCGGCATCGACGATGACAGCACCGGCACGCTCGGATAGCGTCACGCCCCCGGTGAGCTAGCTGCGCCGACGACCTCGCCATGCCCGGGGTGGATTGATCGAGCAACGACATGTATTTCTCCGTGTTAACTACTACTAGTAGAAGTGCGGTGTTGATTCCAAATAATGCTTTAGTTTAAGCTCCAGCGTGCAAGCAAATGTGGATAGGTTCGTGTCTCGCTGGTGCTTAGAGTACTAGTTTGGTATGTAACTAATTGTTGGGCTTTAAGCAAGATGTCATGAGACGCCGTATTTGGCTTCGAGTGTTGTAAATTCTTTGCAAAGAATGGTTGCAAAATAAAGATTTATCTGAGCTGGATGCTGGTTAAACAAGATGGATGTCGAGGTGAGACCCAACCAATCTCTCTATATCCCCTGGTGCGTGGCAGCACAAAAGTCTTGAAGCGTCGGGTCCTCTTCTGTGTTTCTTTTTCCTTGAAGCATCAGAAACATGATGGGGCAGCTTCGATTGCAAACAAGCTGTCCAACAATCCAGTACAGAAAGAGGCCGGCTGTCAGAACAGAAATGAACCTTACACTCAAATGGAAGAATCTATCTTCTATTATATTATAAAAGCAAAAGAAAAAAATCACCGTGTTTGCTCTCAAAGTCTATAAATTCTCACGTTAATCTTCAACTAGCGGACCTAAGTTATAACGGCTAAGATTAAAAAAAATTGTCAATGTTGAGTACAATAAAAAACTAATTGAAATTCAAAATAAAAAAATAAAATGGAATTAGCAATTTGATTTTCATACGAACTTCAAAGTAAAATTAAAATTCGAAATAAGAATTAAATAAAAATCAGCAGTTTGATATGTATATGAATTCCTACCTAAAATTGAAATTCGGAACAAAAAATATAATAAAATTAGCAATTTGATTTCCATATGAACTCCAAAGTAAAAAACTTAAATAGCTTAAATTCGCAACAAAAAATTTAAAATAAATTAAATTTAAATTTTGATTCTCATACGAACTTCAAGCTAAAATTGAAATTCAAAATAAAAAATAGATGAAACTACTAGTTGGATTTGTATACGAACTCCAACCTAAAACTGAAATTTGGAATAAAAAAATAAAATTAAATCATCAATTTGTCTCCGTACAACTTCAAAGTAAAACTAAAATTTGAGGTAAAAATTTAATGAAAACTAATAGTTGGATTTGTATACAAATTTCTACCTGAAACTAAAATTTGAAACAAAAAATATAATAAAATTAGCAATTCGATTTCATTAGAACTCCAAATAAAATCCCAAAATAACTTAAATACGAAGCAAAAATAAAAGAAAACTATAAATTTGATTCCATGAGAACTTCAAGGTAAAAAAGAAATTTATAATAAAAATTAAGTGAAAATTAGTAGTTAGATTTGTATATAAACTCCAACCTAAAACTTAAATTTGGAATGAAAAATAAATAAAATTAGCAATTTGATTTCCATACAAAGTTCCAAAGTAAAAATCCCATAGCTTAAATTTTGGATAAAAATAAAATGAAAAATACCAGTTTGATTTTTATACGATTCCAACCTTAAACCGTAAAAAATATTCCATGTACAATCTAACAATATGCCTCTGTAGAATAAAATCAAAAAAAAATTTAGAGATTTGTTTTTTATATGAATTTTAAATTAAAATCCCTAAATATCTAAAATTTAGAATAGAAATACTTAAAATGATAGAAAAAGAAGCTACCACGTTCGGTCTCAAGGTCTAAAAATTATCATGTTAATCAGAAAAGAAAAAGAAAAAATATCTACGTAATTGATTTTGGTGAATACAGATTATAACGGCGCAAATCAGATAGATATATGTAAGAACTCTATATCTAATATAATTGTTATATTAAGCTAGGAAAATACCATCAATAACATATCATTTTGGTCGTTTGCTTTATGAGCATGTCTCCACGAGTATTACCTGAAGCCGTCTATGTGTGCACCTTTTCCTTCTTGATCGATTTTGAAATTATATAGGACCATGACTCCATGTCAATGACTCAAAACTAGGGACACCACTCACCGTCTCCAACAAACTGCATTGAGAGCTATTGGATACACGTACTAGCCTTTGTGTATGATAAGATTGGAAATCATAAGCTGAATGAATACAACTCGACAAAACAAAATCTCATATTGTTGTGCACACAAGATTTAAGAAGATACATATGAAGCAGGGAAGAGGAGGTCGCCACAGGCATTGTCAAAAGCTGGAGCTTCACATCGACTATACCATGGCAGTGACCGACTCAGAAGTGACATCGACGCTCTTGAGCAAGCGATGATGGTGCATGTAGAACAGATCGATTTGGCATGAAGGCGATGCTTGGACGAGGCAAGCCATGGGCGCTCTTGAGCTAGCGATGATGGTGGACAACACATCGACTTTCTACATGAATGCAATGCTCGGAAGAAACAAGCCACAGCTTCAGCGAAATTGTACGTGAGCATGTAGGTTGTAAGCTTCAACGAGAGAAAAAGAAAGTTAGTAATGGTCAATAATTTTGGATCGATGATTCACCTTATTTCTCCTCTTCATAGAGGTATTTACGTATTCTTCCTACATAGTGTGTTTATTTTATGTTCTCACATTTGAATTAAACTTTATGTTCAAATTGATCTAAGAGCACGTTGGAGGAGCTATAAATTATGTATTTCTTTGTGATAATACATAATACAATGGTCTTAGTTAACCTTTGTTGGTGGATAAATTTATTTTACTATTTATCTATAGATTATAACATTGACAGGAGAATAAAAAGATCTCTATCACTAGTTTTGTGGGTTCAGATTATAATGGAATGAATTAGTTAGATCTAAATAATTATAGCATTGGAAATTTGAACACAACTCTATTCTTAACATTCTAACAAGATAATAGATATGTATTTGGCATATGGTTAGTAGGACATTGTACACATCTAAAAAAGGTAGAATATTCTACAATATAGATATTACAGAACCTGACATTGGCATGAAGGGGGATGCATTGAACTATGTGAGCATGATCGGGATATCACCGTACGGGTGGTTGCCGAAAGCATTGGATACGCCAGCCATTGGATGGCGTTGGTGAGCATGTTTTCATTAAGATGTTGTGAAGATGAGTCGCATCAAGGTGGAGATAGATCCGAGGATGTAACACCCTGGTCTAAAATCTGCTAAAAGACTAGCCCACTATGGGACGGGTCCACATATGTGTAGCACTCCTTACACTTTTGTCCTTACTTCATGTAAAAGGGTTAACCCAGATGTACTATGTTTGGACTCAACAGGCATTACATAATACTACAACTCACTTTAGATAAGCAATGTGGGACTAACCCCACTAATGCTCCACATGTTCTATATGGGCCTTCACATTAATGGGTGGGGGTATTACATTCACCCCCTTAAGGGTTGATGCCCTCGTTAGCACACCGTATACACACAGAAAATGCTCAGAACCTTCCCTTGATACATGTTCATGCATCTAGTACAGGCGCATAATCCATGCTTTGTGTCCACTCTGGAGCCCACACGCGCCATACACCATATACCCGCGCCCCTTTCTCATATGCGCCTGTGCAGCGAAGGTTGATGCTCTTATACCATTTGTAACATCCTGGCCTAAAATCCGCTCAAAGCCTAGCCCATCGTGAGACGGGTCCACGCATGCATAGCACCCTGCTTCATTTTCGTCTTCACTTCGTGTAAAAGGGTTGATCCAGAGATGCTATGTTTAGATCCAACAAGTATTATATACTACTACAACTCACTTTAGAGAAGCAATGTGGGACTAATCTCACCACTGCTCTACATTAACCACATGGACCTTCACATTAATAGACCAAGTGTATTACACAGGATATCGCTAGAGAGGTGACAAGGTGATGATGACATTAGTGTGGTGCAAAAAGATGAGGTTGGTAGAAATGAGCCCCTAGAGGCAATTATCAGAGAGATAGAATAGCTTGAGTTTGGGGAGCACCATAGGATCGCATTTGGCATGCGTCCAATAAGGCACACATCTCAACAATAGGCGGGAAGAGGGTGGCAGTGAGGAAGTTAGTGACATTGAAGTTCCGGAGGACGAGCTTAGTGTTATGGCTACACTGACGAACGTTGGGCCAAGTGGAGCAGAAGTTGGGTATGGTGACCAGGACATGATTGGAGCGGTCAAGAGTGGACTTGATCGAGGACACACATGGCATTTGCTACACCAGTAGTGAGAACGATATGCGCGAGTGGTAAAGCTAGGTGGAATAAGTAAAATACAAGCAAGCATAGCTAGACAGTTCCTAGAGGCATGATGTCACGTTAATCAATTGTTGCAACTACAATGTGCTGATCAGTGAGGTGGGTGGAGGAAGATGAGACACGGTTTAGCAATGTCCCGTAAAAGCCACTAATGTTTTGCTTTTATTCTTGGTGGAAAGATAGGCGGTGAGGACGAGCAATAAGTGAGGGGGAACTGGAATAGTGAAGACAACATAAAGTTTTGTGTATCAATGCTATGTATGGTGGACCACAATGCTATAGAATAGATGCCTACTTAGGGGTGGGCAATTTTTAACCAAAACCGAAAAATCGAACCAAATCGAACCGAATTAACCAGAGAAATCGGTTTTTTCGTTTTTGGTTCAGTTTGTATTTAGACTCTATTCGGTTTTTGGTACTCGGTTTGGTTTTTGAATACAGAAAACCGAACTAACCGAGAAACCGAACTTATCTCGTAGCGCTGGCTCCATGCCTCCATTCCGTTAATACAGAATACTCAATCGATCCCCAATTCCCCATTTCCCCACACGGGCCACACCCGCACCGTCCCCTCGGCCTCGTCTCCTTCCCTCGTGGTCGCGCCCCCTTCCCCCTCCCTTCCTTAGTCCCTTGTCTCCCTCTCGTGCTGGCGCGGCCGCACCCGGCGCCCACTCGTCCCCACCGCGTTAGGCTCCCTCAGCCATAAGGTGGAGCTGAAGCCGTGGCTGTTCCGGAGCGCCGAGATCCCGATGCAGATCTGAGAGGGCCCGCGGCGGCCGGTGACATCGGCCAAGGGGGCGCTGCGGTCCTCGATGCAAAACCGGGAGGACTCATCGGTGATGAAGATGATGAAGGGCACGGTGACGCGACTGGCCGCAAGGACCATCTGGGGAACCGTCGTCGCCACGAGTAGAGCACCATGTCGCACTCCCGGGCCTCATTCGGATGCTCAAGATGTGCGGCAGTTACGGGGTCACCTCCGCTGTCGTCGGAGGACTCTACATCAGCGTCGAGCAGCTCATGCAGAGCCAGCGCAAGAAGCGCGACTTCGTCAATGGAGCCATCGGCACCTTCGTCGTTGGCGCCACTGTCTACAAATACAGAGGTTAGATGCTCTTGCCGTATTCAACAGATGCACATGTGCCTTGGTCTGTGGATTCTTCTGGTCATTGCTAAATGGGTAGTGATATACTAGGGGTTGTGCTACTTCCGTGTGTTTAGGCTCGATATTTATATGCAGACATGTAGATATCAACTGGGATTGTGTTATACTGACCATGATATGATGATCCCTTAAGCGGAATCTTGGTATTGCACGGAGGGAGAAAGAAGCTTGGTCAAGGCTTTCGATACAGGAGCAGAGGCAGAGCCTTCCAATTCGGTTAAACCGAAAACCGAATTAACCGAACCAATTCGGTTTTTAGACGAGTTCGGTTTCGGTTCGGTTAGCAAAATCCAAAAACCAAAATATTTAAAAACCGAACCAAAAAAAATCGATTGCCTACCCCTACCTCTACTTGCCTGTTGAGACTGAAATGTGAAGAGAAACAGAGGCAAGGGAAACAAGGCATTTTAACAAGAAGGTTAAAACGATAGGAGTCTTATACTAAAAATATACTTTCAAACGAAGGTGTATTTGAATAATACGTTTATAATACCCTAAGAATCAATGTACTACACTGATGAAAATTTTATACGATAACTTCAATCAAGTTTCCTCGAGATGTATTCTGGTCACAAGCTTTTTCATTATGTAAAATGCCTATTGGATGGCACATAAGTATCTAAAGACTAATGACCATCGAAATTGACTTATAATTAGGAGAAAAAAATCAAACAACAAATGTGGACACATATTAATACTTAAATGTGCGAACGATATATAAATACCTGCTAGTTTCTACGAAAAGCACATGTCTTCTACTTGTGGCCTTGTGGGTCATCATCATTGTGGCGACTCATATAATTAACCCAGGATAACGATAGTAACCTTGTCATTAATCTTGAGTTAATTACGCTGATCTGGGTATATTAACTAACAAAACATCGAGCAAACCCGACACTTTATCTGTTAATACACCATATTCAGAGTATTGTAACAGAACATTAATTAGAGACTTGTAGGAAACTTTAATACATTTCCTATCACGGAGGATACCATCTTACAGTTCACAAGTCTTATCATAATATATACAACAAAAGCTGAAATATAATATCTATACTATATTATACCCTAGTGATCTGTGGCCTCCACTGTAAGGGCCGCTACTCCACCCATTCCTCTGGGTAGTCCTCCGCCTCCTCATCACCCTGGTCCTGCGGGTGACTCGCCAATCACTCCTCGGTGAATCCATAAGTCTCAGAGTCTAAGCAAAGAGGGAATTATACAAGGGTGAGTACAAAAATATACTCAACAAGTGTTAATAACAAAATGCAATATATGAGTTGTTCTTCCGAGAACCATCTCAAAACCTTTCCACAAATCCTTTTACCAAAAATAGGTTTTATTAAGAAAGTCTGTGCTTTCGATTTTTAATTATTAAAATGCTACTAGTACTCGTATATGAGCCAGACTTAGCTTCTGTAGCCTTCAGTCCAGAAGATAGGCATGAATTCATGATTTTTAACCCTGCGCAGATTTTGTACCACTTTTCCCATAGTGATCTAAACCTCAGTCGAGAACCCAGAACGTTTATCACTACTTCGAAAATTTGATCTCCAACCCTGGCCACCTACTAGTTGTACTCCTTCTCAAAATCGGTGGTACTATTACATAGGGTGGCCAGTTTGAACTCCTTCTCGAAATCAGAGTTACTCATCTCATGGCTTTAAATATAGTGCCCCCAAAATAACCAACACCGATTATTATCCGTGTCCCTTACTGGGCCTCGGGCATATCCCAGTTTCACACCACTCTTAGATATTTACTCTTACTCAATGTGGAGATCAAACACCGTCATAGGACAACTTTTTCTGATCATTTCCACACACTATGGCTAATACGATATAATATGGCTTATTGTCCGAGTGTAGTGGTGTTATTCTTATATCATAACTTATGTAGAGGGCACCTCCGGCAATGCTCAAATATGACACCCTCTACCCACCACATATATACATCACACCGACTTCACCTGTCGGGTGAGACAATTGAACATTTCCAAAATTTCACAAACTGCATCGACAGTTCACCAATACACAAACAACCCGATTTAGGTTTTTCTTTAAACAACATTTTTCCATGCATTAGTGATATCACATACATTCCAAATATTTTTTGATATTTAATTAAATATGGTCATGGAATGCTTGCCTTTTTTTAAAAATACGTATCCTCACCCGAATGAAGATCAGCAGTCCGATTAATTCCTGAAATTATGCAAATGCCATATTTTAGTGGCCAATAAATTTTTACATATTTGAGGCGTTCAACCTTCATTTATTAATATTTTAAGATTTATAAAATTTACATGGCACTTTTTAAGTCTTTATTTTATTTTATTTCGCCACGCTTTAGATAATGGTTTGACAGACTAAAATTTACAGATTTAATAGATTTTAACTGATTCAACTTATTTTAAATCTTGCACATATTCAGATTTATTATTATTTTATCTGTTTACAAAAAATACATATTTCTTGTTTTTCTCTTTTCTTTTCTCTCGTTTTATTTCTCTGATAAATTATTAGTTGCAACTATTTCACATGATTACTAGCGCAAAAACTATGTTGTGATTATTTTCTGTGATTAATTACTCATTTTTGCATCTTTTAGAAATTTTCCTATTTTTCTCTTTCTTTCTCTTCTTTTTTACCTTTTTCTTTCTTTTCCCCTCAGCTTTGTCCATTTGGTTGACCTCCTTTTTGGCTCCTTCGTCTTTCCCCATTTCCCTTGCTCCCTTCTCTTCCTCCCACGCACCTCCCGATTCTGGCTGACTGGCCCACCTCCAACTCCAAGGCCTTCTCCCTCTGTGCTTCGGCTCGGTTCTTCCCACCTACCCCGGCCTGCTTCGGCATGGGCTCAGCCCAACCAAGCCGCCAAGGCCACTGCCCCGGGCCCCTCTAGCGCTTGCGCCCTCGCCTGGGCCGCTCACACCCGCACCTCCCCAGGGCCGCATCGCCCCCGGCATGCGCGCCCACGCCCGACCTTGGTTCAGTGCCATGGCTCGGTCTGGCCACCTCGGCCCACCCCTACGCTCGGCTACACGCTGACCCTGGGCCAACTCGGCCCCGCGCTCCTGCTGCCATGGCTTCGGCTAACCCGGTTTTTGGCTAGGGTTTGGTATACCCGATTCATTGTGATTTCTACTAATTTTTTATTTTATTGCGTTATGTGCTGCAATGGTAAATGGTAAAATCTGTCTGTGATGATTATTTTGGTTGATGCTCAGGTTGGACGGCGCCGTGACGACACCCTTTGATCCACCGTGCGCCGGGGAGCATGGGTGGTTTACAGGGGACGCTCGGCGCAACCCCCGCGGTGTGATTAATAGAGACCGCTATTCTATCTACCGCTATCTTTATTTTCTAGCTGATTTTCGCTATTGATATACCTATGTTGCTCTACTAGTATGGTTGGAAAATGGAGGGTTACTTGGATGTGGGGAATGAAATGCAGTGCTGGTTGTGTATGGATTGTGCTGTGATGTTGGTGAGGCGAGGCCGAAGTGGCTGCTTGTCTCCTCCTTTTGCTGCTCTTCTTGCTCCTGGAGGCTTGGCTCTGGTGGTCTCCTTGCCTTCTGGCTCCTGGGGTCCTAGCTCCTTGTGGCCTTTTGGTTGTTCTTGCTCACTGGTGGCTTTGTGATTTGGTGCTTGGCTTACCTTGGAGGTTTGGCTAGTGGTGTGTTTGTGTGGCTCGCGTGATGGTTTGCTTCGAGCCTTGCCTTATATGTATGAGTGTATGGCTGCCTTAAGAGAGAAGGCTCTAGGCTCGGCTGGGGGCTCTACGCTTGTGTATTGTCCTTAAAGCACAGTGATTCCATTCCTATCCTTTTGACTGTGCATTTTTTTTACCATTTTACTATGGGCAATATTTTTTTCTACCGTGCGATATTTTTATTATACGCGTGTCTACGGATAATACAGGTTTGTGTAATTGCCAAATGATGCAACCTAAATTCAGAGAGGTGCCGATTTGGTCCCGGACAAATCTGGTACCTCAGTGAGCGATACCATTTCATACAGGACTGACAACAATTCTAAATATATTTTATTTTATTGAATTCTTGTTGCTATATTAATTCATTGCTTTTATTTATGGATGATAATTTTTCTGACATGCAAGGCTACTAGAGATATCAGCACAGGATTAGATTTTTAGAAGCTTTGTAAAAATTGTTTTGCGATGTATTTAATTCTTCATGTAATTTGTATTTAGAGTTATAATTAAATTCTTGTATAATGTAATTCATTCAATTGTACAAAATTGAAATAATTAATATATGCAGTTAATCTTTGTTGCTTAATTTTATTTTGATGACTGTTAAATTGAGTTAACGACTTTAATTTACTTAATGAAATCGCGGTTGTTTCCGTTGGGGCGTCGGCGTATATAGTAGAAATGCCACAACACAAAAGATGGTGCTGAGTAAGCCCGCTCGGTGATGGATGTGGGGGCGTGAAACTTTGACTGTAGTAGCCCCTCGACGCTTTTTTTTTTCCCTCGAAAATGGCCGGTCTCACGGTGAAATTGTAGGAATAGTTTCGTACAAACAAATTCAGCGCTCTGATACTGCTAATTTTTTATTATTATTTATTTTCAACGGTCTGAGACAGCTGAATATTTGTTTATTTTTTCTGAGAAATCTTATTTTAATTTTCAGTGGCCGGAGCCAGCTGGAATATTTTTTTTCATCCATTTCCAGCGGCACCACACTACTTGATAATTTCATTGTTTTTCTATCTGGAAATTATCTAGCCGAACCAGTGCGTTGGAACTGGTGGGCCCGGCAGGCATGCGTCGGCAAATTTTTTACCGTATAAGCCCTCTGACTGTATTTTTTTCTTTGAAAATGGATGTTATCGTGACGAAATTACGGAAATAGCCCCTTTAGCCAAATCAAGCAGTTGGGTTCCACTGATTTTTTTTTTTATATTTTCAACGTCTAGAACCGCTGTAATTTTTGTCTAGGCACAGGATAATTTCTTTTCCAGCGGCCTTTTCACTTGTTTGCAGCGGCACCTAACTGCTGGATTTTTTTTTATATTCCAGCGGTGCCCGTTCGCACGGAAAATTTGCCATGCATGATTGCATTCTTGTCTACCGTCTACGAAACAACATACATGCTGTTTTTTATATGAGATCTACTACCCGGGCTGGCTAATTAAGTCGATCCCAATAATTACGTATTGCAAACGGGCACCTGGAATATATAAAAAAAATTACAGCGGTTTGGTCCGCTGAAAACAAATAAAAAAAATACAGCGGAAGTTGACCGCTAGAAAAATATTTTTACCCTACGTCCAGGAGAAAAAAACCCAGCGGTTTTGAACCGCCGAAAATAAATGAAAAAAAATTCAGCGGAACCCGACCGCTTGATTTGGTTGCAGGGACTATTTCCACAACGAATTTTTTACTGTATTAGCCTTCTTGCTGTGTTTTTTTTTCAAAAATGGTTGTTGTTGTGATGAAATTGTATCTCCACCATCAAGGGAATTTGAGGTTTGTCCTCTGTCCAGGAAGAGCATATATACCATTGGTCGACGGTGTATTTTCACCTGAGGGTTCATTACAATTTGCATGCATTCCCCTCATATTGTGCTTCCTACAATCTTGCATAGGTCCCACACGTAGTTGGTGGAACCTCTCACGACTCTGGCATATACCGCCTCGATTACAAGTTTCTTTCGGGTAGTCTCTCGATCGAATGTATTTCTCACGCACGAACGGAGGTCGGCAAGACTCATTTCCGTTAGACCCAGAGCCCGGATCACCTTCTTTTCGTAGTTCGTAAATATGATTTTCATGCGCTACTTCAATAATAACGTTGTACAAATGTTAAACTATTCATACTGCAATTTTATTAATTGTTCAACAATTTTTTTACATCTAACTCCATAATTTTACGTACCACTGATGTTACTAGTAACGCCATATTTTGCAGTACTAAATTGTACTAATTTTTTCCCTAATAACAGTGTTATTGTACTATTTCTTCTGATAATACAGAAATTTTGTTACATCGAACTAATATTCCATTAATATCAAAGGAATACTACACTGAATATACTCGTACTGTCCTAGCACCATACATTTATATTGTAGTAACATTATACTGATAGGACGCTAACATTACATTGAATAAAATCCTCCGAAACTACGCTGCATAACATTATAACAAACCACATAACATTACCATACTAATTGTATTAATACTACAATTTCACATACTACTAATTCCCTTACATTATACTTGTACTACAATAATATTACAATATTCACACTAATATTTCGCTAACATTATACCATTATTTACGCCATTCACCAATATTTCATGCATTGCTAACTCGTCTAATATTATCATACCATGTATTAAAAACTAAAATAACATCATACTAAATATACACCATTGATTATGCCTTGTATCCTCATTTCTTATACTACTCATTACACTACAGTAGTCATTTTTATGTACAAATACTACAACTAATGAATATTCACAATTAATATCGGACCAATTATACCTCTTTTCATACACCTTGTATTATCAATTTATGTACTACTCAATACACTACTACCGCCATTTTATATACTACTTATTACGCAATTACCATTATTTTATGTCCTGCTCATTGTACTAATATCATCGTTTCGCATACTACTAATTACACTACTAATATAATAATCAAATACTAATCTTTCTGAAGATTCCAAACTAACCTTTCTGAAGCTCTCCTGAAGATTACAATATCCCGACCGATGTACAAACTAACATTCCCGAAGAATACCTGCAAAATACAGAACCCTCGTCAAATAATCGAAAATATAAACTCCAAACAAATTTCTACAAAATATGAACACCGCAAAAATTCCTCCGAAAATACACTTCCAAATTTCCTTTTCCACCTCTTTTTTCTCTGTTTTTCACTCCTCTCCTCTCTTCTGCCTCTCGATTACCACCGCTCGAACTCGCTCGCTCTTACTCTACTTTGTTTCTCTCATCGAATGCTCAACGCAGACCATCGCAAGAGATGAAATTTATAGCGCATTTCTACGCACATGCATCGAAGAAGCGGCCATTTGTCTCTGCTTTCGGCGTACGGACGAGATAGAACGATGCGTCGTAAATCATTGATGGCAGTAGTCATCCGGGGCCTCTCCTCCGGCGTGTGACACGTAAGACCATTTCTGTGAGCGAATAAAATTTTGCGTCGTGAGTCATACACACGGTTCTCGGCCCCCACTTCAAATTCACTTCGCTCCAAACCTACGAGCGTTGCGCCCACGAATACCGGCCGGTCCACCGATTCTAGCGGTCTGGAACCGCTAGATTCCTTCGCGCGCCGGGGCCCACGACTTCCAGTTGACACTGGTTAATTTGCAGATAAAAAAATTTCCAGCGGTGCTGTACCGCTAGAAATGCCTATAAAAAATTCCAGCTGACTCCAACAGCTGGAAATTAAAGAATTATTTTCTTCAACGCTGGATTTTTTTTTAAAAATTAGCGCTTCCAAACCGCGGGAAATAAATAAATAAAATTTTCCAGCATTTCTCAACCGCTGAAATTGGGCGCAAGGGCTACTTCGAGCATGACTATTTCCGACCCCCAAAACTAGAATAGTAAAAGCTTCCATCCATTAAGCCTATTCACACCCTATGGAAGCTCAAGGGCTTATCCTATATCTTAATTTATGCGTAATTTTCTGGGCTGCATGGTTTTGGAGGTCAATTGGTCTGAAAGCGGAAAGCCCATGGCATGATTAATTCTGACAGATTATTGTATTTCTTGGGCAGTTGGACTAACAAGGGCACACTACTACAGAACAGCACATCACTGCCGGTTTGAAAACCTCATCACTGCCGGTCATTGGCGCCGGCAGTGATTGGTCGGCAGTGATACTCGGGTATTATCACTGCTGGCTCAGGAACTGGCAGTGATAAGGATTATCACCGCCGGTTCTACCTACAACCGGCAGTGATATTGAACTATCACTGCCGGATCAAACCGAAATCCGGCAATGATGATAATTATCACTGCCGGTTTTGCATAAAACCGGCAGTGATATATACATATCACTACCGGTTTTCTACAAAAACCGGCAGTGACAAGCTTGCATATTTTTTGTGCAATATATATATTTTTATACAATTGTTTATACAGTGTCCATATGTAGTATATAAAGCATCATTCAAATCATAATTCAAATATGTCCATGTATATATATGAAGCATCGTTAAAATCATAATTCAAATATATTAAATTAAGCATAACATAAATTGTTTTTACAATGATTTGTTTACAAATGTAGCTCGACTACATCTCATCCCATTCGATTTGATTTTACAAAAGTGAAGTAGACATGTCACAGCGTCTAGGTCGTAGGAATGAGGCGATGAGGCTACTCGTGGAACTCGCCGTTTGGATTGATGATTTCATCATGAATGAATCCGCGATCTGTTCTTGAATTGCTATAATTTACATCGACAATAACTTATTGGTTCTCGGTTTGGGCTGTTTTGAACAAAAAGGAAGTTAAATAATGATGATATTTGTTAAAATAAAAAGGCATCAATGTGTAATTACGTACCATGGCCGTTATAGCCGACACTCTCGTGACAATTGAATGCATATTTGTACATACATAGTATGCACATAAATTATTTTGGTCTTGCCTCATGCATGGAAAGTCATTTATTATTTCAAAATTTTTCTGTATGGGCGATCAGAACACTTTTCTTGCGATGCCGTCACGAAAGCCACTGTGAATGATTTTGAATAGTAATTAAACTTAAATGCAATAGAATAGAATTTTGCTAGAGTAATAGCATAGCGATCGAGTTTACATTCAAACATGTCCCAAAGGTCTTGAGTACAGATTAGTTTGTTTTCTCCTAGAGTCCAAGACAAAATCACGCTAGCATCTAAGCTGGATGACGAGGAGGACCAGTGAAACTGCACATATATGTCAGCGTAGTCAATTACTCCCACATCGTGCGTGTTACGCAAAAATAGTAAAGCGATATTAGAAGTAAGGAGATCGTGCTTGAAGTTATAGGGAAAAAGTACGGAGGTTTTGTATTGCGACTTCAAAAAGTATTAAATAAATAGTCTTCAATGAAGCTGTGGATTATGGTTCACAAGCTTCTCGTTGTGAGCCGGATCTAGGAATGCTAGATTGTCATTGTTATTTCTTCTACATATACGTATCTCCATTCTACATAAGAAAGAAGTTAGACATGCAATTAAGCGATACAAAAATGCTCAACGATATCTGAGACGGACTTACAAAGTCCATAGTCTAAGTATATTCACGTCCGGGGCATCTTCTTTGGTACAACCTATCTGACTCGTGAAAAGAACCCGGCAGATGTTATCCCCATTGTGAAAATCTTACTCTGTGTATCGATTGCGAGCGCCTCCATACCGTCGTTGGATGCTGCATGTACCAGCGATGGGCGCATACGGTTGTGTTGTGAGGTTGTCGAAATGAGTGGTTCAACGGCGGTTTTCCCATAACGAACTTCCACCTTAGACCTTGCGCGAGCATTTAGTTGAGCGATATCGCTTGAGCATCCCGCTTTAGCGTGTCGGCACTAGCCTTTGCAAGTATTGCTTTACGGATATCGCTCGTAGTCAGGCATTTTGCAAGGTTGAAGCTTGCCCGTCTTTTGCACTTTTGCCATACTCAAAAAAACTTTTGCGTCGGCATCAACTTTAATCTTCTTACATGATGGCACCTTTTTAAAGTGAGATGTTCTGCAGCGCTTACATGCTTTTCCGTTCTTCTTGATCATGTTGGTGATAATTTCTTACGTGATTGTCACTGGGTTCACAGATGGTTGAGATTTCTTCGAGGGCGGTGCATTGCCGAGATGTTCTTGGTGTTCGATTCTTTTGATTTTGGCGGAGAGTCGGGCTTTTTCGGTTGGTGCGGCGGAGGAGTTGGACTTTTACGGTTGGCGGCGACAAGGCGGGAGCTCTCGTGTGGAGAGTGCGGTGATCATCATCGTCGTCGCCTTCATCGTCCGAGCCAAACTTAATCAAGCTCTTGCGCCACGCGAGAAGCCATGTACGTTTTCTCCTAGTTTTTGTTTCCATCCTCGCCGAGGATCTCTACCTCCATTTTTGGTATTGGCGGATGACCTTTGTCCGCCGACCTGGCGAATCCTGCGATATCGGCGGCGATACAAAACCTCGACTCTGGCATGGCCAAGCCACGCCTCGGCCACCTTTATGGTAATGCCATGTGCGGCCAAATGTAGCTTACGGTGTCGGTTCTTTGATGTCATCCACGGAAAATGCGGTCAAGCTCTTGGGAATCCACAGTGGGCCTTGTTGCTCTTACGAGCACCGGGATCGATGAGCTCGGGGTGTCACCGGTGGTGGTCGTGGTGAGAGCTTTCCGTACGGCTTGCTTCACAGCCATATCTAGTTCCGCTCTCTGTTCCTCTAGCGCTCTCGCGGCGGCATCTTTTATCGGCGTTCGGTTGATCTTCTCTTAATCTCTTTGAGCGCTTGTACAACCATGCGTCTGCGGGAAGGCTTCTTTCCACGTGACCAAACCAACTCCTGCAGTGCGACTGGATGCTCCTTGTTACCCGGGGCTATGGTTAGCTCGTCATTCTCCTTCGTGCCACGAAAGATCCTTGGGAAGGCGCATGTGAGCATCGTGATTACGCACGGCACCTCCTACTCTCTATCGCCACGAAGCTTAAGCGCCATCATCGGAGATAGAAGCACCCCTCCCAAGCAACGATTGCTTCGATCGTTAAGCAAAAGCGGCCGTCGCGAGAATTATACCCTTGCGGGTTAATTCTTCTTCGGACCGATCCCATGCTGGTATTTTCTTCACGTACCCTCCTGTTCCTACTTTGTGAGGGTGAATATTCTTATCCGCGTTTGCTTTGTTCCTTTGACTTACTATGTGAGCTTCTTCAGACCTCTTGTATGCCACAAATTCATCCCAAAACTCGCTTAACTTTGGGTACGTGTCAAAATTCAGCATTTCATTATTTTTCACATAATTCTTGTTTAGTGCTGTCTTCCAATTCTTCCACATAGTGCACATGATGCAGAGTGCTCGTTTCTTTGCAACCAGCTCGGTCCCTTGAGGGAACTGGAAAACTTGTTTCAGCTTGTCTCATAATGAGTTCTTCAGGTCATTGGGTACCACCCATGGGTCACCTCCACGGCCAATCCATGATCTATAGCTGATGGGCACATCATCCCTAGCAAGAACCCCTTGGTTGTCTGTCTGGCCCCAATGATGACTCTGGTATAGCGAGGTTCCCATTGCGAGAGCTCCACTATGTTAAAAATTTCCTTAGGCATCTTGTTCGGACCACGACTTGCGCTGCGCCTTCGTTGATAAGGCGTCCGAGCACGCAATTTGATCTTCTAAATTATTAGTTATGCGGGCCTACAATGTTTTGGGAACCACAGTGTACTAAAACTTTACCTCGCCTCGTTAATAACGTCGAGTTGGTCCATGGCGAGGATCTTGCAAGTTCAGATAGGGCGTTGGGCTATTGTTGGGCTACCCTTCCTCCTTCATCCATATTTGAGAGCCCAACTCCTCGGCACTCCTTCGTGGAGGCCATTCCTAACAAGTTTACCATAAATTTTAAATTAACAAGGTCATTTTTAAAGACACGTACAAATGAAGATTGTGATCAAAATGATATTTCTTGGGAGCCCACTTCAATCAACCAAGTGCTTTGAATGACAAATCTGAGGGGACATAACGAAAGAGTCTAGAAGCAATCAAAATATTATCAATGACAAGTGGTCGCCCTAACGGTCACTCTAAACGTTTCAAAAAATTTAACCCTTTTTTATTTGCTCAATCAAATCTATCTATTGATCATCAAGCTTTTATCGGAGACGAGTAATCTTGTCACAATTTTAAAATTCATCATGTTTAATCATCATATGAAATTTTATAGGAACATTAGTGATGCTTCAGGACCATCCACAAAATTTTCAAAAAACTTTTAATATGGTTTGTACCATTTTTCATTCGATTGAAATTTGCCGGTCAGCTTTTAGTAGTACTGTCCAATTTTTTTAAAATTCCTCAGGACCATCCACAAAAATTTTCAAAATGTTTTAACGTAGTTTGCACCATTTTACATTCAGTTGAAATTTTGTCGATCACCCTTTTATTAGGACAATAGCATTGTCAGAATTTCTAAAAAAAATTAAAGCTTGATCATCATCTGAAATTTTTATGGAAACATTAGTGATGTGTCAGGACCATCCACAAAAAATTTGAACATCGTTTCGACTATTTTTCGCTCGATTGAATTTCGCCGAGATTTTGGCATTTCTTGGCAAAATTTCGGTTCAAAATTTTAGATTTAAAATTTTCTTTTCAAATTTTGACCAGATTTCGTCCGATATTTCGCCCACATTTGAGATGTCAACCGAAAACAAATTTTAAAACCCTGGCTCGTACACAAACACAGAGCTTAGACAAGTAAAAATCTGGGGTATACATCACCAGAATGAAAGCACAGAGTTCGTATATTCCTGCATCGATTTGCCTTAATTGAATGACAGCATAACAAGGGACCTCGACCGCCAATAGCAAGTCAGAACGACGAGGAAATATAACAAACGACGCATTAGACAGTTAAAACAACCTCCCCAAAAGGATACATTATACACTAACTACATTCTATGAACTGACACTGAGCATTTGTCTCGCCATTTGACATGTACAGATTCAAAATAGCACATGGACATGATCCAACAAGATTTTGAAATCATCTGATTTCATCGTGTTCCTAAACATTATCAGGGATTAAATACATCATTGAACTGAAAAAAATGTGCCAGAGCGAGTGAAAGGCAAGCCTACCCACGGTGGAGGTTGAGGCGACGGCCGGGGCGGTGCGGGACGACAGCGACGGTTGGGGCGCCGGTGCGAGGCAACGGCCGAGGCGGTGCGATGGGGGCGGCTGAGGCGGTCTTGGCGACGGCCGGGCGGGTGGCGCAGAGCGGCGACGGCCAAGGCGGTCGCGACGGGTGCGAGTGTGGCGGGCGGGAGGTCGAGGCGGACGGTAGAGGTCGAGGCAACGAGGTGGCGGCGTGAGGTTGAAGTGGAAATGAGGGGCTGAGTGGCGCGGTGTTCGAATTTATAGGGTTGGAGTATCACTGCCGAGTCTCCAAAAAAACCGACAGTGATACACTATCACTGCCGGATCACAAACAGAACCGGCAGTGATAACAGAATTATCACTGCCGGCCCACGCGCAACCCGGCAGTAATACCTATTTTCACTACCGGTCCAATCTAAAACCGTCAGTAATACTACATTATCACTGCCGGTTGTATCTACACCCGGCAGTGAAAATATTTATCCTTCTTAGGTTCAAAACAAAAACCGGCAGTAATACTTGATTATCACTGCCGGGTTAATACTAGAAACCGACAGTAATAAACCATATCACTGCCGGCTTAATGAGACAACCGGCAGTGATAAGCTCGGATCCGGTCACTTAAGTCAAACTTTCAATTTATTTCTTTTCAAAGGCTGATTGCTTTGGGATTTTTGAAATCCTATCAAATTTTATCCAAATTTTCTGAAATTTTTTGGAGGAATACTTCAGGACATGTAATATTTGATTTAAATATTTCCTCTTAGTTTTGACAAAGTTGTAAAATTATAAAAATCCAGATTGCTCACTGTTTTAATAGTTTTAATATTTCAAAATAAAAAAATTCACACAAATTCAAACAAATGCAGTAGACCAACCATTGCTTCAAAAATTCACACAAATACAAAAATTCACACAGATGAAGTTTAATTCACACAAATTGTTACATATGAGAAAAGAATACATTAATTGTTACATATGAGAAAATAATACATTAATTGTTACATATGAGAAAATAAACATGTATTTAATTAGGACAACTAAGCTACGATTCGACCTTCGTTATGATCGCGGCGTATGTACGTAGCTTCGTCCTCACTCTCTTCCATGAGATCTAGGTCAACGTCCTCTCCGAAAGGAGGAAGCTCATCGAATTGGTTGTACTCTTCCTCGTCGACAACATTCTCAACTCCGACAATCCTTCTTTTTCCTTGAATAACCACGTGGCGCTCCTTGTTAATTGGATCGATTACAAAAAGATTTGTGTAATGTAATTAGCAAATACGAATGGTTCTTCTCTGTATCAGACCAGTTTGAGGTTCACGGTAGTGATCTGCACTTGTCGATGTTCATGCCCTTGGAAGTCTTACCCATTGGCACGAAAGAGAGGGACCTTCAAGGTCCGTAATCAAGCTCCCAAATCTCTTCTATGAATCCGTAGTAGGTTTTCCTATTTCCGTTGCTGTCGTAGGCATCTATACGGATACCGTTGTTTTGGTTGGTGCTCTTTTTATCTTGTGCTCTTGTATAAAATGTAAAACCATTTATATCGTATCCTTGGAATGTCCGAATTGTAGTTGTGGTCCACTGAGCCAACACTTTCAATCGAAGCGCTCTGTCTCCGTATGCATCATGTGCCTACGTAACCAATCGCCGAAGTTATGTCTATGCTCTCTCGCCATCCAACCCTCTGACTTCGCTGGGTTTATTCTGGATAGCATGCTCTTGTGCATGTTGACATACGGGGCCACCACAACCGATTGTCCCAAAGCTGCGAAATGTGCTTGTGTGAATGAAGCTAGATTGTTTGTACGGAGTGATTTCGCTTGATGTCCTTTTTCCTGTGCTTTGCCCTCATGCCGTGATGTAGGCACACCAATCGGTTTGAGATCCATATAATCGACGCGAGAACTCAATGACCTCCTCGGTTCCCCAACCATACGCAATGCAACCTTTGGTACGATGTCGATTCTGAACATATTTCTTTATAACCCCATGAACCTCTCAAAGGATACATCGATGTAGAAACACGGACCGAGAATCAGTATCTCTTTCACAATGTGAACAATGAGATGGACCATAATATCAAAAAGATGGAGGAAACACATCTCGAGCTGCAGAGAGTGTGGACCACGTCTTCACGCAACTTATCTAGTTTCAATGGATCGATGGTCTTCTGTGAAATCGCGTTGAAGAATGAACACAACTTTATAATTGGGTCTCGGACTTTCTCTGGCAGAACACCCCTAATTGCAATTGGAAGCGTCTGCGTCATCATCACGTGACAATCGTGAGACTTCAAGCCAATTAATTTTAAGTCTTTCATTGAGACTAGTCTCTTTATGTTGGCAGAGTATCCGGACGGAACTTTCACTCCGTTCAAGCATTCGCACAAGCTAATTTTTTCTTTCTTGCTTAGAGTGTAGCAGGCTGCGGGAAGGTATTTTTTCCCTGTATCCATGTCTTTGTGATGTAGCTCCTTCCTGAGCTTCATATCTTCAAGGTCCATTCGTGCTTGGAGAGTATCTTTTGTTTTGCGGTATATCGATGAAGATACCAAGCAATTTGTCACACACGTTCTTCTCTATGTGCATGGCGTCGATTGCGTGTCGAACTTCCAAGTCTTTGCCGAAGGTAGGATCCAAAATACGATATCTTTTTCCACAAAAGAGCCTTATCACGGAACTCGGGATAGATGTACCGCTGCTCCTTTCCGTGAATAATTTTAAGATCCTTTACAGCCGCAAATATCTCTCTCCCAGTGTGATTCTTCGGAGCTAAAGCAGTCTCCTTTGTCCCGTCAAAAGTTCTCTTGTTATTGCGGTATGGGTGATCCTTGCGGAGGAACCTACGATGCCGCATGTAAGACATTTTTCGACAGTTCTTCAGCCACCGACTAGCGGTACCATCTAAGCACTAGACGCATCCATTGAAGCTTTTTGTCGTCTGGCCCGATAGGTTACCAAGGGCAGGGTAATCATTGATGGTTACGAACAACAATGCACGTAGGATAAAGTTCTCTCTTTTATACTCATCCCATACTCGTACTCCATCGTTCCATAAGATTAGAAGATCTTCAACCAATGGTTTGAGGTACACATCGATATCGTTGCCAGGTTGCCTGGGCCCTTGGATCAGTAGTGGCATCATAATGTACTTTCGCTTCATACAAAGTCAAGGAGGAAGGTTGTAGATAAATAGAGTTACTGGCCAAGTGCTATGACGGCTACTCATGTTGCCGAAAGAATTCATCCCATCCGTACTCAACCCGAACCTTATATTCCTGACATCATATGCGAAGTGCTTCTTATATTTTACGTCGATGTTCCTCCATTGCACGTAGTCGTGAGGTGTCCGAGCATTCCATCGTTCTTACGCTCTTGGCGTGCCATCGTAGTAATTGGGCATGCCTTTTGTTATAAACAATCGATTCAAGCGGGAATTATAGGAAAATACCACACCACCTTACGGGGGGATCTCATCTTCTTACGCTTCACCCCGACATCGTCATTATCGATGTCATCATCGTTGCCCTTATACCGCTTTGCTTTGCAAACAGCACAGCCATCCAAGTCCGCAAACTCATTGCGATACAACATGCAATCATTTGGACATGCATGTATCCTTTGTACTTCCAGTCCCAACGGGCAGACAACCTGCTTGGCCTGGTACGTACTTGTAGGCAACACGTTACCCTCTAGAAGCAAATCCCTCAAGAGATATAATAGCTCAGTGAAGCTCTTATCGGACCAACCATTGCTTGCCTTCAACTGCAGTAGTGTAAGCACGGTCTGCAATTTTTTGTGCTCCTCCTTGCAGCCTGGGTACAATGGTGTTGTGGAGTCCTGTACCATATGTTGGAACTTTTGAAACTCTCTTTCACTCGTGAAGTCTCCCTCCTCATCACGTAACATTTGATCCAGATCATCGTCGTGGCTATCGACAAACGTATCTTCAACTGCCGTCATATCGTTGTCTTCGTCATCTTTAGTAATGTGTTGCCCTTCATGTACAATCTCATCTTCGTCGTGCTTGGTCCAAGCGGTATAGCCACCTTGAAACCTCTTGAAGCAAGTGTGCACGATCGACTCTATGGTAGAAAACAACCGATTTTTGCAATCAACGCATGGACAGCACATGTAGTCCGCGGATTCTTCGACTTGCGCCGCGATCACGTTTAGAAAATAACTCACACCATTAAAAACTACGCCCATAGCGGTCCGTGTCATACATCCACCTTGGTCCATCTACAATTAATTAAATCAAACATTACATAAGCATATAATTGCAAATAACAAATAATTGTAAACGATTAGATTTAAAAACCTATGTAGCAATTTTGACTATATTAAAATACATCAACCTTTTTCCGTTATGAAAATATCCATGTAGCAATTTTTTAGTGTTGTAAAAAATGAAAATAATTGTAAATAGTTAGGATATATTTGGACTATATTAAAATATATCAATCTTTTTTCATTGCATCAATATCCATCTTGCAATTTCTTATTATTTAAAAATTTGAAAAAAAATTTGTAAATACTTAGGCTATACTTTGAGTACATTAAAATACATCAACATTTTTTCCTTAGGTAAATATCCATCTAACAAGTTTTTATTATTTCAAAATTTGAAAATACATGAACCTTTTTTCATTATGTAAATATCCATGTGGCAATTTTTTATTATTTACAAAAATAGAGATCAAATTACTAACCTCGAAAAGAAGTACAATATGAATTCTAATAGATTTTTCAGCAGCAAATCGTCGCAATCTACAAATCGAGCAAAGACAGAGCGCCTCTCTGTCTTTGCTCGATCGGTCGGGAGGCAGGGGTGGCAGTTATATAAACGACTTATCACTGCCGGTTCTGCGCAGAACCGGCAGTGATAAGCTCGGACTGTGCGGGAAAATCATATTGCGCGGAAAAATAATATCACTGCCGATTCTAGTCTCAAACCGGCAGTGAAAAGTCAAGTACCACTGCCGGTTTAAGAACGACCCGGCAGTGATATATCTCTGCCGGTTGTTGTCTCAAACCGGCAGTGATATCTTGCTTTTTACTGCCGGTTGGTTGCATGAACCGGCAGTGATAAGGTCTTCCTCCCAACTTAAGTTTCGAACCGGCAGAGATATGTTATCACTACCGGCTCGGTCCCAACCGGCAGTGATATGCCGACAAGGATGGCATGTTCTGTAGTAGTGGCAAATGCAAGTGTTACTTCGCTAACCCATGCATGTGTGTTTCTTCGCTAAGGTCATTAGGGATAATGCAACCTATTGAAGGCTAGGGAAGGCTAGGGAGAAAGTACCGTATAAAGGTAAGTATTAGATTGCCTAATCAAAGTTTACACTGACATGACCCTAGCTAGGATTAGTTTTCAGTTGACAAGGACTGAATCCTACGATCATGTTGGAACAGTACTGTGATCCATCTACCTCAATCCTACGTTCCTACCAGTTGGTGCCTTGATGGCTTGGCTGGCTATGGGCTTGTCGGTGGGTGGCGCCGAAATGGGGCTAAGAGAAGGATAGCAATCGAGCTAAGTTTTGGAGGTGGTTGTTGCAGTATATTGCTCACTTTTCTGGTTAGCTTAAATTTTTAGATGAACTATTTGATGTATATAATTTAATATAGTATCAGAGCTATTAAGTCTTTAGTTCAAAATCTAACTAACTTCCAGGCCACATCTTAGATCTACAGGGCCTAGATGTGAAGGGAGTGAATTATATTATCAACCTTTTTTGTTACCATAAACTTTTAGGTGGACTATTTAGTGAACGCAAATCAATAATGACAAAAAATAGAGCATATAGAGTGACTAAGCGGCGAGGCAACGAGGGTGCTATTGGCCAAGGGTGGTGTAGCCTTAGGAGGGCCAATCGTAGCATTAAGGGCGGCCAGACAGAGGTGTGGTGTGGACGGAGAGGAGCGGATGAAGGTGGTGAGCCTATCTAAGGTGTGTTTGGTTGTTTGTACCAAGTGATACATGTACGAGATGATTTTAAAAAAAAGTCATCCATATGTTTGGTTGTTTGAATGGAACTATTCCATCCTGAATTGTGGGATACAAATTTGAGAAATATTCCCTATAGATGTTGAATCATTTCATTCACTAAAAACAATGGATACAAATAGTACAGGATCATCCCATCCCATCCAACCTCATCGCACTAACCAAACACACCCTTAGGAGGTGAAGCTTGCACTAGGCAGTGTCTGCTCATACGTACCCTAAATAAATTTATGGGGTGTTTGGTTTGAGGAATTGGAAGATGAATGAATCATTCAATTTTAGCTCTGAACCTAACTCACTGTTTTGTTTGAGAAATAGAATGAGTTGGTCCATCGACACTTCATCTCTCATAAGCATAAATTTAATACAAAATGAAGGATAATGTCATCCCACTAAATTTTATTGAATGATTCCATAATGGACCAATCTATCTTGGATAAGATGATCTCTCGAACCAAACATACCATAAGCAAATCTTTGCAATCGACATGGCGGTGGGACAAGGATGCATGTAGGGGACAAAAGATCACAAATTTTTTAACAGATTTTGTCGAGGTCCCATGTACTGTAGCTCAACTGAAAATAAGAAAGAAAAAGAAAAGGCAAACGTTTCGCTGATCAATCTAGATTCTAGAACAAGCTGTTTTATCTCGCTGACTGTGACTGATGCGCATTGGATGTCCATTGGAGGCGTTGGCTCCTTCGTTTGTTTCTCCGGTACTGTCATGCCTTTAAAGTAAATGTGAATCATGGGCGTCGAAGCCTTGCAGGACCCGGCGTCGCGTTCTCCACCGAACTGAATCCCAGGCCGAGTAAAAATTTCCCAGCCGATCTCGATACGTCACGAGCCGCGAAAAACTTGAGGAATTTCAATTTCATTGCGTGGGTGGCCGGGTGCCGCATCGGGGAGGAGAAGCACGGGAGTTTGGCTTCCCGATACCCCCAAATTCCACAGCGAAAGTAAGCATTAACGCCCCTAAATTCCCCAACTCCGTAGCACCGTCTGCAGCGTCCGATGCACGTCAACGACTTGATTAATACCGACATTCTCCTTTATTAATGGCGATCGCGGGGTGTAGAGCTAGGCACAATGCGCTGGCCATGCCAGTTGTGAGATCAATGGTTTATGCTCCTAGCACAAAATAATTAACGAGTAATTAAGGGGGTGTTTGGGATAGCTCCAGCTCTATCAAAATCCGTGGAGTTGGTGGAGCAGGGTATTCCTAGCTCCAGAAATTTATGGAGCTGGAGCTGTGGGTACATTAAGAGTGTTTAGGTGGGTCATCTTGTTTACATTTTAGACTAAAAATATAAACTTAATTCACTTTATTTTAGCCTACAAGCTCCAGCTCTGAGGTGGAGCTGGAATCTGGAGCTATACCAAACAGGGCCTAAGTACTCCTACCAGTATTTTGGTGACCGGTGAGTGACAAACGCAGCAGTATTTTGGCATTTTGCTTCTCATATTTATTTATTAACTAAATTAAGCAGCGAATGGATGTATGGGGGCTAGCATGGGCCATGGCAATGCCGTTCACAGGAGAGGCAAGGTGTCAGACGGACATGCTGCCGTGCTAGCTAAGCTAGGTCTCTAGCAACGGAGCTTAAAGAAACAATCTTACAGTGCCGAGTCTAAACCAGAGTTTGTGGCTTGCGTGCTTGGTGAATGATGAAGGCAATACCCGTTGAATGAATGACAGGGACTTGGATTTCCGCTATGATATTTAGAGCTCTAGTTGTCAATGCGCACACTTATCTTTATTAAAAAGCAGTATGGAAGCGCATCTGTCCAACTTATGCTATCGCATGCTACAATTTGGTCTTAATTTTCTCTGAATGAGAGCAGAATAGTCTAATCATAGGAAATGCCAAGTCTTGTGGCAGTTTTAAAGTGAGGTTGTTCCCTCCAAGCAACTCCTTAGTCCTGATGCTCTGCCAATAGCTTGTTTAGCTTGGACTTTTATGCCCATGTATTCGTAAGATCGACTACACAACTAAGACCTTCTTGTTCAGAGTTCAGAAAGCTTTGGTATGACCACACGAGCATAAGCCATATGCTACCCTTTTCTACCATCTGGTTGAGAATATTGAACACTCGAGCAGACCTCAGTTATACAGTGGAAGAAACATGCTAGTAATGAAATTAAGAATTGCTAAGTGTCCAAAACAGGGTGCAAATCAACAAACACATAACGAGTGTTTCTCAAGGAAGAGTATATATTACACATTTTACTACTATTAAGCATTTCAGATTATTCTCAGAGACCTTTTGAGTTCGATCTCAGGTATCCAATTCATGGCTTGTTAGTAAAACCTACCGCTAAAACGATGCAGTCGTTGGTGGTTTGAGCAGCTTAAACGACCCTTACAAGCCTGCTCCCGTGGGGGCAAGCAAAGGCGCGAGAGGCAGCAAATCTACCCAGAAAACGTCGCTACATGCTACTGCGTACGTGCTCCCCCGCGGCTGCCGCACGCGCATCCAGAAGAGAATAAGAAAACTTGCACGAGGGGGCGATCCGATTTCCCAGCCTTAAAACTGGGGTTCAACCCCATTCGTGCGCCGTCAGCCATTGTTCCCTTTTGCACGCCTCCCTATGTTACTTCCTTCCTCACTCAACATGCACTCTGTATAATGCTGCTGCTGCTGCTGCTACACTGGTTGTACTTATATGCGCCAGGACTAGGACTACCTAACCTGCGAGAGTTTGCAGCTAGCTTGCCGTCTAGAGATGCTCGTGGGAAAGGTTGGGATGGAGACGGAGACGGAGGTGGAGCTGTCGCCGGCTGCCAAGGCCGGCGCGGCCATGTTCAGCCCTTACTCGAGTCTGAGCACGGCCTTGTTGCTGCAAAGAAGAGTTGTTGCGTGGTATGGGAGCTTGAACTTAGCTTCCGCCGAGTATACCATGGCGACTTCTTTCTTTGCTTCAGCTTCTGATTGGTCTGAGTTGCAGGGCCGAAGAGACCGGGTCGGCGGCGACGGTGAGCGTCCGCGTCCGCGAAAGGAGCTTCAGTCTGCACAAGGTCGTAGCCTGAGACTAAGTAATGGTGTGATCTTGGTTGGAATGAAGGGGAAACTAGTTGGTGATGTTAACTTGTCGATGCAGGATCCTCTAGCATCCAGATGCGGGTATTTCAGCCAGGCGCTGCTCCAGTCTGACGAGGTCGAGCTGCCGGCCAGCTTCCCGGGAGGATCCGAAGCGTTCGAGTTGATCGGGCTCTTCTGCTACGGCGAGGCCGTGGCGCTCGACCCGTTTAACGTCGCGGCGGTGCGGTGTGCGGCGGAGTTCTTGGACGTGGGCGGCCTGGGCGCGCGCTGCGACCTCTACATGAACCAGGTGGTGCTGCAGAGCTGGGACGACGCCCTCATCGTCCTGCAGCGGTGCCAGCCTCTGCTCCCCGTCGCCGAGGAGCTCCTCATCGTCAGCCGCTGCGTCGAGTCGCTGGCGTTTATGGCGTGCATGGAGATCCTCGACCCCGAGCAGCGGCGTGACCAGCCCGGCGTAGCAGCCGCGCGAGGCCTGGTTGGCCGCCGGTGGGACGCCGAGCTCGTCAAGGATCTCGCCGCGCGCGACCTCTGGATAAAGGACCTGATCGCCCTCCCGTTCGAGTTCTTCAAGCGGATCGTGCAGGCGCTGAGGCGGCAAGGCATGAAGGACAAGTACGTGAGCCCCGTGGTGCTCTTCTACGCGAACAAGTGGGTGCTCTCCAAGAAGACCCACAAGTTCTGGGCGAGCACGGACGAGGCCGGAGGCGGCGAGATCGACGCGAACAGGAGGGCCACGGCGATCCTGCAGGGCGTGATCGAGCTGCTCCCGGTGGAAGCGGCGAGCGGCGCCATCCCGGTGTCGTTCTACTTCGCTCTGCTGTCGCGGTCGATCACCCTCGACCTGAGCGAGCAGAGCCGGACGAGGATGCGAGACCAGGTCGCGTCCCACCTGCAGTTCGCCCGCGCGGACGATCTTCCGCTACCAGAGCAAGAAGCCGGCCGCTCCATCGCCGATAGCCAGGAGGTGAGGGAAATGGAGAGCATCGTCTCCAACCATGTCTCCATGCAAAGAAGAGTCTCGGAGGCTGTCGCGGAGTTGTGGGATCGGTACCTCGTACAGATCGTTTGTGATCCAAACTTCCGGCCGGAGAGGCTAGCAGAACTGATCGGTGTCATCCCGGCCGGCGACCGGAAGACACACGACCATCTATATGAAGCAATCAACACATACTTAGTGGTAAGAGTAAGACAAGTACTCGATCACACAAATGATTATTACTAGTTAGTTGCATATTTAAACTGTCGCTAACAATGGGAGGCTGCTAATTCTGTCATGTCAGGAGCATCCGGGTTTGTCAGGAGAAGAGAAAGCGTCGCTGTGTGGCCACCTCGACTGCCGGAAGCTGTCGCACCAGGCGTGCATCCAGGCGGTGCAGAACGAGCGGATGCCGCTCCGGCTGATCGTGCAGGCGCTGTTCCTGCAGCAGCTGCACACGCACCATGCCTTCACCGAGTGCTCCGACTCGTTCCGGTGCGTACACTCGGGGGAGCTGCTCCCGGGCGGCGCCGGCGCGCACACGCCGAGCCCCGGGTGCCCCGTACCCACCAGCCAGCCTCTCAGCACCAGCAGCCCGTACACGGACACCCACACCCACGTCCCACGAGACGGGAAGCTCCGCGCCCGCGACGATGAGCCGGACTACGAGACGGCGAGCTTCAGGATCCAGGCGCTGGAGCAGGAGATCCTCTCGCTGAAGCAAACGCTGCAGCGGCACAACACCGTGAAAGGAGGCTCGGTTCGCAAGGACGGTACCAAAGAACCGAGCTTCAGGGTGGTGTCAGCGGACGCGGCCGCGCCGGTGGCGGTCAGGCGGCGAGCCCCGGTGTCCGGCAGCTGCATTGGCTCCATGCGGTGGGGCTCGCAGCGGCGGTGCGCTAGTAGGATCCTGCGCGTCTTTGCGAGGCTGGCCGTGTTCGGGAGGGGCAGGTCGAGGGGGAAGCAGAGCAAGTGCAGGGCAGCAACAGAGCAGCTCAGTTGCTTGTAGAAGGACACAGTGAGTAAATCCAAAAAAAACGAACCTTTTACATGTGGAAAAGAAAGTGCAGATGTTACGGTAAACATGGTAACAATGGATGTAAGCAGTGTTTTTTTGTTCATATTGCTACCAATGGTGAAGACTTGAATGTCACTGTCAGGTCAGGTGGCCATTCAGTAGAGACAGCCCCAGGTGAAGCTACTTTTGTTAGGTTCTGCATATCTGTACAGTTAATCCGTACTTTTGTTACGTGGTGTTTGAATATTCTTGGAAAATGAGGTTTACGGTAGACTCCTACGGCTAAAACCAACATGCGAAAATATGGTTTCTCAAAAACTGTGTAAAAAATTATTGTTGCTGTAGTCAATTTAAAAAAACGATTGCATCCGTCCGTCCGTCCATCCATCTATCTGTATATTCATCTATTTATCTATCTAAAAAGTGCTAAATTTAAACCGAAAGGAGCCTTGCTTGAAAATTGAGTCACCTTTTTCCCCTTAAAGCATATTTACTGCCATATTTCTGATACTGTCACAACTTATCATGCTCTGCTCGCTGATTTTTTTCAATCAAAGCTTATCATTCAATTATGTTTTCTTAAGATGTATTTTTGTTTTTTTTAAACAAATGTGTACTTTAGCTTGGAACTTTTCTTAGCATTTCAATATTTTTAAAGCACAAAAAATCATTAGTAGCAACATATAATAATTCCAAAACATTGCAACAATATATAATTAGTCAAATGCACATAAATTGTCCGTTAGTACAAAATAAATTATAACAAGTCTAGCCACACAAATTGTGTGAGCCATCCGGCTCATTATCTTATTAAAGGAGAAGAAAATGTAGCTATCATATTCGCTCTTAAGGGCTAGAAATTTCTATAATAATTAGATGAAAAAAGCGAAAGATATATATCATTGATCGTGATGGGTCCAGATTATAACAATCTACATTAAAAGAAAAAATCTATGTCAAGTACAATCTAAAAACAACAAATTTCGGAATAAAAACTAAAGTAAAATTAGATATTTAATTTCTATGCGAATTATTAGGTAAATCCCTAAAAATATATTTTGAAATAAAAAAAAAAAAAAAAGAAATTGAATTTGTATATGAATTCCAGCAAAAAGAACTGCGTAGGACTGAAAAGACGACTAGAGGGAGTGAATAGGAGCCAAATGAAATTCCCCCTCCAAAAATTTCAAGCCTCTTCTCAAGCTAAAAGAGCCAACCAAAAGACTCAGCTAGGCCAGCACTAGGCAAAAGTTCCGTGCTCTCGGGTGAACAGTAAAATCGGGATAAAACAGTAAAATCAGCACGATTTCAAAAAACAAGAATCGAGATAGCTTTTGATCAACTGGTTCAAATCCTATGAAACTTTGTGTGCACCTTCCTATGGATGTCATGAACCTATTCTAACCATCAATTGAAAGGATTGATATCAAAGTTCTGTCATTTTTCAGTTTGAAAGAAGGTTGCACTAAGATAGGGAAAAACTCACAAACTTCACCCTAAGCTTGCTTGTGGGAATATGATGATCAAGATAATTTTAGATGATCTCTGACATGTCACAGCAAACAAGAACACCAAAGAAATACCCCTCAAACGTGCAAGATGAGATCTGCACAAATCCTTAATTTTCAAGCCAAGATCTGGTTTTTAGAGATCTTGTTAAAGCTTGCCTAGATGATTGAGATATGATCTTCAGAAGATTCATCTATCAATCATCTATCCTTGGCAGCACATGATTAAGAAAGAAAGAAACCAGAGAGAGATCAAAGACTCAACAAAGAAGAAGAACAACACTTGAGCAAGAGACGTTCCAATGGATCTTGCTAGGTTGAAACAGATTTTAGATGAGTTCCTTAACCACTTATACGTCCTAGAAGGAGGTGAAGCACAGCTCAAGTTGAAAGAAAGAACTAAGCAAAAATGCAAGAACAGAAATAAACTTCAGAATATAGATGAACTTGGATCTTACATTGCTTAGAGAGATTGTTACAAGGCCACACTTCCAGGTGGACAAAACTCAACAGAGCATAAAGAAACTAAAGAATCATTCTCTAAGACTTGGTTAGGACAGAGTTGGTGGTGAAGGCATCCATTTACCTCTCTATTTATAGCATACTGGGAGCAATCCCCACCCTTAGAAGACCTTTTTAGCTCTCAAGAAACCTCATCAAGGGTAAAGATTCACTCCCTCTCTCATACATGGGCTAACTTGAACCCAACAACATAACGGATTTTGACTATACCATTTAACACTAACTTAACCTCTACTCCACTCGGGAACCCTTGATCCAACGATCCTCCTACAATTGAGTAGGGTTTAAGTTAGCATCTCATTCATCCGCTTCACCATGACGGCTTCGACTTTCTTAACCGTTCTAGACCTCGACTCCTCCCTAAGCCTAGTCATGATCTATGCCATTACGCGCCATGTCCATCACTTTAGTTTCTTGTCTTCCTAGCTCGCAACAACTTCCCAGTCTCAGTCATCTTCAATATCACCCTGACCGTCTGGACCTTAGCTCTCTAGACGAGTTCCGATCTCTACTGCCTCACCATGACCTAGCTCCGAAGTCCTGTAACCAACACAAACAAAAAAAACATTACATAACACTGTTCACAAAATAACATGCAGTCGTAATCTCGCAATGATTAGTGACTGGTCAAACATCATAAGATCCCACCATGGATCAATTAGTCTGTGACCACCTTAGACTGTGACCATTCAAAGTCACTCTTGGTTGTGACCACTCTTGGAGAGGTCAAGACCACTCCACAAGAGGCCATGATCACTCAAGACCACTCACTGAGAGGTCATATCTACTCTCCAAGAGGTCATGAACAATCAAGACCACTTATTGAGGGGTCACGACCACTTAGGATCCTAAGTGGTCACCATGACCACTCAAAACTACTCTCCAATAGGTTAAGACCACTCCTATAGAGGTCACAATCATTCAAGACCACTCCCATAGAGGTCAGAACTACTTTTATACAGGTCAGGACCACTTCTATAGAGGTTAAGACCACTACTATAGAGGTAAGGACCACTCCCATAAGGGTCATGACTACTCAAGATCACTCCTATAGGGTCAGGATCACTCCCCAAGAGGTCACGATCACTTTAGGAATGACCATCCTAGTGGTCACAAAGACCATGATTACTCTAGAAACGATCACCTTAGTGGTCACAAAGGCAACAACCATTCTAAGGAACGACCACCCTAGTGGTCAGGAAGGTCACAATGACTATAGGGAATGGCCACCCTAGTGGTCACGACCACTCTAGGAAACGGACACCATAGTGGTGGCAAAGGTCACGACCACTCTAGTCAAGGCCATGACCCCCTCAAACCAAATTGCTTATGACAAAGTTAGTTCATATCAAATTTAAACCTGAGCACCACAGGCTCAAACACAGTTAATTACTCATCACAAATATGGATAAACCACCACACGGTCTCTCAAACTAGAATTAGGAATAAAAGTAGAATTAACAATTTGATTTCAATACCAATTCGAAAGTAAAATCCCTTAGTAAATATAATCAGGAATAAAATTTAAAGAAAAATTACAAATTAGATTTGTGTGCTAATTTCAACAAAAAAACTAAAAATTAGGGGGGAAGTAACATAAAATTTGTAATTTTATTTTTATATCAATTCCATCCTAAAATCCATAAATAAATAAAATAAAATTAACAATTGGATTATATACGACTCTAATAAAACTAACTAAAATTTGGAATAAAAAATGTAGTTTGCAATTTGATTCCATACGAATTCCTAAGTAAACTCTCTAAATAAAAATAATTTGGAATAAAAAAATAGATTTGTATATGAATTTCAAAAAATTAAAATAAAATTTAGGAAAATAAAATAAAATTAGCAGTTTGTTTTAAATATGAATTCCAAAGTAAAATCTTTAAATAAATGTAATTTGAGATAAAAATTTAAAAATAGAAATTGGATTTCGTATTTGAATTCTAAGAAAAAATAATTGAAATTTGGAATAAAAAATAAAAGATGATTAAAATTTGATTTCCATACCATTGTTTGGAATAAATTAAATAAAATTAGCAATTTGATTAACTCTAGTAAAAAGTAATTGAAATTTTAAATAAAAATAAAAGTTATAATGAGGGTAGCACGAATGGTGTAAGACCACAAAGGATTGAAATGACGTCAATTTGTTCTGCAAGAACACATTGACCCATAGGGAAGCGAAGAGTCAAAGCAACGAAAGAGATGAGAATAATATCGAGTTGCTCACCTTAACCGTTTGACGAGGACAATATCATTCCACTCGCCAAGCCGTTGAAGAGAAAGATCAAAGTAGGAGGCAAGGGCTGTGACAATGTGTGGTAAGCGTCGATATTGTTGACGAATTCAATGGCCAAAGAAGCTCGATGATATGGAAGCCCTGATACACGAGAGATGAAACTTTACATTGAAGATAGGCTATGGAAGATATGGGGTAAACGTGCAGCTAGGAGCATGCCATCACTGATAAGGGGCACAACGTCACCCGCGATGACGAGAAGATTCTCCATATCGTTAGATAGCGACTAAAGCAAACATACCAGCATAAGTGAAGATGTAAGGTCGCTGCAGTTACTAAGAAAGCCACAACGTTGAGTTGGCCAACTCCAAAGAAGATGAGTGACCAACACGAGAGAAGAGGACATCAAGCATAACATCGTGTATGCATCCATACGAATAGAAGCACGTTCGTCCATAAGCGGATGAGCAAAGGGCTCGGAGTATAGATTGTGAAGCCAAAGGAAATTGGCTCGAGTTACAAGAAAGATTATCGTAGGTGTCCTCGGCAAGGATCAATAACGATTGCACATGTATGCGTATTTGATGTCCCAGATGTCAGCATTAAGCAATAATTAGAGAGAAGTAGCAGATAACTATGTGGTAGAATATTATTGCATTGGAAGGGGTAGCAGCTGAGAGAGATTGATCAATAAATGGAAATTTTTAGCAGTGAGAAGAGATAAAAAACACACAGTTTGGTAGGGCAGCCGGTGTCTGATGGAAGATGGGTTCAAGGTAGGTCGCCCATAGTGTATCGGTGTATACATGAGCAAGGTACTATAATACCATGTAAACTAATAAGATAATTTGCCACACACATAATCAGCATATTGCTTAGATTAAATACAAGTGTATGTGTACACATACATTTTGAAAAAGAGTAACTAATGGAGGAATAATAAGCTACATGATCCATACATAATGGATAGTGGTTACATTTCTAAGAACCCCAACAACTTATCTTGCACAATAATTTTCTTCCATCAAAACTTATTCTTCAATTACATTCCTTGAGTTGTATTTTCCTTCAAGCTTCTATTGTCATTTCAATGTTTAGGATTTCTTAAAAATCTAAGTAGTCTATAAGATACGTAAATATATTCCCAAGAATCTAAGTTGTATCATTTAATACTACAAGTTTTAAAATAAATCCAGCCGTGCAAATGTGCAGGCCCTTCTAGTTCTATTTCCTTAAGATAGAATGAAATAAAACAATCACTGTCCAAATGGAAATAAAACTATAATTTTTCCTGGTAGAGCTTAGACAAGAGCATTAAACAATACACGTACTATATGATAAACTTTGTCCTAACAAATCGATATGCTAAAATTAAGACATTTGTAGGGTCAAAACTTACACCGAGTTGGTTGAGCATCAATCTACTTGAATATGCCCTCCCCCCAAAAAAAGTAGGTTGCATGAGTAACATGATTGAGAATTTTAGCTCGTATTCTCACACGTTGAAACAAGGGCGGGTGCATCCAGATGGTAAGCAACGTCCATTTTTTTCTTTTTTGCCTCAGCTACTTGCCTACTTGTATGTTTTGTGGGGAATTCACAATTACTACTTGTAAAACTGATTGATAGATACACATTTCATATATTTGACCCCCTAAGACGTCGTTTCAAAACAAATGATTCTCATATGAATTTACTAGGGGTGGGCATTTTCAAGCCGAAACCGAATCACCGAACTGAACCAAATTAAGAGGTTTTTTGGTTTATTCGGTTTCTTATTCGAGTTTTGTTTTGACGTTATTTGATTTTCGATAATCGGTTCGGTTTTGTGATTCCAGGAATCGAATTTACCGAAGACCAATTATCTAGATTCCTATTCCCCAATTCTCGACCTCCATTCCCCATGAATTGGCCATTAGTCGCAACCCTAGCCGATCCCCCATCACGTGAAGTCGCGAAGAGCCAAAGATGCCTGCCCCAGACGAGGCCAGACCCTAGTGGCCGCAACCTGCTGTCCCATCCCTATAGTCGCCGCCACTGGCCTCTGGGCCTCCGCGGTGCTGTCACCTTGCCATCCCCCCTAGTTGCTGCCACCATCCCCCATCCCGCCATCTGATCAGACACTTGGTCACATCCCCTAGCCATCGTCGTCCTAGATCCAGAGTTAGGACCTCAAGGGATCCATCTTCGAGCGATGATTTATGACGACGAGTGACTTGGAGGTGAGCATTGAATCTTGGCGACCTCGACTGCAACCACTGTAAGATCAAGGATGCCAATTAGAAGGGGGTGAATAGGTGGTTTTAAAAATTATCTCTTAAAATCACTTTGGTCAAAACCTAATTTATATGCAGAAGAGTAATAAAAACAGTTTTGTCCAATTAAAGTCTAAATCAACTAATCTCAACTAAGTGCGCCAAAAATCTAAGTTTATGATCAAGGTTTGCAATCCTAGGTTGACAAGTAAGCAATTTAATTCTATGAATGTAAATTGCAAGAATGTAAATAAGTAATAAGAAGCAGACCAAATATTGACAACAATCTTTTTACTATGGTATTCAGAGACTTGACTGTTTCCCCTAATCTACATTGAGGTAAGCTCAAATGAATTGGACTAGCTCCATGAATTAAGCCAAGCACATTGAATCCACTAGCGGTAGCTCTTTCCCCCTCCGGGTATGTGAGCTCTAACCTTCACAACTCGCTGGGTCTTCTCACAATCTACTTTGAGAAGGTCACAGAACCAACGACGCTTCCACGCCGTTTAGGTGTCGACAAACACCAAGAGTAACAAATCAAGCCTCTTGCTTAATCCTCATCAAGTGCAACACATGCATAAGGATGCTCAATCCTTCTCTAGATGCAACACATGCAACTAGAGACATTCTCTTCTTGCTCACAAGATGCAACACATGCACAATTGAGAGGAGAGGCTTGCACTAGCTCAAGAGAATGCAAATGGAACACCGAGAGTCATCAAACATTAAACGTAAGCTCAAATGCTTCTCAATTCACTTAAACATGGCTCTAGGAGCTCAAGAGGTTTTGCTCTCCCATGAATACCTCAAAGGAGTGCTACAGCAACCAGGAGCAACAACAAAGGCCTCTCAACTCGGCCACTTTTAAAGCCCTTCAAACAAAATTAGCCGTGGAACAAAATCATAAAAAATGCAAATTCGAACATTCTGTTTTACCTAATTTGGACATTCCGAATTGATAAATTTGGACATTCTCGACGATAAAAAATCTGAAGGAAAATTAGGACATTCTGAATTCAATGATTCGGATATTCCTAATTCACCAATTCAGACATTCCTATACCCAAAATTTGGACATTCCGAATCCTACAATCCAAAACTCATGTTCTGTCAAAATGTCCTAAAATCCAATTCAGACATTCTCACAGCACGATACAAAAATGATTGTATTTCTTACTCCAAAGCCCAATTTGGGTGATCTTGGACTCTATGGAAAGCTTATCAAGAGGGATACAAATTCCACCCAATTTCAAGATCTAAGCAACCATATTTATTTGTATAGAACACAAAAACTCCAACAATTACACTCTCTGGAATAAAGCTACCGGCTCGAAAGAGCGGTACTACCGACCGACGGTAGTACCGGTCCCTACATGGCAGTAGTATCGGATTTCAAATCTTAGGGAGAATCCAAAAAACTTATTCTTTGGAAAATAACTACCTCACCATGAACTGCGGTACTACCGACTTGCGGTAGTATCGACCTCTACATGGCGGTAGTGCCGATCCTAGAGAAAATCACAAAATGCACGCTCTAAAAAATAACTACTGGCCCAAGGAGCGGTACTATCGGACCAACGGTAGTATTGGCCAATAACAACGGTAGTGCCGGTTCCAGAGAAAAGGAGATGTTTCTTTCACAAAGAAAACTTCAATGCAACCAAGAAACCAACATGACCAAATCTTGAGGATGATCATGATAAAAAATAATTTACAAAACACATTTGTAAATTCTAATCACATGCTCCACGAGAAATGCATGATCTTTAACATATTTGCAAGAATCAATTCCATGCAAGGAAATGCCATTAAGAACAAACATGAACTCCAACATTTCGCAAAACACATTTGCAAATATCAATACCATGCCAAGAAGATCAAATGCATAAGCTTCGATTATTTGCAAAACACATTTGTAAATAATAGCTCCATACAAAGAACACATTAAGAAACTCAAATGTATGAGCTAGGGCAAGCAGGATTCAGCCATCAACACATGATGAGACTCAAGCTATAAGACTCAGCCCCTCTAAATACTACGGCAATCTAAACTAGCAATCCAGACTCCCAACCAAGCACCGAGACCAGTAAAAGACTAGGAATACATCTTTAGCCCTATGATAGTTACGCCTTTGCCTTGCGCACAGGGATGAAAACGGATTGGATAATTTTCAACCAATCCGGATAATTTTCGGATACCGATTCTGTCGAATCGGATATTTATCGGATAGTATCGAATCGGATATAGATTTTTTCAGTTGGACACGAATACGGATTCGGTAGCTCACTATTCGTCGGATACGGATACAGATATGAGTAATTCAGATATTTATGGGTCAGATATACGGATATGCACATGGGCTGGGCCAAGGCTACTCTTTGGACCCAAAAAAGTTTTGAATTTCAAAATTATTTTCTAATTTAATTAATCCACAAATAAAATTTTAATTATTACAATTGGAAAACTAACTCCAAAAATTATGAATTTTTTTAGAAAAGTTCCTGACACAATCTAACATTTTAAAAGTATTTTGAAGATTTTATTTACTTTTAAATTTTTGTGAAAATCAAACACTACTATCTTTAAAAGGAAAATATTTTAAATAAGTAGCTAAAAACGCATAAAAACTCAAAAATACATAATTTATTATTTTAAATATAATTCAACAAAGAATACAAATCTTGGTCATTACATGTTCTTCGTGAATGTTTGTAGCAAATAAACTTGCTACTTTTTTCATTTTGTGTTTATAATTTAAAATGTCTGTGACCGTATTCGTTTTGATTCGTATTCACTCTGTATCCATATTTGACATTATATGTATTCGTATCCGTATCCAAGTTATCCGTATTCGAGAAAAAAATGAAAACAAATATGGTAGAGCTATTATACGTCTGTATCCGATTCGTTTTCATCGCTACTTGCGCATCCACTTGTAGCTTTTGCTTGATGATGATCATCTTCTCTCCAAGCTCGGGTCTTTTTCTTGTTCATCAACACATGTGATAAGGATCAAAAGTCTGTTATTTATTTGGGCCCTCAATTGTTTGACTATACTCTATTAATGGACCTATAATACGTAAAACCCATAATGTATAGAATGAAGCCCACCGTTATCCGAATGATTAAGTCTTCGACCAGTTCAGTCAAAGTGGTCCATATTGGGGCCGCCTTCCCGGTAAATCAGAGACAGCTACCCCGAAATTTTTGAGTAAAACCACTCCTGCCAATAATCATGCTATGTGTCCTTGGTTAGGAGTGGGGGATACTGAGAAACCATTTTATCTTAGAGCTTAAAATAAACGCTCCCAAAAAGATCCTGGCTTTTGCTATTCCTAGTATATTGATAGAAATAGCAGAAAAGATAAATTGGTGGAGGAATGCCAAGAAAAGCTTCGCAAAGATGTGAGAAAATATTCAAAATGAAAATAGAATTTGGGGAAGATGGTATAGCTTGATCTCATAATAATCTAGCACATCGGCCAAAAACTCACTCTTTGGGAGGTGAAATACTAACTTCACCAAAGTAGTAAAGAGGACGAAATGTCCCTCCTAAGGCATTGGCTTCGTATCCTCCCTACTAGGGTCCCATCACAACATTTCGCTAGGTGGGATCAAACCTTGATCCTCAAGTTCGTTAATCCTCCCCTCGGTAAGGATCAACTTGTCCATGTCCATTAGTTGGGGGAAAATAAAAGGATTGAAGACAAGAGGTCAAAAATTTCAAAGGGCTTAAGAACTTACTTCTACGCTCAAAGACAACAAAGACGTAGGGAATCAAAGAGGATTTACCCGCTTTATATAACCTAACATGTGTTAGTTTTGGACACTGTTTCGGTTTCCAAGAAAGGATAAAGACTATCTTTTTTAATAAATAATAACTAACACCGGATTGATATTCTCGAACTTCCTTTTAGATCTTCAAACTTTTCACCTCCTTTCCTTCATCATACTATCCATCGTAACTGATGGTAGAAAAAAAAAGGACGAAAGATGAAAAGCTTGAAGAACTAAGAAAATGTTTGAAAATAATAGAATTTAAAGAAATCAGGGATGTTATCCTCGAACTTCTTTTTAGATATTGAAGCTTTTCATCTCCTTTCCTTGATCATACTCTTCATCGCAATTGATGAGAGAAGAAATAAGAACGAAAGATGAAAAGCTTTAATTACTAAGAAATATTTTGAAATAAGGACGAAAGATGAAAAGCTTCAACTACTAAGAAAAAGTTTGAAAAGCAATTTTTTTCTTGATTCAGAAGTCTAAAAGTATGAAGTATACAAAGGAAGCTTTTTTTCTCAATTCAGAAGTCTGAAAGGATGAAGTATATAAAGGAAGCTTTCTTCCCCTTTATGTATGCATTACACATTAAAGATGGTTAGCGTCATTTCAGTTACCGAGAGAAGTGTAAAGATTTCTCATTTATTGGCACTTAAAATAGTTAGATAATTGGTGCATAATACCATAAGGTCACAGAAGACGAAAAGCCTTGAGTAATAAACTCTTATTTCTCAAGATTTGGGGGCTAGCTAACGAGGATCAAAAGTCTATCATTTATTTGGGCCCTTAATTGTTTGTGACTATACTCTGTTAATATGCCTACAATATATAAAGCCCATAATGTATAGAATGAAGCCCACCCTTATCCGAACGGTTAAGTCTCTGACCAATTCAGTCAAGGTTCACATTGGTCGTCTTCGACTAGTGAAATAGTCACTCCGACCATTGAACTGGTCGGGGACGAGCGGTTATCCTCGCACATGTCTCCGCGTGTACAGTTATCTGACAGGTACGCGTAACAATCCGAAAGTTATCACTGAAAAAGGCACCCTTTAGATAGAAGACACTATTTATCAAGAAGACACCTCTCAGTTACACGACGCCCCTATGGAGAACAACTGACACCTCTTCATCCAGCATAAATAGGGAGCCAATCTATACCAAAAAGAGCGATTTGAGAGCATTGGCAATTAGCATTCGCAATCAAGACAGATAATTATAATCATTCTGTAATCTATATATTCTGTTGAGCCGCTTGGCTAATAAAGAAGCAATCCCCATATATCGTTTTCCTTATCTTGTTTACTAGGAGCCCAAAATCATATTTTTATAAGCTCTATTAAGGAACCCTAGGTCTTAGACATCGATAACATGACGAACTCCCTTCACTTCGGGATCTTTTCTTGATGCTTATCAACACATGATGACATCTTCTATCCCGAATCTTTGACTTGATGACCATCAACATATGATGTTATCCAAAGTCTTCATCATTGGACTCAACCTATTTTATCAACTCATGAAAAATGTTAGTCCAATATATACGGTTGTCCCAAATCATCAAAGCATACCATTGACACATAATGGATGACCTAGATCTTTTGATCTACGTCTTTGATGATTGACGACAACCCAATGCAAATACTTGAATTTAAATTGATGTGAGCATATTTCAACTACGTAAATTTCATATACTCATGAGATATGTTTCAAAGTAATGATCCTCAATGTGTGGGATGATGGAAAGGAATCAATACTATTGAAACTTCAAATATAGAGTAAACTCCGTTTAAACGTGTGTGTGTGTATGTATATGTATATATATGAAGGTACTCCCAAAAGTACATACTCACACTTCCAATATACCATTTAAACGAACACGTTATTCTCCTTTATCACTTTTGGTATAATTCAATATTCATTCTAAGATACCCAATGTGACATGGTTGAAAAGAAATCATCGAAGCCCTTTATTTTTGTTATATATCCTTTTCATATCTAAAAGGTGTATATACATAAATTATGCTATAAAAAGTGGACTTTGATGAAATTTTTCGTGGAACTCACTTTGGAGTATTTTATAATCATTATTAAAGTATACTCAAAAGGATAAAGAGGTATAAACTTTTTGTTTAATCGGTATATGAGAAGTGGGAGTACGTACTCCCAGGAGTAAGGAACCATTTTCCTATATATATATATATATACATACACATGCGCTATTCTTTGCCTGCGTGTAGAACTCTAGCCTAGTATGCGAACTCGGGTTCAGCCGAACTCTGGTCCAAGCGATGCACCTTTCTGAGTTTTAGATCTACGCATGGGCCATGTGGGCTATGTTCTCTCTGACGTTTTAAAAGCCCATTTACGCCAGCGCAATGTACACTTACACGTTTCTTATGCTCGGAGTCTTATAAAGTTGTTAAGGATAGTAAAATAGAGTTCTAATGGTTGTAATTGGAAGCTATGTGGTGATAGTAATTGTAATAATTCAAGGCCGCAGTCTTATATAGTAGTTATGGATAGTAAAAAAACAGTTCTAATGATTGTAAATGGAAACTATGTAGTAATAGTAAATGGAAATATAACGCGTGGTAATATTTGGAAATATAAAACTTCCGTTCTGCATTGGGTTGTTTCCTCTATTTTCGAGTTATGTCGATTCGTTTACGCTTTCTCTCTCCGCACTCATTTCTTCAAAGGTATCAACATCGAGGAGCCTTATATAGCAGTTATGGATAGTAAAAAAGAGTTCTGATGTAGTAAATAGAAGCTATGTATTGATAGTAAATGGAAGTGTACGTCATGGTAATATTTGGAAATTTAAATCTTCCGTTCTGCGTTGGGTTGTTTCCTCGGTATTTGAGTTATGACGATTCGTTTACGCTTTCTCTCTCCGCACTCATTTCTTCAAAGATCTCAACATCGAGGAGCCTTATATAGTAGTTATGGATAGTAAAAAATAGTTCTGATGGTAGTAAATAGAAGCTATGTAGTGATAGTAAATGGAAAATTTCAAGGCCACAGGCTTATATAGTAGTTATGGATAGTAAAATAATAGTTCTGATGATAGTAAATGGAATATATGTATTGATAGTAAATGGAAGTGTACGTCATGGTAATATTTGGAAATATAAATCTTTCGCTATACGTTGGGTTGTTTCCTCGTTTTTCGAGTTATGTCAATTCGTTTACGCTTTCTCTCTCCGCACTCATTAGTTCAAAGAACTCAACATCGAGGAGTCAAATATATATTCTCCGCACTGAGTTGTTCATCTTCGTTCGATTCTTCTTCTATCCATTCTCCTGCTCTACTCCAAGAGTTAACGGCGGTTATCCTTCTTTCTTGAGTCGGATCAACAAGCCTTCTCAGGTTAGCAATGTACAGGTCGTTTGGGGTATTACGTTATAATTTTTTATTTCCGTTTAAAGATGATTTTGGTGTAGTAAATTTTTCGATGTTTGATAGTAATTTACGTAGATGATCAGTGCATGTTATTCTGCGTTGTAGATGAGGACTTCGGGAAAAGTCCCCAGGAAGGTGAAGAAGATTACTATAGAGGATAGCCAGTCAGCATTGGAGATTTGTTTAGACGAAACTCAATCGATTGCTGCGGTTTTCCCTTCAGAATTAAACGAAACTGCTTCGCCCGCTAATGAGTCAGGTAGGAAACGGATGCGTACTCAGAAGTCTGATGAAATAGACGACGATGATTTCGAACTCCTTCCTGCTTCTAAGAAGACTAGCCAGGTAATTTCGGTTGCGTGATATAGTATTTTCTTTTTTTTCATATAGTATTTTTTAGTAATCATGCCACTATAGTATTTTCGTTTGCATCGTATAGTAATTTCTCATTGCATATTTCTTTCGAACAGTTGTTTGCACGTATTTTTTGGACAACTGTAGGTGAAGTTAAAGTATTTTTTAAGCTAATTATAGTATATAATTTATGACTCTCTGGCAGGATAATGTCGTTAGGAAAAAATTACCCCCGACGTGCAGGTGCACGCCTGCTCTTGTAGTATCCACTATAGGAAACCTTACAATCGATCAGGTTAACAAGGTTCGGAATCTTGGTTTCGAGGAACTATTGAGATTTAACCTTGAGGGTTTGGAGAGCAGAGATCTTTTGTATTTTTTGATGGAGAGGATAGATCCAGATGACATGGTAATTCGTGTTGGTGGTGGAAGGAGCCTGCCAATAACACCCCATGCCGTCAAGTGTGTGCTAGGTATTCCATTCGGTGGAAGGGATGCTCCTCTTGTTACATTAGATGGAAGCAAAGCAGAACTTGCAAATCTGAAGCGTTTGCTCGGAGTTGCTAGTCGGTCTGAATTAACGACTAAGGTAGTGATGGTGAGGATCGGCACACAAGGTACCGATAGCTTGACAATTAGATGTTTCTTCCTACTAGTTTTCAATAAGTTGCTATTCTCTGGGACGGCTAACCAAATCACTGGCAAGGAGGCTGTTTTGACAAAAGACATGGAAAATTTTGGTGGCATCGATTGGTGCAAGGCGGTCGTAGATGACTTAAGGGTTGCGGTATGCAACTGTCATAAGAAGAAGGAAACAACGAGTAAATCAATCAACGGATGTGCTGTTTTTTTGCTGGTGAGTATTAGTTGTCTTCTTGTAGCAAATGTTTTTTGTTGCTTAAATTTAGTTATATCATTTCAAGTTGATAATAGTAATTATGTCGTATCAGATTTACTACTTGGACAATCTTAAGTGTGCTCACAGCATTGAAGCTGTAGAGACACCTCGCGCTGCTTTCTTCATGACGGGGCTTGTTGACAAGTTAGTTGCCGCTGACATGACTGTAGACCGCCTAGGCAATGAAACATTCGGCAAGCTCAGTGTGAGTGCTCTGATATTTAAATTTGTTGTTTGTAAATTTATGTTTCAGTAGAACTAACTATTTAATGTATTTATTTCATTTTTAGTTAAGGAGCATTCAGGGCACATGTTATTGTCTAGGTGTTGAATCTGATGAAAGAAGTTCTTATGTCCCAGAGTTACCTAGTTTGCTATCTTTGCTTAGTGACTCTCTCAATTCCATTAGCAATTCGAAGCGTGAGGCAGCAAAAGAAGCTCTAAAGAAATTTGATGATGAATCATCTAGAGCGATCAAGCAGATTAATAAAGCTAAACGAAGGATTCAGACTGCGCAGGCAGAGGTTGTTTTTTCGTTATGGGTTATCATGGAAGAATCTTCGAAAGAAAAGATGGCAGAGCATGAAAAGGATTGTTCTACTGTTGTGGATCACGGGCAGCAATCAGCAGAAGAACAATTTGTTAGCCCACCTTCTCCAGCTGTAAATGTGAATGATCAACGCAGCTTGTCTCTGCAGATAGCAAGCGAGCCTCAGCCGCTACGGAGTGATGGTGTCATCTACGTTCCAGCTTCGGGTTATTTCCCTCCATCTCAAGGTGTGATAGACGATGCAAACGCATCAAGTTCAATTTTCAATTTTAATTTGCGCGTCATTATTGGCATGTAGTAATCTTTTTGCTTGAACGGTTGCTTAATTTTTTCAAACAGACGATGTTAATGCGGATGACACTTCTATTAAGATTGATAGTATTGTCACCACTATTGATAAAGTTGGCATTCCAGGGTCATATTACGATGTTCATGCGAAAAATACCACATCTTCTAACCTACAGGTTTTCCCGTAGTATTTTTTTGTATAGATTTTTGAATGTTTTCTTATATATAGTTATTTTGAATTAATAATTACTATTTTCAGGAATAAAAAAAATTGTGATAAGGATGATCAAGTAAATCTTCAACCTGGCACCGATGCAAATCAGGTAATCGAATATCACATTTTAGTGTTATATACTGATGTGTGATATTATCTATATACATCCATTTTTTTTGTCTTTTCGCCCACTCAGGTACTTAGCGACGCTCCTCCGCGATAGCTTGATGAGTCCATTTATCTCCCTGCATCCGCCCTATTTCGTGAATCTGAAGATGTGAATGAGGATGCAAATCAAGCAGGTACATTTTACATTTTCGCTAATGTTTTTTATTGTTCCAGCTTGAAGTAATTGTTTTTTGTGAATGTTTGTATAATTGATGTAAACAATTGTTGAGGGAGTGGATTATAATTCGGATAAGATTGATAGCATAATCGCCGCGATTGAACAAGATGGCATTACAGGGGTTCATCCTAATATTGAGGCGAAGGACAATAATCTGCAGTTGCCCAGAACTTCTAACCCACAAAATTCTTCCGTAGCAAATATCGTGAGTAGATAGTAAATCTTACTAGTCTTGTTCGTAATTCTCAGTTTAAACTATTTAATTTTTGTAGGTAGTGTTTTCAGACTGTAATTTTCTGTTTGCAGGACCCACCAAACCAGACAGGAAACGATGTTGCACTGAAGTTCATATCCGACACGGTAATTATTAATTGTGTTAATCGAAGGATAATCAAACCAAGGCGGTTTGTAAATATTTATAGTACTAACAGTAATTGTTGGATTAAGATCTTAAGTGTTGTTTGTAGTATTTTCAGTAATGTAAATTTTTTGTTTCCAATATACACCAAAGCAGACAATAAAGGATGTTGCATCCAAGGACATATCTGCCACGGGTACACATGAGGTATACTAATCAATATCAACAATTATTTTTTTATATGACTTTTTTTATATGTAAACCTAATGTTAATTATTAATTATGTTGATTGAAGGATAAACAATCTGAGGCAGTTAGAAAAATAAAAGCTTCGATGAAACAATTTGTTCAAACTGGAGCCATGGGAATTACCGGAACAAGATTGACAAGAGTGCCTTCCCATTACGTGTCACCATTCAAGTGTCGTTATCGGCAAAAAGTTCCAATTGACACTGCCATGAAGGTGCGCGAAGTCATTAGTACGGATGACAGCTTGAAGAGGTCAGTTGTTTATATTTTTTACACAATGCTAATCATTGTTTTTTCATCACAAATGTATGATGTTCGTTGTTTGTGTTTGTATCATTGGGTTTGCAGTCAGGTCATTATGATGTCCTCAGATTTGCATTGTATTGCAAATGGTGAGGAAGTGCGAAAATCATTCAAAGATGGTGAAATGACAGAAGACATGTTTGTTGCTTTTTTCATTGAATGCATAAATGATGATGATGTTGTGCTGAGGCCATCTTGTGCTGGATACAGGATCTACCTCTCGTGGAGTCTGTCGGTATGCAAATACTTTGGTTCTAAACTGTTCATTCTAAACACTTCGCTTAGTAAATTATAATGTTTTTAGGTTTCTCAATTTATATGTTGTGTAATTTTCCCAGAGGCTTATGAATGTTGAAGAATACATTAAAAAAACGAGTACAGTAGTGAGCTTGCAGTTCAAATGCTTAGAGATCAAATTGGTCAAACAGATGTGATTGGAGTAAAGTAGTGAGTTGTTGGAAAACCTAATTTATTGTAATTATCTTCCATTCGTTCTGATTACCAAAATTTATCAATAATTTTTCCAGTTTTTTTCCCTCTCCTACATAACCAGCATTGGTCGGTGTACTGCATAAATATGGTTCATAGAAGTATTGATCTACTGGATTCCCTTGACTATCAGCAGCGGTGCACTGACCACAAGGATCATCACGCTGATGTTGGTGAGAAAATGATAGCTCGACTGCAAGATGCATTCCAAGTTGTCACCGGCGATAAGTTCCCGAAATTTGCAAATTGGAGGCGGCCGCTATTTGACACTCCCAAGCTATTCAACGACTGCGCCTTTTTTGCTATGAAGTTCCTTGAGTTGTATGATGGCGAAGTTGGCAAACTTCATTGTGCCATTGATCCGGTATGTCATATAGTAATAGTTTTATATATTTTGCCGTAATTTTTTATTGCACAAGTAGTAATCATGTGTTAAATCGGCTATGTTTTTGTTTGCAGGCTAAGGGTAGCCAATACAGGTCGGAGCTAATGTTCTATATGTTGTTCCACGCTCTCAACATTGTGAAGCCACTACTAGAGAATTTAGAGAAGTTTAGACTGGCATAAAGCATGTATAACTTGAAAATTTGTGTCAGGTTGATTGGAATAGAAGGCTACTTTTGTCATGAGCATGTTGAAGACAGAATGTCAGTAATATATGAGGACAGTAAAAATGTATATGTGTGTTACAGTGGCGTTTCAAATTTGTTTCAAGTCGATTCTGCAACTACACGTAATATAATTTGCTCGTTGGAGCAAAAAGATATTTATGAGTTTACTCTCAGGATAAATTAAGATTGTTAGATGAGTCCTAGCATAATCGTTTTGTCGCGCTGGATATGGTAACAGATTATATGATTTGGCAGTAAAAAATCGTAGAACTAGAATGGCGAATTCTATGTTTTAATACACATTTCAGGTCACTATTACTATTTTAAGGCTCTACATTTACTACTATTCTACGCCGCCCGTGTTTGCGCACAAACACAATGCTCTCAGGTACATCGGCTGTAAGGCCGCAGAAGTTTAGTCCCATATCGCCCGCAGAGCTCCATCTTTAGCAGTTTATATAGCCGATTTGGGTTGCATCTATCGATACAAGTGATACGTGTGATGTTGGTAAGGGTAGGGCTATGTATGTGGACCCTACTGCACGAAAGTGCTGGTGGTGATGGACCCGGGCACCTTACCCTTCAACTCCGCGATCACTTTTGCGCGTGCATATTTTTTTACTCATGTTTTTTTGCGCGTGCACCTTAGTAATCATCCTCTCGTATATTTGTAAAATTTTGCGTACTCCGTCGTTAAGTCGCAACGTTAGTACAAAAGTAAGGATGTGACATTAGTTATATCTTTTTAGCACAAGATAGTAAACTCATTTTGTTAACATAGTAAGCATTACTTGTAAGGACAGTAAAAATGTATACGTGTGTTACAGTGGCGTTTCAAATTTGTTTCAAGTCGATTCTGCAACTACACGTAATATAATTTGCTCGTTGGAGCAAAAAGATATTCATGAGTTTACTCTCAGGATAAATTAAGATTGTTAGACGAGTCCTAGCAGAATCGTTTTGTCGCGCTGGATATGGTGACAGATTATATGATTTGGCAGTAAAAAATCGTAGAACTGGAATGGCGAATTCTATGTTTTAATACACATTTCAGGTCACTATTACTATTTTAAGGCTCTACATTTACTACTATCCTACGCCGCCCGTGTTTGCGCACAAACACAATGCTCTCACGTACATCGGCTGTAAGGCCGCAAAAGTTTAGTCCTATATCGCCCGCAGAGCTCCATCTTTAGCAGTTTATATAGCCGGTTAGGTTGCATCTATCGATACAAGTGATACGTAGGATGTTGGTAACGGTAGGGCTATGTCTGTGGACCCTGCTGCACGAAAGTGCTGGTGGTGATGGACCCAAGCACCTTATCCTTCAACTCCGAGATCACTTTTGCGCGTGCATATTTTTTTTACACGTGTTTTTTTTGTAATGGGTCAGTGAGTGTATACACGTTCTATGTGTCGTACGTGCTAATAAACGCAATAGTAAAAAATGCAGGGGGTAAGGACAAGTAATACGACATGCAATTACTACTAAATCATATCTATCAATTTACTGTACAACAATCAGATCCAATATCAGGTAGTAACAACAAGTTTAATCATTAGTAATCAAATATCGTCGCACCTATCAGATCCAATATCACTTTCATCATTTGTTTCATCATTATGAATTTGTATGCATCGTTGAACACTGCTTCGTCGACCCCGGTATCTGCTACTATGTTCCCTTTCTCTTAATTTACTACCTGTAACGCTGCTTTTTCTCGTTGGACATGACGCTGCATTGTGTCCGGTTTTTAGTCCACATAAGCCACATGCCCGTGTGCATTTCTTATGTCTTGGTAAAGCTGATTGTATTGGGCATCGATGGAACGTTTCCTACCTTTTGTCCGAGAAACAGGTGGTGCATTTGGATTAATTGGTGTTTTAATACCTGCCTCTGGTACTTCTTTATCATGATTCACATTCGCAATATCCATCGAGATGTTATCAAGTTGCTTTCGAAGCACCTTCAGTACATCCATTGACCTTTCATACCCTGCTCGTGTTTTACTACCTGCCCTCACAACACCCATTGCCTCTGTCAGTAGTAAAGAATGCCGATACATCTCAGTGGTGCCGCCGGGATCCAACTGCACGAGGCCATGCCTATCGTAAGGCACATGAACCCTTGCTTCCCTGGTATACCTTCGTAGGACATACCTATCTGGAATTTTTTTTGATTTGGAGGTGACTGAAAGCTCTGATCATATGCGGGCAAAAAATACCTATAATAATTGTACAAGACGGAAAAAGTTATATATTTCATTAGGAAAATAGTAATAGTAATATTACAACATAGTAATTCTAATGGTATTTTGGTAGTAAGTCAGTTGGCTCGGAGAATAAATTATAATTACCAGTGTGTTCCCATTGTCGACATTCACAACTGTACTCCCCGGAAGATTCGTCTGCTACCAACTTAAATTTGTGCTGAGACCATGAAAACAATTTCGTTTGCTTCGCATGTTTGACGAGATAATGAGAAGGATTTTCAGTACTGTTTCTTATGCGGAATGCTGTACTCTTCAAGTAATTTTCTTTATGTTCTTTGAACACCGTAGGTGTGTACAACTTGCTCAATTGTTCTTCAAATTGGTATAGTGTTGCCCTTACCGGTTGGCTCTGAAATTTCAGGAATAAGAATTCATTAGTAAAAGGTTTTTTAAATGAACAATACAAATGGTTGAAAAATAGTAGAGTATCTAACCAATGAGCCGTACGTCTCCTTGGCTTCTGCGTGCTTTCTTGACTGCAAAACCCTTTGCATTTGTCTTGCGAATCGGTGCAGTGCAGTTTTATCATCCACGAAGTATCGTTTGACCATCTTATTCATACTCTCGCTTCTCTGTGTCGATGTCATCCTGCCGCAGTATATTTCTTTGAAGTATGCTGATATCCAACTTCTATGAAGGTCATACAACCTTCTAATACAGTTAACTTCTTCAAGCCCATAGTCTGACACCATATCTTCCCATGCTTTTTTGAATTCAGTAGGTGTCAGTGGATGATTTATTACCGATACTAAATGTTCTTTTAATCCATTATGTTCCGTGTATAGTTTGTTCAAAATATCTTTGTATTTTTTCAAGATATGCCATCTGCAGAGCCTGTGTTTAGTGCCGTCGAATACGAGAGGTATCGCAGCTGCCATGGCTGGGTCTTGATCTGTTATTATTATATTTATAAGATATGATGTATTTTGTGAAACGACTGGAAGTAAATATCAATAAGTTGAGGAGAACATTACCAGTAAGGATGCAAATTGGATCCTTCCCTTCCATACAAGTTTTGAATGTCCTGAATAGCCATTCAAATGATTTGGTTTTCTCATCTCGTAGTACTGCAATGCCGAAGATGGTGTTCTGCAGATGATGATTGGATCCAACAAGCATCGCGAGAGGTATGTTGTATACGTTGGTCTTGTATGTGGTGTCGAATGTGGTAACATCCCCAAAATCAGCATATTCAGCACGACAGCTCGCATGGCTCCAGAAGATGTTTTTCACTAAATTGTTTTCGTCAACTTGTATGTCGTAGTAGAATTTTTCGTTCTGAGCACGTCACTCATTGAAAAAAGCAATAAGTTTGTTAATATTATCGCTCCTGTCAGAACGCGCGTTACATGCTTTCCTGTGAGATCAAAATAAATTAGTTGTAAGTGCAGTAATTTTTTTTATAGTAATCTATATATTTGTTAGTAGTAAAATATCAAAGAATATATAGCCCAAACCTGTTTTGAATGTCTCGATCAGTGAACGGTATGTTTCGTCGATTTCCATGAATATCTGATAGCATGTTCATCAACGTTTCATGAGGTACATTGTTTTTTTGCATGGTGTCGACAAACTCCATTAAAGAAGGATAAAAAATTTTGTGCGCATGCATGAAAGCTACTATCGACGGTGATCTGCATAGGAGATGGTTGTGTTCTAGTATAACCCGTTCTATCCTAACTGATCCGTCACTTATTTCCTTCTTGATCTTTATAAAGGCCCTGCAACCTGTTCTCTTAGAGGTCTTGCTTCGTTCGCGTTCTTTAGTCGGGTTATAGTAAAGATGTTTTCCTTCGTTCACACAGCACAGTTCTCTTACTATTTTTTTCTCACCCCGAAACCAGCGTGACGTGCGTAACGGTAGTAGAAATCGTATGCTTCCTTCTCATTACCAAATCATTGGCCTAGTTGCGGAACCATATACTCAGGTACTTCTGGACCCTTTCATAGTAATATTCTTTAGAGCATATAAAAAATAGAATTAAGAATACTGTACTATTTTCTCAGTTCATGATTTACTTACGTGAGTGTATGTCTTCTTGTTAGCTGGAGTTCCCATCTCGGATGTACATATTGACGTCGGCGGTTGTATTTCCGTCGTGTGTAGTAGAGGATCCCGTATAGCTGAATGGATTTCCGCCATAGGTATAGCATGAACCACTTCAGGTGTGTGATGCGGCGAAGATACTGCCGAGTCTTGCTCTTCACTTAAGTGAATATTATTCATCGAATGGTAAAAAGAACTGGTTGTTTTCTTCTTCACTGCGAAATGAATATGGTAATCTGTGTGGTATTGGCATAAATAAGGTAATTACCATTTATTGTTTGTGGAAGCTTAGGAGTCCGTTCGTAATTGATTACAATGTATTTCACAGTTAAATATATAAATATCATTCTTGAACCACTGCAATCATATGTTCTTTTATTTTTACAATTTTATAATTAAGCAAGTTATGTATTACTATCTGTAACTGCTCAGGTAATATGTTACAACTGATTACTTCCACATGGACATCCATTGTTACCTTTTACTCATAGTAATTCAAAGCATTTGAGATAGTAAGTTATAACAAATTACTACTGAGCGAACATCATTTTACTACTAAAGTCAAATGAACTGACATCTTTTAGTTTACTAGTCATGTGCCCGTGCGTTGCAACGAAAACTCAATTTGCGACAAAAAAATTATTTGCAAAGAACACTAACTTTAGTTATGTTTCAATAGTAGGAAAATTTTGTTCCTCCGAAAAGATTTGACTATCGGGTTAAATCCTCTTTCATCTCAACCGTTCATGTTAGATCCAACAAATCAAGTACTCTGAAAGAGAACGGACGATCGCCACCAACTCTTAATTAGAATTGGTAGAGATATCAATCCTTACCATTGAAGGAGGAGAAAGTTATTGCCTTCCTCTTGTAGGAAATCTTCTTGCTTCTTGCATGCAGCCTTTCTCTTCTCTTCTCTTCCTGCGTGTGTCTCCAATACCGACCAGCCTGTCTTCCTGGAGATGAGAGTGAGTGCCCTCTAATAGGGAGTAGATGAAAGCAGAAGGCAACGTACGCAGACAGATGAAAGTCAAGTCTCCCCGACATCTTCGTGATTGGCACGTGATTTGGTTGCGTGATTATTTCCTTTTAATCTATGCATTTTCCAGATATGATGAGATAGAATTCCTGTATTATGGGATACGGTGAGTTTATCCTTCTATTCATACAGGATATGATAAGAAAATCCTTCCATTTATAAGATATATGAATAACATCCTTGCATAGTAAGAACATGTGAATAGAGATATGCTAAAATAATATTTCTATTCAAAAAAGATATGATTAAATCCTCTTCTATCTCAGCCGTTCATGTCAGATCCAACGAATCAGATGCTCTAGAGGAGAACGGACCACTGCCACCAACTCCTAATTAGAAATAGTAGAGATGTGCCAACATAGGTGCCAGTAATAGTATACAACAATTTATAGTAAACCAAAGTATATTCATGGCATTACGGACGTACAACTCCATACATAAAGAATCATAAAAAATATAATACGGTAACTTTATTACGTACATAATCATAAAAAATATAATACGCCATTCCTATCGTCCGTTTTTTACTAGCTATTGATTATACTGCTGATTTTCGTTTTTTACTTCTCAACATGTAAGATACTACTATATTTAGCACGGCATTACAGACGAAGAAACTAATCTACTATTTTACTACCGATTCTGATCTATTTCACTACTGCATACCAAGTAACTGTGCTACCGATTAAAACTAATTTTACTACCGACTACGAACTAATCTACGACTATTACATGATAATAAATGTTATAAGAAAATACGGTATTTGTATCATGTAATTAATCATAAAACCAATTACTATCTCCATCACGATATTATCCACGTACAAGCAATCCTGCTAATTACTATCGATTCTGTGTCAATTAACTACCAAATGCGCACGTGTTATCGTCCGTCAACTCAAAGCACGAATCTGGATTGTTTTTTCTCGTTTTTCTCGCGTTTTGGGCCGATATGTAGTAATGGGCCGTCGATACTTACGGCCAGCTCGTTCTAGCGGCGCGGCGCGGCGCGATGCTTACGGCCAGCGCGTAGAATAACTAGTTCTACGCGCTGGAGTAGAATAGCACAACCGTATATATATATATTTGAACTTGAACCAATATGCACATATCTAACTTGAGATTGCTTTGGAGTTTATCCTATATTTAAATCAACATAAGTATATTTTAACTACACAAGTTTTATATATTCAAAACATTTGTTTCAAAGTAATGATCCTTGATATATGGAATGATAGAAAGGGATCAATACTATTGAAACTTCAAGATAAAGAATGAACTCCCTCTAAATGTGTGCATTCATGTATATATGGAAATGGAAATAATATACACATCTTAAGGTTGATACTATGGTGGAGTTTGCCCTTTATTTTGAATCCAAAGTATACATCTAGAAATAATAAAGTTGCATCGGATGCATAACTTTGATATTTCCATTTTTCATTGAGATGAGACTAATCAAAATCATACTCAATAAAAGAGTTATGATAAAAGAGTTAGTCTCATATAAAAATTTTATCATTAATAACAATGTATATTATTTCCAAGGAATGCAACAAGATAGGATAATATTGTGATATTGGATATATACCTTAGAGTTTTCTATTTTTCATTCATATGAGACTAATCGCTATCAAGATTAATAAAGACATTAGTCTCATAAATACATTTGTCATTAACCACCAAAACCAAGCTAATGATGATTGAACTTTCAATCCCTGACGATCTCGATCGTGACATCCCTTTCGTCCTCCGCTCCCTTCAAGGTATGAGCTGGGCGCCCTCCCCTGTGGCTTCCCTCCTCTCTCGTCCCCCCTTGTGGAGATCAACAAATTTCAAACGAATCTAGGATTTGGTCCTAATTTCTTTTTCACGTAGAAATTTACTCAAATTTCCAGATCTGAGCCAGTGAGCCAGGCCTTTGGATTGGTTTGCTTTGCACTCTGGAATTTCTCTGGTTTGGAATGGTACAAGATCGATGTTCCATGTAGTGAGGATCTAGTAATTTTCGCATGAAGTGCTCACAAATTTACAGAATATGTACTGAAATCAGAAATCTATCAATGTTGTTGTCTGTTAGCGTATTTCGGTTAACCGAAAAACCGAAATAGTCGAACCAAAAAATTTCAGTTATTTTGGTTCGGTTTTCTTTTTACGTCTGAGAAATTCGGTAGACTATTTTCACAAACCGAATTTTTTAAACAAATAAATCGAACTGAATTAGCCGAAAAAAACGAATGCACAGAATTAGGGAACTCGGTGCAAATTTATCGATGAAGTATGCTGAACTTGTCCTGCAGCGTTTGGTCTCTTGTATACTTATTTGGTTATGATGATGGCGGCTCGGATGTTCCTGGACCCTGGTAGTACCATTCAATTCTAGTTTGGTTTGGTGCTAGTTTCAGTATATTCCGGATCATCTTGCTACCAGTTACCAACGTCTGCAACTAAAACTGCAACGGCCAACGGGTGCTGTCCTTCTCAAGGGAAAAAAAGCCTTGCTACAGACAGTGCCGAATACATGGTTTCAATCCGAAGAAACTGATTGGTTCAAATGCGGACGTGGAATTCCGGAAACCAATTGTTGATGCCATCTACTACTGCATCATTACATCTCTACAAAACGCTGTAGAAAAACAGTTTTGTTTGCAAAAAAAAAAAAAAAAAAAATCTTTTCGCCTACAAACGTGCCGCTGTGGTCCTCTACTAACAAGCCTACACAAGCGTACATACCTCCACGTTGTGGCACCTGCTCACTGTCCGTTGGCCCCCGCACGTCGACTGACACACCTACTGGCACTTCGACGGGCCGCGCCCGCACCCCACCGCGTACCGCGGCGCCACGCGAACCCAGCCCGCGCTTCGCCTCGCCTCCGCGGCTCCACCTCACTCACGTCGCAGCTGCCGAGCTGCGGCTTGTTTAAAAGGCCACCGCGACAGCCGCGAGCGAGCGAGCATGCACGCAGCTGCTCAGCTCGTCTTCCTCCTCCGCGCCCCGCAACCACACGCAGGCCACCTCACCTCGCGCCGGTCCAGCTCGGCACGGCAGAGCGACCTGCCCCCCTCCATTATTTATACCATTTCCGCGTCCCCCCACCATCCGCTTTCCCAATCGAGCCGAGCACCGCAATTGCAGGGCACCGGAAACCGATTAAGAAAAGGCAACCCCCGCAAAAGTAAAAACACAAAACAACCACCGCATCGCTGCGCCGAGCTAGCGGAGGGAGCAAAAGCTCGATAAAAAGGAGAGGAGGAGACGAAGCTTCCAAGCCCAAGCAACTTCCGTCTTCCCCCACCTCCCTCCACCTCCTCCTCCTCCTCTCCCATGCCCCCATCGAGATCTTAGCAGCGCCGGAGATCGAAGAGGAGCGGCGACGCGTCCCCCCCGAACACTCCTCCTCGCCGCCGCAGCCGACGACGACCACCGATCGGTAAGTGATCCGACCCGCTTTGTGTGCATCGTTGCCGGATCGCGGCCGGGGGCGGCCGGATCTGGTACGGATCTCGCGGGGGGGCGCGTAATTCCGCGGCCCTGTGAGGGGAGTTTGGCGTTTTGCGGCGTGGGCTGCTGGTGCGGCCCGATCGCGGCGTTGCTTCCAGCTCGGATCTAGCTGGTGTGCGTCCTGTGCCGTGCGCGGGCATGCTTTTTTGTGGTGGCGTTGTGGATAAGTCGGGGTTTTGTCCGCATTTGGTATGGCTGGCTGGGATGAATTGATCGTGTGTTGTGGATTGCAGGGGGAGGAGGGGAGGGGAGGACGCGATGGAGGCGGACTCCGGGAAGCTCTTCGTTGGCGGCATCTCCTGGGAGACGGACGAGGAACGCCTCCGCGAGTACTTCGGCCGGTTCGGGGAGGTCACCGAGACCGTCATCATGCGGGACCGCAACACCGGCCGCGCCCGTGGTTTCGGCTTCGTCGTCTTCGCCGACTCAGGCGTCGCTGAGCGGGTCACTATGGACAAGCACATGATCGACGGGCGCATGGTAATTATGTGATGCCCTCCTTGCTCTTTCCTCGCTGATGTTGTAACGTGCATTTCGGTGGGCGAATTGTTGTAATGCTGTTGTTCACTGTTTAAGCTGAATTATCCTTGTCTGATTCAGGTGGAAGCGAAGAAGGCTGTTCCCAGGGACGACCAGAGCATTGCAAGCAAGAACAATGGCAGCAGCATAGGGTCTCCTGGACCAGGCCGTACTAGAAAGATCTTTGTTGGAGGTCTGGCCTCTAATGTTACCGAGGTCGAATTCAGAAGGTATTTTGAGCAATTCGGTGTGATAACAGATGTGGTTGTGATGTACGACCACAACACACAGAGGCCTAGGGGCTTTGGTTTCATCACCTATGATTCGGAAGACGCGGTGGATAAGGCGCTGCACAAGAACTTCCATGAGTTGAATGGGAAGATGGTTGAGGTCAAGAGGGCTGTTCCAAAGGAGCAGTCACCTGGACCTGTTGCACGATCACCTGCGGGAGGGCAGAACTATGCTATGAGCAGGGTTCATAGCTTCTTGAATGGCATCAACCAGGGCTATAATCCGAACCCAATAGGAGGTTATGGCCTGAGGGTGGATGGAAGATTTGGTCTACTTACAGGCACCCGAAATGGATTCTCTTCATTTGGCCCTGGTTATGGAATGGGCATGAGTGCTGAAGCTGGGATGGGTGCGAATTTTGGCGCAAACTCTAGTTTCGTCAATAACTCCAATGAACGGCAAATAGGTTCGCACTACAACGGTAGTTCGAACAGATTAGGTAGTTCTATTGGATATGTTGGTCTTAATGATGATTCAGGATCAATATTGAGTTCAATGGCAAGGAATGTTTGGGGCAATGGAAATCCGAACTATCCAAGCAACCCTACAAACATGAGTTCTTTTGCACAAGCTGGAAGTGGGAGTCAAGTCGGTATTACTGGTGACAGTATACATTGGGGAGGTCCTACTTCTGCCCATGGGATGGGCAGCATTTCAACCCTCGGGTCAGGTAACCTTGGCCGTGGAACTGGAGATGACTTTGGTTTGCCTTCTGGTGGCTATGGTAGGAGCAATGCAACTGGTACCATTGGTGAACCTTTTTCTGCATCAGCCAATGCATATGAAATGAACAGTACAGATACATATGGCAGCAGCTCTATTTATGGTGACACAACCTGGAGGTTCACATCATCGGAGATCGACATGCCCCCTTTTGATAATGATCTTGGAAATGTTGATCCAGATATGAAATCAGCAAGTTACATGGGCAACTATACTGTTAATAATAATCAGACGAGCAGAGGTTAGTATCCATTTCAACATTTTGCTATGAGCTACACGTAGCTGTGAGCTGTCCCCGTTTTTTTTTTTAGAAAAAAGAAAGATGCTGCATAACTCAGTTAGCTATTCAAGAAGCAGAACAAATATAAGTGACGAATGCAATTGATTTTCCTTTCCTCAGTTCAGGAAAACTGCATATCTATTCATTCAAAAAAGAAAATAGTTGCATGCTTGCATGGCATATGCTTAAGCAGGTTGATGCTAATGCAACCAATATTATCCCTATGGTCTGTTATGAATTGACAATGGATAAGATTTTGTGGACTTGTATTTGGTATAAGCATGGAAGGTTCAGGTTCACAAGCCATCTTTGAAGTTAGGATGCTACTTTGTACGTCCTCTAGGGTTAGTACATTTTTAGATAGCGGTAATATTGTTTACATACTTCCATTCTTTTGAGCATTCACCTGGTAGATCAGTTGAGTTACATGCAGATAATTGATAGGAATCCTGTTGTAATCAAACTATGGCAATTTACATACCACATATAACCTCATATTCAGCATTGAATGGGAGACGTTTGTCCGCTTTGGCTGTGATGGAAGCACCATCAACTTGTGGATACTTCTACAGCCTTGAACGAGAATGGATAAATTGAATAGTGAACACTTGCTTTATCCATTCCATTGACATGGGATGCGCTTCTTTGTAGTGCCTGACAGCATAAGGGATTGGTGACCAATGATGTGTCTTGCAATTTCAGTTGTGACGTAAATCAATAAGTGATTGATGTATGATGTATTCAATAACCTGATTCATGTGAATTCTAGATCTATTCGATGATCTTTGACATAATGTAGGATATTTTTTTTGTGTCCAACTCTTTCCTACTACTTTGTTATATAGTACCATCCTGAAGTTGAGTGTACAGGATAGTGTTGGAGATGCGTAATGCCTGTGGCTGAGCAATAAAAAGGGAAAAACAATATATTAAAATATTATGGGAAAAGAGGGATGCGCCATGAGCGATTCTGAGAAGTATTGTGTGTACATGTGGCTGTTGGCATTGGTTGAGCAAATTACTTGTCTAAAACTCTAAATATGTTTAAACCTAGTGTTACAGCATAGTTAACCAGTAGCATGTATGAAAAGAAGTATGTAGTGTGATTTAAGTCATGTCGGTGGAGGATGGACATGTTTTTATCAGATGAATCATTATAGTTCTACATTCCCATTTGCTGTAAGGACTGTTCTCGTTTTCCCCCCCAAGCTACTGCCTTTTGTTGTTATTTTTGTGTTCATTCGACAGTTTAGAATACTCTCAAGGAGACTAGGCAACGTTGAGATTCTACATAGGAATGAATTTGCTTTGTTAGAATCTAATCATGGCTACCAATTAAAGAATCATATGTTCTAGTTGGTTTCTAAAATTCCAGACCTAAAATATAATTTAATTCTCTATTCATTAATAGTTGTTCATCTAGATGCAAATATTTAGTGCAAGGAGCATGCATTTTTTGTTCACACTTGAAAGTGTACAAATACGGATGGAAGTTCAATATTTAGACAAGTTGTCTGCGCTTACTTGTATCTGCAGGCTAGGGCACTACTTTGGAGCATTTGTGTTAGCTGAGAACCTATTCTTATAGTATTTTCTTGTCTTATAATTAATTGATTAATTTAAAATTGACAATTTTGTTTGGTGTTTGCATATGTTTAAAATTCTGGGAATATGAATAATCCTATTTGTTAAAGTAAAGCAATCATTGATATAAATTCTAATTATCTTGCAATTACAAAGATAGTCAATCAGTTTCAATTAAAAATGAGAACAATGCTGCAGTTATTTTTTGCTTGGCTAAGAATGATCATTAGAGTCAGAATTGAATTGTACACATGGGAGTGTGATCCTACAAGATCCTTTTTCCTTAAGGATTGTGACCCTAGTACAATCGTAATAGTTTCACGCTCTGACGCTTGAGTCATCTTGCTCAACTAATGTTGTAGAGCTATAAGATTTGAATTTTAATTCGGAAAGCTGTGATCACTGGTAGTCCATCTTCATGTTTAGATCATTCAGTCAGTCTGAATTTCAATGTGGCATTAATGCTCCTTGTCTCAAGCACACAAGCCATACTCTGTGATGAACCGTAACTTTTGTTGTCTAACCAGTGGTACACGTGTGGTGTTAAAACTTTATGAATATGTTCTGAAATGAATTGAATGGAGTACACAAGTTCTTTGTTGATAATGTTATATTTTACCAGTTTACCAATGGTCTGAGATACATGCAGTAATTACCCTCTTTATTATTGAAACCTATGCTGAGAAGAACTATACAATCTTTGTTTCTGACTATGATTTGTTGGATCCTTTTGCAGGTATCATTTCCTAGGGGAGAGTATTATTATAGTCATATATGATTTGGGATAGGCAACACCCATTATATCAGGTATTCAGGTGCATGACTGTGAATTGGTGATATCAGATTAATATACAGGTTAGTTAATTGTTTCTAGCTAACCAGAGGTGTGGTTTACGGACACCAACATGCTAGAGGAGGGATACAAACATTTTGTGAAGGTTCAGATTTTAGTTTAATTTCTACGTGTATTAGGTCTTTTGGTTTTCGAATGAGATGTGCAGTGGTGATTGCGGCACATACTTAGGAGTGTTCCAACATAAGCTGGAATTCTGTCATACGGACAAACTTGTATACCAAAGGAATGTTGTACTATCTTGCCCATTTATGGGTACATTAGCTCGCGTGTTTTCTCTCTTTTTAACCATTCCATTTGCATACTAGAGATTTGGTGGACTTACTAGTGATAGTATTCGGGGGTGTCAATGCCATCTTGGTCCCATTAATAAAGCCACCAGAAGTACATACCTATACTGGTTCTCCCTTTTTCTGGTCATATATATACATGCTTTTGTCTGTTTATTAATAGAACTTTGGATCTGATTGTGCATATTTGCTCATTTTGCTTCATTGTTGTAAAGCTTATACAGTTGGCAGTAGTTAAATCCAAGCTTTTCATAGCTTAGGAAGCATGTGGTCGTGTCTTTCCGTTTTCTCGTCTTTTCGAAAGTAGCTTTGGGTCTCATGTGGGCGGTGCTTCCTTTTAGGTAGTGAAAGGACAATAAGCTATATGTACTTGTAGTTCATAATCTTTGCTTCCATAGATCTTGTTTTGCTTCCTGATCACGACCTTCACCATAACTTTTAGGTTACATCATGACTTTCTTCCACCTATTAGTTACATGTAAAGCACTTCATCTAACTATTTTTCATATCTGCTGGTTTGCTCCAATGTTTATGGCCTGGGGTGGTCTTAACGTCTCGTGGAAATTGTACTAATGCTTATTGACTGAGGAGGCCTTAGGGTGGGACCCATGGTCTAATAAAAAATCCCCGCACCCCTCCTCTTCTTCCCCACTCGTCCATCAATCCAATCCAGCACACTTCTCTCCACCGCGCTGCCCCTCGCTTCCCCCTCTCTCTCATTTCTCATTCGGCGACGGGAGCAGCAAGGATCCACCTTTCCCTAACTTATGGTGGCCACTTCTGGTGGCGGCCACTCTTCCCCGAGTTCGCGGTGGTCAGATCCGGTGGTGGCGACTAGCGACCACTCCTTCCCTCGCCTTGCAGTAGTCGGATCCTATTGTGGCAATCGGCGACGACGCCTTCCTCAATCTCATGGTGGCTGATCCAATGGTCAGTTGGTCACGACTGGTGACGAGCCCTTCTCCCGGCAACCACAACAAGCATTCGTGTTGTTGAGCCATCTGATAGGTGGGCCCATGTCGTCTTTTGTTTGACATCGAGCCTAGGCTAACCTCAACCTTTTTCCGCCACAAGCCGGGGTATATGGGGCCAGCCCATGGCACAACATGCACGGCATAGCTCTAGACACGACACGGCACACATATGCACAGAATTGGCTGACATAACATGATTGTAAGGGTCATGTCGGGTCTAACGGTCGGGCACGATGAATAGCACGACACGCCTCGAAGAGCCATGCTGGGCCAGCACAGCACGCTATAGAGGCTTTGGCACGCTGGTAGGCACGACGCCCCCACAACAGGGCACAGAATGTGAAGACAACATAAATTGCAAAGAAGTGGAGAGTGAGATTCAATGCTTAGTGCTCACCGACACCGAGCGCGGACCGAGGTGACGCCCTGCCCTGCTGCTCACCAAGGCGGCCGCGACGCTTAGTTTTGCCGCTCAGTGAGCATAGCCGCGACGTCCAACACTCCTACAGCGGCGCGTGCACACAAAGCCACGAAGCAGACACCTCGCCATGGTGCTCGCCCTACAATGCGGAGTGCGCTCGCGACACCGCTCATGCCATGGACGTCCAACGCTCCTGCGACAAAGCACGCACCGAGCAGACGCCTCGCCATGGCGCTCGCCTAGCTCGGTTGCGATGTCGCCCTTACTTGCAACGCGGGCCGCGCCAACGACACCTCGACTTGCCGCACACCACCAACTTGTAGCCATGGAAGCCACGATGTCGACGGTCACCGCCGGCGCACGGATCTCAGGTAGGGGAGAGAGACGGCGGAGAAGGCGGATGGCAGGGGAGGTGGCAGATGAGGAGGAGGGGGAGAGGGGGTGGCTGCAAGGCAGATGGTGAGGGATTGTGCGGGGGAGGCTACGAGGGAGAAGGGAGGCTAGGGGAGGGAGAGGGTGAGGCGGCGAGGGAGAGAGAGGCAGTCGGGGAGTGATCGGAGAGAGAGAAGCGATCAAGGACTGGAGCAACCGGAGAGAGAGCAAAGGGGCGATTGAGAGTGGAGAGAGGCTAAGAGACGGGGAGAGAGAGGGGAGTGGGACCGTGGGGTGCGGGTAGTGCACTGACCAACAGTCACTGCATTGAAAGTGACATGACAAATGAAAGAAATATAGCAGAAGAGCAATGGTCGTGTATCCTTTTTAGTGATTTGATGACAGCACGAAGAGGCATCATACAACGGGCAAATGGCGACATTCTCCTAAACCATTGCTATAAAAACCCCTCTTTTTGTTTCTTCAGCACATGATCACATCCTCTTCTTACTTTTCTCTATTAGTAGTCTCTCAAAGATCAAAATGCATGACAAGAAAAAGTTAGTATGGGGGAGCAGGAGAATACGCTTTTGCACACCAAACCCTCCTGCCCAGGATCAATAGATCGATGCTCGCCAACTCTCCTGGGCATGAGAGACTATGGCATGGATGACCATCATATGGATGGTACGGAGGGTATTGAGGACGCCTCTAACCTTCCTGAGGGACCAAGCTTCACGTTGAACCCTGATGCCATTACATCGGTGCAAGTAGTGGCTGGAGGCTTCGCTAGTCGACAGAAATGATGCTGGCAATATATGGATAGAATCATCAAAATTGAGGGCAAGTGTGTGGTAGCGTATGCTATTTGTAAATATTATTAAGTTAAATTATCTGAACATATAGATGGAGGAATATGCCATTTTACGCAACGCGTGGAGATATGCTTGAAGAAGATACTGGCCAGACGTAAGCTTGGGGAGGGCTTCCAGACCCAGCTTAACTGCAACATCGATGGTTTAGTAAGCACTTGAATATACAACGCTGAGGTAGCTATATAGGAAATTACACGGTATATAGTTAACGAGGATCTTCCGCTTAGAATGGGTGAGAACTTTATTTTTGAAAAAATGATTCAATGTGGTTTTTGCCTACAATACTAACATGTTAGTAGGAGAACAACTGCACGTGACATATGCGCAATGTACAAACGTAAACTAGTGAGCTTGAAAGAGAACTTCACATAAATTAGTTTTTCCTTTGCTTTGATCTCAGATATATGGACTTCATCCCACTATGAATAGCTTATCTTAGTGTTGTCGCACATTACTTGGACGATGACTATAACCTAAATAAAAGGATCATATGGTTCAGGCTAATCGACGAGGCACGCATCGAAGAGGCTATCGTTGCATGTGCATTCGAGGTTATTGGTGAATTTAAAATAGAAAGTGGAAATATTGCCATCACTCTTGACAATGCATCAGCTAACACGACGGCCATGGAGTGCATAAGCTGCACGACAGCCATGGAGCATCTCACACCACATTTGGAGACTTGTATCAGAGGTTTCGTACTCCACCAGAGGTGCATATGCCACATCATTAATCTCATCGTGAAGGCAGGTTTGAATTTAATGAAACCTATTTTGGACAAAATACGTGATGCTATCCAATTTGTTACAGCTTTGACGACAATATACACGTAGTTCACGAAGTACTGAAAGGCTAACAATAAGAGGCCAAGAAGATTCAACCTTGACTTGAAGATTAGATGGAACCCTACATATACTATTTTACACATCTATACTATTTTGGTACTATTTTGGATCATCAAAGAAAATTATCAGATTTAAAGGGTGCCTTTGAGGGAATCGGTGAAACATTTGATCTTGATTATTCTGAGGCCTATACTCGTGTTCATAATGAATTTTTTTACAGTTTTTGATAAACATTATGAAAAAATTAGCAGCAGAAGTGAAGCAAGAAGAACTGTCACCGTCGCCATCCTGCGCCCCACTCTCTCTCTATCTTCCTCCACCACTCCATCCGACCCACCCACCGCCATCCCGCCCCCTGACTATCTCTCTGCTTCGGCATCGACCCGATGGAAGACAGCGTCAGCCCAAGCCCGAGCCACCCCCTCCAACGGCCGCCTCCATCGCCCTCCTCTTTGACGCCACTAGATCTGGTTGTCCCCGGACGCGACGCCACCAGATCTATCCATCCCTAGGCGCAACGACGGCGGTGTGCCCATGGCGATGGTGACAGCGATGGTGCCCACATGACCCACAGGCCACAACCCAGGTGAGCACTCTCGCTCGCTCCTATAGTACGAAAGGGCCGTGCTTAGGCCGGCCCAGCCCAGAGGGGGCCTTGCGTGCCGTAGTGCCTTGCCTAGGCTCGTCAGAGGCAAAATGGGCCAGGTCAGCACGGTGGGCTAGCTAGGCTTGGCCACCACGGCTCGGTCCTGACCCATGGCCAGGTCTACTTTTGGCTAACCCCCGCAATATGGTGACCCGACCTCAGCAACACCATGCCGGCCTTACAGCCTACATTTTTTGTACATTGCTTTTGGCACACCTTTGGAATGCAAGGTTTTAATATGAACATCGGAGGAACTATACTTTATTGTGTTTTCTACAAAATTTTTGCATTTGAAATATTTGAGAAATTTAGGACATTATTATTGTTATTATTTTAAAGGGGAACACCTTTTTTCTATTACCAGAAACCAAACTGCAAAGTGTAAGACTTACAAGTATATAACCAAGAGAATGTAGTTCATAGCGAACATACATCCTAAAATAGGAAACCAAAAGCAGTAAAACTACTGGAATCCCACACAATTCAAAACTTCCACTAAGCAACTAGGGAAACTAAGCAATATACTGGTGACAAAATCACAAAGGCAAACTTAACATGACAAAAAATAACTTTTTTGCTCTACTGTGATATCCCTAACTTCTTGCATTTTCTCCAGCAAATACTCCAGGACACAGAAGTGCTCTATTATAGCAATAGGCTTCAAAAACAGCAGTCTTTCAACCCATCCCAATCCTTCTAGCTCCAGGCCTCCATCCCTTCTTTGCTTGAAAGACTTCAGCTCCCACCAGCTCCAGGATTATTTCCCCCTGCTTGATAGCTTCTTGATTTGCCTCCTTTGTCTGTAATCGAGCCCAGGAATTCAGCCAATGACAAATCCACAAAATAAACCTAATGGGATCTGAAGGTAACTTGTTTTGAAAACAAGCTTCATTGCAAATTTTTCCGAATCACCCAAAAATACAGCTGAAACACCAACCATGATCAGCTTCTTAAGATTACAATGAAAGTTTTCCATCCAAACCCCCAACAAATTGATCAATATCCCTAGGAATGTTGGTGAATCCAAAAACACATTTCACCACACTCCAAATAAATGTAGCCACTGGATACACCAGGAACAGGTGGTTTATAGTTTCCTCACCACCACAAAAGTGGCAATTATTTAACCCAATCCACCCTCTTTTCTTCAAGTTGTCTTTGGTCAAAATCCTCTTCTTCATCAATAACCAAATAAACACTTTTATTTTCAGGGGAATTTTTGTGTTCCAGAGATATTTGTGAGGGAAATCCACCCTCTCATTATCAATGCTGAATAAAAGGATTTCACTGAGAGCTAACCATTGGAAGTTAGCATCCAAGTAATACTATTTTCCCCATCCTTTATTTTAAATTCTTCACATTCTTTCAACATCCTCTCCCGCATTATTTTGGCTTCTCCCTAGAGAATTATCCTAAATTTAATTCTACTCCACCCAAGTTACAAACCTCAGACACGGTAACATGCCGGCTGAAAGTAATATCGTACAACCTAGGGCATTTTTGAGCCAAAGTTTCATTACCAATCCATTTGTCCTCCCAAAACCTTGTTCTCTTCCCCATTTCCTACTTTTTTTTACAAAACTGGAGGAAAAAAATTCTAAATCTTCATCAGCCCAAACCAAAAATGAGAGTCCCTAGTTTTAGAACTTATATAAGAGAAAGCTTTATCATCCAAGTACTTCTTCCTCAACAAATTTTGCTAAATCTCATGTTCAGTTTCTAACCTCCAAATCCATTTACCCAGCTTGGCAATATTCATAGTGCCTAAGTCTAATACATCAAGCCCTCCCTGTTTCCTAGGTAAACACACAATCGGCCACCTAACAAAATGATCAGGACATAATGGTTAAGTATGATCTGAACAATCTTATTATGTATACTATTATAATAAAGTTGGGAAGTTAAAGGCGAATATTGACGTCTTGTGGCCTTCCGGAAGGCCTTTCCGGTTCCGAGACGTCTTGCCGGCCTGCCAGACGATGTTCTGTCTGGTGCTGTTCCCCGGCATCGCAATGGTGGCGTAGATGTCGTACGCGTCGTCCGCGTACTCCGCGCCGCGGCTGTACACCGCGAGGCTGAGGTTGCCGTCCGCGACCACGGGCGCGTAGCTATCGTGACCGCCATCACGACGGCCACCGCGCCGGTGCCTGGGTCGTGGCAGGCGACCACGGCGTTGGCGTCAAGCATGCCGACGGGTTGATGGCCCACGCCGCCCACCCTGCCGCGGTCTGCGGCACGCGGAACATGTAACACCCGACCCTAAAATTCATTCAATGCTTAGCCTACCTATAAGGTAAGGCCACACATACATAGTGTTCCTGTGTTCAATGCCAGTGTCTATACAAGTGCCGGATCCCATAGAGCGAACGTTGATGCTCTGATACCATCTGTAACACTTTGATTCAAAATTCGTCCAATGCTTAGTCTGTTCAAGTTACATTTTCATTATTGTTTCGTGTAAAAAAGTTAATTCAAAGTCATTAAATACTATTACAATTCACTTTAGATAAGTTAGATAAACAATATAGGATAAATCGTACCACTGCTCTAACATAACGCAGACTACATGAACGTTTACACTGACCGGCCACACGTATTACCGAAGGCGATGGCGGCCGTGCCGTTGGCCGCGTGGTTCTTCCGTGGATGCTGGCGCCTAGCTCCTCCAGCGGGTGGAGATTCGAGAACAACCCAGGAAGGATGCAGAAAAGAATTGCCCGGCTTCAACGGTGCGAGTTGCTGGGAGGAGACGAAGTGAGATGCCGTGCAAGGTCGACGGGTTAGGAGCGGAGAAAAGCTTTGTTCATGGGAGGGACTTGGCGAGCGGTTTGGCGCTGTCCAACAAACAAACAGGAGTGGGCTTGAATGCTTCGTGCGTGGTGTTGTCTGTGGGCTGAACAAGCTAATTAATAACAGATTAATGCGTTGTCTTAAAAAAAACTAGAAAGCTTGTTCTGCAGCAAAGCGTCTTTAGCTAATACACAAGCAAGGTTTATGCCTTATTGGATATCGACAGTCTGTAATGTTGTCCCCATTACTCCGTACTGTTAGTGGTTAGTGCATATTTGTGTTGGACAAGCTAATGAAGGCTGGTTTAACACGGTAATCAAACAGTTTCTTGAAAGCTTACTAATTGAGGCCGCTGGTTTGCCTAATGCAAAGAATGAAGCCTCACTAACATCATTTTTGTGATCGGTGCGTGCAAAAAAAACACAGCATGTCGTGTGCATAACAATAGAACCACCACCACGACACCGGGCGTACTAGTTCCACCATGATATCCCGTGCTGCCTTTTATTTATGATGCTACCTTTGTATTGTCTACTTATAAAAGTTTTCAAAAATCTATAGAAAAATAGAAGATATATGGAAGGCATATTCTAGGGCCATGTAAAATTTCAGCATCAAGCTTGATTGCATTTAAAAGATATAAAACTGATAAGTAGCAAAATGAGTAGTATTGAACTCTGAAAAAACACTGCTCTTAAGTGTCTTTTTCGTAGGCAAAATTTCAAATACAATCAACTTTGTACCCTGTAATATCAGTTTCGGGCAATTTTTTTCGTATTTTTCGAAATGGCGTCAATACCCGGCACGTGAGGCGACGGCAGGCAATAGCCGGCACATGAGGCGCCGGCTATGCCATAGCCGGCATCCCATACGCAGGCTATGGCATAGCCGGCGCCTTATGTGCCGGCTATTGCCTGCCGTCGCCTCATGTGCCGGTTATTGACGCTATTTCGGAAAATACGAAAAAAAGTTGCCCGAAATTGATATTACCGGATACAAAGTTACTGTATTTAAAATTTTGCCTTTTTCGTATCTTTCGTATACAATTTAATTTAAGGCTGAAATTTTACATGCAGCAACGGATATTCTATGGTCCCACTCCCACCACCACTCATCGTATTCGTGGCTACCTCTGCTCCTCCCTTAACTTTGGGTCATTTTCGCGGCTTTTTCATCACTCCCGCACAGGCGCACACCACACGCGCACCTGAACGTCTTCGATGCGCGACCGCCCCGTGATGATTCCCTTTTGACCGCGCGTGAGCTAAGCGTTCACCTCTCCGATCTCCACTCTCCACCCCAGCGCCGCCCGCTGTAGGAAAAAAAAGGGAGGCCAGACCACCGCGCGGATCTCGCCAGGGTTCACCTTATCGAAATGGTTTGAAAAAAACGAAAGTCCGGCGATACCGATTTTCGTTCAAAATCAGGTGATTTGCTAGACCGGAAAATAGAGGGAAGAAAAGTGGAAAATTTTCATAAAATTGTGAAAAAAAATAATAAAAAGGCCTAAAAAGGCTTAAAAATTCAGAAAAAAGTTGGAAATGCACAAAATATTATGGAGAAATATGACAAAATTTCAGCATGACCATCCCTATATATGGAGACCATGTCAAATTGTAAAGTACATGTTTTGCAACAATAGAATAACTATGGGAAAATATGAATAATTTTGGAAAAAATTCGACATGACTTTTGCTATATTTTGGACAGTGCGAAGTTGTGAAATAGACATGCAGAAATAATATGTCAAGTTGTCAACAAATAATACTTCATTTCAATACATGCACGAATCAATCGATTGAGTCCATATTTCAGTTACATTCATTTCAGTAGCAAAGCAAATGATATTTGAATTGAGTCTTTCTCACCTAAAATGAATGTTCCCACTCAACGTAACTTCGTCGGTCTTCTATTATGATACATATGCCATGGTGTATCTACATGTATTGCTCGATGTTAGTAAAAAATCGAGTTCGAATGAAATAGAACATACAAATGAAATATTACCTTAGAGGTTACGAGTAGTATTGTTGGTTGTACACTTGGTTGGCTATGTTGTATTCTTCTGTGGATATCATCAGCAAACCTCGTGTAGCTAGCAACTCCATCTTATATTTATGCCAGCTTTGCCCTGCCCACAAGCTAGTCATTTCCCACTGTTGGTACAACATGGCATAAAATTATAAGCCTTGTCACTCATATACCCATTGAGTGGCAGGTTGTGTGGATGAATTCGAGATGGAGTAGTCATATGGACCATATGAACCATAACTCTCCTGCGTCTTAGCGACGCTACACGAGCTATAGCTATGCCGCGGTGCATCACGGCTGTGCCGATGGGCCCTCCCCTTGGCTGTAGTAGTCGTCCTGGGTGATTGTGGAGGCCCATGGTCCCTATTCTGTGTGGCATGTGTGTACTGGGACTTCCATGTAAATTGTATGGCAACAGGAGCTTCTGAGTGGGAAATGGGAGGGATGGAGGCATCAGCAGGGGCTTGACCGTCATCGTTGTCTGTCTTGGAGCTACTGCCATTGGATTCTTGGTACGGCAGGCTTCGACGGGATGTGGGAGTACTATCAGTTGAGTCATCACTCCCTACGTATTGTGCCTGTTATTTGGGAAGCTTCCCCTTTCCTTTTGAGGGAGCTCTCCTTTTTGCTTGCTCTCTCATCGGCACTGTTTGGTGCTTCCTCTTTCTCAATGAGTGTCCCTCACTGTCGTGCCTGCCCATTCGGTGATGCTTGCAGTCCCAGTATCCTTTCGCAACGCAAGAGCGTCTACCGAGTCTGTCATGAGGTGTGATGGGAGGGGGTGTCACTCTCTGTCTCTGTGTTCTCCTCATCAAGTAATGAGTCAGTATTGGACCTCCCTTTCTCCATCCACTGTCGGATTGGATTTTCTGTGCCGCATAGTGTGAGCTCCATAAGGCGCTGAAATGGATCGTCTTCGGCTGCGAACTTGTCACTTTCTTGTTCTTGGATTCCGAGCCGCAAGTTGTACTTCACATAGACCAATTTATGGAGCTTCTTATATGACAGACGGTTGCGAATTTTGGTATGGATGAATGCGAACGTGCTCCAATTACGCTAGCAATTGCTGGAAGAAGCGCAATGGGAAACGATGCGCTGAGCCAACTGTTGGAGCGTGGGTGTATCTGAACCGAAAACACCCCACCAATGTGCTGCAAGTAATGGAAGACAACAATCAATAGGAGGTGGTAATACGAGATTGTCACTATATTTAAGATGTTATAAGGAATATACCAGCGATAGTTTTATGATCATGTGCCATCCTCTCAGCTAGCACAGTAGAGAACGATCCAACCTTTCTTCTGAAAAGATCGGCCTCGTGAAGACCTCACATTGCCATATCAGTATCAGCAGAAAGCGCTTCAAAAGCATCCCAAAGATTTGGCAAGAAGGTGTTGGTCGTCCCATATGAGTAATGCGTTCGGGGGTTCAAGGCAGCAGCTGCATGAAATTAAAGGAAATATGTTATTACAAGTATTGGCAAGTACAAGATATTAATGGCGTTCATATAAGTATCACGCATTAGGTCGTCCATTCTAGGATCCACGACATTCATGTATTGCTCGAAAGTAGCTGGAGAGTCATGGAACAAGCTATCATATTCCTGTCACATTATATTATACCGTAGTATCACCTCGCTCAATGTAGGAACCCTGTCTTGGTCGGTGAAACGCAAGAAGACGCATAATAGTTTCATAGATTTAACAACCGAACAAAGGTTGTCCCACCACTCCAACCTCGACAGGCACCCATACACGTACCTCCCCTCCACAGTATTAACAAAGTGCGATGACAGAAATTCCTCTGACGCCATCCATTGCAAGAACTTGTCCTTGCAACGAAGAAAACTGTCCAGAAACATGTAGTTTGTTCCAAAGCGACTAGCAAGAACTTGTCCTCTTCATCAGTACCACCCGTGTACTCAGAATATACACTTCTTCTTGGTGAGGAATCGTCAGCTGCTGCTGCTTCCTTCCTGAGCCTCTCCTCCCTAACTCCCTTCTTCTTGTCCTTCGCCCTGTCTAGCTCGCACTGAAAAACTCGTGAACCTCCTTTGGAACTTGACTGCAATGGACGACATTCCCACCATGCCCTGCCAAGTGTTGCTTCAATTGGGTTGCATCGTCCCCTTTCTTCTCTTGGTGACAGTACTTGCATCGAAAACCGGTCCCCATCTTACTGTCGTGCTCCCACACAACGTCACCCTGCTCTGCCATCTACTAATCAAAACAACAAGAAGTCAGCAAGTAAAGCATGTCTACAAGTTACTTGCACTGTTGCAAATAAATAATGATTTAGCTCGATCACACATCATGCATTGCTAATCTTAACCCTAACCCCGTCGTGTACTGCTAAAGTGCTAATCCTAACCGGCTAACCCTAATCCGAACCTTGACTAACCCTAAGTCCCTGACCATAACCCTAACCCTAAGTCCCTAACACTAACACAATATCTACTGCCATAGTGCATTCATCCACAAACAAACAATAAGTACATGGTAAATTGCTAATGAGCTATAATCAAGTCACATTCCTCACAAAAAATCAAAAATCGACAAAAATTACCGAAAATCGGTCGATTTCTCACGAAAATCGACGATTGCCAGCAATTTTCCTTGTAGCCGCGGCTTCCTCTGCGGATCCGGCGATTTTCATCGCAAATCGCCCGATAATCGAGCCTTCGGTGGCGATTTCCTCGACTGCATCGCCTGAATTCGGCCGGAGGTGTGCGGATCGGGAAGAGCTGCGCGAGTGGATGTTTGTGGTGCAATAATGAGGTCAAAATCGGGTGCTGAGCACATTAAAACGGGGTTCCATTTTTACCTGGCCAGACCGGGCCGACTGGGCTGTAGCCTCTGCACAGTGTCAATATGGCGGCCCATTACTGTTTTTCTCATTTTTGTTGCCTTTCTAATTTCGTATTTCATGGTTTGACTCAAATCCTTGTTCAACATTCAGTTTTTTTCGAAATTTTCATCCCAGAAATCATAAAGATGTTAATACTAATTTTAGAAAATTTAAGGATAATTTTTTGCAAATTTTTTTAAATTTGAATTTGAATTCGGCCGGTTTGCCGACCAATTTATGAAGCCGAGTCGGACCGATATGCCCGATTTTTGCGATAATCGATCGAAAATTGACAAAATTTTAAACCCTGGATCTCGCCCCATCCCAACGCTCGCGTCGCTCCGCGTACGCCTGTCTGTCCCAACCGTCACATCCCACCACTGAACCCCGCCCACTCCACTCCCTCACTTCCATGCGGAGCTCAAAACAACCGTCCATCCCATGCAACGGGTGTGCGGGTGCCCCAGCCCTACGGCGAAATCATCCATTTTCTATACCTTTTTTTTCAAATCTAGCATCTCCATGAACGTATTTGTAGATTAAGTAATGCTACCTTACACCTCCCAGCGGTATAGGCATGTTTCACTAGGTTTCAAGACGTTATATTCATGTTTCGTAGGTTTCATAAGAGTTCCAAACGGTTTTTATAAATTTTTCAGCATACCACAAAAAAATTCAATGAGTTTTTAATACGAAAATACAATCTCGGCCAATTTTAAATCTAAAACTTGATTTAAAACAAGATTCAAAATAAATTTAACTTAGTTTCAAGAGGTTAACTTCAAAGTTTCAGAGCATGTTATACAGGTTTCAAAAAAGTTTCAAACTAGTTTCACAAGGTTTTGGCGTGTTTAAACAAATTTCGATGGGTTTCAAATGATTTTAAGCGCTATTAGGTTTCGTAAGAATTCCAAACAGGTTTTATAAATGTTTCAGCGTATCTAAAAAAATCAATGAGTTTTTAATATGAAACTACAATTCCAACCAGTTTTAAATCTGAAACTTGATTTAAAATGAGATTCAAAATTTTTTTAACTTAGTTTCAAGAGGCTAACTTCAAAGTTTCAAAGCATGTTATACAGGTTTCAAAAAAGTTTCAAACTAGTTTCACAAGGTTTTAACGTGTTTAAACAAATTTCGATGGGTTTCAAATAATTTGAAGCTTGATTAAAAAACGAGTTTCAGAATAATTTCAACTAAGTTTCAGAAAGGCAAACTCTAAAGTTTTAGAGCACGTTTCATACGGTTATAACACATTTCCAAAAAAATCATTTGGTTTTAATCTAAAAATATAAGTTATGTCAAGTTTCAAATTTAAAACTTGGTTAAAGACGAGTTTAAGAAGAACCTCAACTAAGTATAAAAAACCAACTTCAAAAGTTTTAAAATGATCCAACAAGTTTAAAAACTGATGAAATCTATTGAAACTTAACAGTGAGAGTTACCAAGAGCTAAGGAAACTAAATTATTTTGATGGAACACTATAAAAGCTAATGAAACTTATCTATGAAATATTATGAAACTTATAAGTGAAACATGATGAAACATATCTATGAACCTCCTGAATCTCAAAAAACCTGATGAAACTTAATCATGAAACATATTTGAGAACGTCATGTGACTTAGCCATAACCTCTTGAAACTCACAAAACCATATGGAACTTTATCATAAAACCTAGTAAAAACTGAATGAAATCTATTGAAACTGAATCGTGAGAGCTATTGAGAGCCAATTAAACTAAATTATGATGATGGAACACTATGAAATCTAATAAAACTTATCTGTGAAACATCATAAAACTTATCTGTTAACATCATGAAACACTATGAAACGTAATGAAACTTAGTCACGAACCTCGTAAAACTTTTCGAAACCTGATGAAACTTAGCAAAGGAAACTTAATTGAAACGTTTTTGAAACATAGATGTGGAAACCCCCTAAAACTTGATAAAACATTTTTATAAAACCTTATTGAAACTTCGTGAAACAACCCAGAAAAAGGAAAGCTTTATAATGAAAACTAATGAAATATAGTCATGTAACCTATTGAAAATTATTTATAAAACTAAATGAAACTAAGATATGAAATCAGGATGAAATCTTTTGAGATGTAGATGTGAAAACATGCAAGCATCACAGTGGCATTAGCGTTACTAGCCCATCTCTTTAATTATGTTAGAGGGACAGGGACCATCACTATCTTCTAAGCATTGTCTGATCCCGCTACTAGCAAGCACCAGCCTCTCATACTTGTAAAGACTTGCATCGGCTCACAGGTACAATTTTTTTTGATTTTAGGCCAATTTGTCTACAACTTAAATAAGAACAAAAATAAAACTACTACATTGTTCATCACATGTACAAAGCCATTAGTCCTTCACTAGTCACTTCTCATAACTAAGTTCAATCTAACACTATGAAAATGGAGATCACCTATCAGCGACAGCCGCTCAACAGCAACTAAAAAGTGTCATAAAATGACAGTATCATTAAATTCCAGATTTATCTATCACACCATACCTAAATGTCCAATTCAAATAAACTAAGCCATCGATGCGAAGCACCAACTAGCAATGCAACATCGAATCCACTCACCACTACAAAGTAGGCAACGAGGAGGAGGAACCCCTAGGGCTCGAATGCGCCCCATGTGAGGGTGCCGAGGAGGTAGGCAGCAGCGAAGCCAAAGGTGGAGAGGCTTGAGAGGAGCACCGGTGAGCCGGCCACAAAGATAGCGAGATTGCTCTCGGCGGCTAACCGCCACATCATCAGCGATGCCAGGAAGACGTTTGCGAGCGTGCCCCTGAGGCCCTCTGCAGTGGCGACAATGTCCGGGAGCCCGCGTGACAGAGAGGGGATAGGTGGCGCAACGAAACCCTAGGTCTGCGAGGGAATATAGGCAAAGTTATGATACGAGGAGGAAAAGTTAGAGAATGTAGTATTTCTGAAATCAAATGTACCTAATGGCTGATATGTAATTCGAAATTATTTGGTAAAATTATAGATTTTCCTTAAGAGACTGCCTCATAATGGCATGGATCCATCCTAAGTGCTAGTAAATCGTGAAACATCAAGTCCAAGAATCGGTTTACCTGTAGAAGGTTGGGCGGTGACAACTTCGATAATTGTTTGGGATGTCATGATTGTGAGATGTTACGGTGACGCGGCGTTGAATGACGGCGGCTCCACGGGTGTAGACACGTGCTTAGCAGTCGATCGTGGATCGCCGACCGAGATGGTTTTTACTGCAGAACTGGGTTGGACTTTTGTGCTTGCATCGTGTGGGTATCGTTGTATTAGTTATCTACGGTATATCGTAAAGTAGTTTTTTTTGTAAATTTGATCCCCTTCTCACTACGAAGCCGCTTCTGTGCCTGGAGAGCACAGAAGCCGTCGAGCCGCGATAGCAGGCGGGCTAGCGTGGGACCAACAACTTCCATGTCCGGACAGCGCGGGAGGAGGGTCAGTCCTGCGGGCAGGGAACGTGGGAGGTCGGCTACAGCGGGTGGTGAGCGCGTGAGGCGCCTTCCACGGTAGGGAGCACGGAAGGTGATATGTGCCAACCTTTGGTACTTCCGTGGTCAAGAATGAGATCGATTCTACAAATACGTTGTAAGAAGACTAAATTTATATATATATATATATATATATATATATATGAAGCCTTTTCCGTACTCCCGGGAGTACATACTCCCACCTCTAATATACCACTTAAATGAACGCTTTATACTCCTTTATCAATTTTGGCATACTCCAATAATAATTCTAAGATACTCCAATGCAACATGGTTGAAAAAATTTCATCACCCTTTATTTTTTTCTACCTACCGTTTTTCATATGTAAAACGAACATATAAACAAATTATGCTATAAAGGGTGGACTTTAACGAAATTTTTCATGGAACTCACTCTGGAGTATTTTATAATCAGTATTAGAGTATACTCAAAAGGATAAAGAGACATAATAACATTATTTAAACGGTATAATTAAGGTGAGAGTACATACACTCAGGAGTATAGAATTATTTTCCTATATATATATATATAAAAGAAGAGGACGATACAGTGACAGGATCTTTGCCTGGCACGGGCAGGAACAAACAAACGGAAAGTGATTCCTTGCTTCCACAGCCACCAAAAGTAACCCGGTGGTGGCATGCCACACCGGCCCTTTCCGCAGCTGAGTTCCCCTCTCTCACGTACAACAATCCATAGTTCACTCCAACCACTGACAGCCCCACACAGAGTATCCATAAACCCCATAGGCCCACATGTCATTAAGTAGTGCCACATGCAAGTAGTGCGAGAGGCATCTAGCAGTAGGCATTCAGTATTTTCGGTTCAGTTTTTTTTGGTTTTTGGATTTTGCTAACCGAACTGATTTAAAAATCGAACTGAATTAACAGAACTAAATCGGTTTGGTTAATTCGGTTTTCGGTTTAACCGAATCTCCTAGAAACCTTACTATTAGCAATGTTCCCCAGGAAACTTACTGCTTTTGTCATTTATCAATTAGTATGATCTGATAACAAGGTCACCCTACAGACTTGAAGAAGGTCACTGCAGACTTGGTGAAATCTGGATTGAAGTTTTTTGATCTTTAATCAAAATTTAAATGGAGAAACATAATTGATTGAAAAATCTCTGTAACAGTTACCAGGTAAAAGGTGCCAGTTCAGATGGATGATTCGTATTCCATACTCAATCTAGGGTTTTTCGGTTAACCGCAAAAGGTGCCAGTTCAGATGATCATATCAGTAAAATTCAGTGATTTATGACAAACAAACAGTGATTCAGATCAATAAAGGATGCGCCGAGGGAGCACCGCGTTAGGGGAGGACTCACCGAGAGACGAGGCGTAGCACCGAGGCCGAGGCCGCCACCACTCGAGGACCGCGCTACCGAGGCCGCCACTGCATCCGTGTGCCAGATCTGGTCGCCGCCGAGCGCCTTCACCCGAGTGACCTTATGGCCTTCGTTGACTAGGGCGGCGCCTCGCCGGACGTGACCCTCCACGCTGTCGCCGTCCAATCCAGCCTCCACCAGACCGCCACCACATCCTTGTCGACCGGATCTGCTTGCCGAGCGCCTCCGCGCTGCCTCCGTGTATCAAATCCGGTGGTGCCCTAGGGACTCCTCGCGGGTGGAGTAGAGTACACTTGCTCGGTGGTGCCCGGTGGACCGCGAGGCTAAGGAGACTAGATGCGAGTGGAGTCCGCGACCCCGCCGTCTCCGTGTATTTGCTTTGGATGCTTCCGCTGGAAAGACGAACATCGAAAGAATAGAGTCCGCGAGGAGGCGAGTGGCCGAGTGGAGTCCGCGTATTATTCGGCTTGTTCGGTTTTTCAGTTAATGCCAGTTGAAAACCGAACCGACAACCAAAAATCGAACAACAGTGAAATGAAAACCGAACTGAAACTCGAAGATTGAAAAAACCGAAATAATCAGTTTATTCAATTCGATTCGGTTTTTCGGTTTCAGTTTTTTTCCCACCTCTAGGCATGGCAACATAGACGTCAATCGTCAACCCGTATCACGTTCATCACTTTTGAAGTGATGACTTTTTAGGCTTTTGTCTCATTTTTTTTCGAAACTAATTCACTCCCGAGAGAAATTGTAAATCTAGTTTTCTTTGTCGTGCTTCCGTGTTTCGGGAGCCGATCTCCCTCGCTCGCCGGCCACAGCAGGTCGCCTCGCGTGCTTGGCTGTCGCGATTAGCTGGCTCCCTAGCGCCGGGCCGCCTCCTGCGCCCGAGTGGCATAGTATCACGCTGCTCCCACGCCTCGCTGCCGCGGTAGCGCCGCTCCCACACTCGTCGTCGGCTGCCGCGCTTGCCCTGTCCCGCTCGCTCCCTTGCTCTCATGGCACGGCAGGCTAGCTTCCATAGTAGGGGAGCGCGGGAGCAAAGTGAAGAGTGCTAGAAATGCAAATTCACTCGGGGATAACTAGATTTGGAATAAACTAGAGAAAGAGACTAGAAAAACCATCACTTCTACAGGTTAGGACTATCTTTTATAATCTAACTCCCTTGTAATTACGAAAATAGCTCCAACGTATCACCTAATGTAGCCACGTCGGTGGATCGCAGCCAGTCCTACCGAGTTTTAATGGCTCGGCGAGCAATTACATAAATAATTATTCACTTTAATTAATTAACCACTTAGTTTAAAAAATTATCAGAGGGCTACAAGGGTCAAGGGTGATAAAGTGATAGCTTCTGCATTCTTCGCTCTAAACACTTCTCTCTCTCTGTGCAGACCGAAGGGACTACAAAGATCCATACCGCACTCCAATCTCATTCCGTTCAGTTGCAAAGTGTGTGTCAGTGTGTGTGTGCACTGTGCACGGACATATATGCCAGCTACGTCGTATACGTGTATACATTGGTAGTACATCATCGCCCAGCCCAGCCCACCCACCCACCACCCTCCCCTCATCATCACTTGCTCCCCTCGCCCCAGCCCGCCTCCGCCATGGTCTCGCTCGCCGGCTCCCAGATCCCGTCGCCCGGGAAGAGCCCGTGCGCGTCGTCGGCACGCCTCCCGGGACACTCCATGCGCACCATCCGCTCCGCGCTCTTGCACCCGGACTCCTCCCCGCCGCCCGCTGCGGACGGAGAGGACTCGGACATGGAGAACCTGACCGACTCCGTCATCGACTTCCACCTCAGCGAGCTGGCGGCCACCGCGGGGCCCGCGCATCCCGCGGCGTTGGCCAAGTTGTCCTCCGCCAACGCGGTGGCCACGGAGCTGCTCGAGCTGTCGCGGGACTTTTCGGATTACTCTAGCTTCAACTCGGATATATCCGGGGAACTCGAGCGGCTGGCGGCGGTGGCCGCAACGCCCAGATCCGATGCGCTGGAGCTCGGCAATTTGGATCTGAATGATCTGGATTCGATGGATCTGTCCGTGGACGCGGCGCCGCTGGAGCGCGTGGAGCCTTTCGTACTGGCGTGCGTGCAGGCGCTGGGACCGGAGGCCACGCCGGACGCGCGGCGCGCGGCGGCGGCGAGGATAAGGCTGCTTGCGAAGCACCGGTCGGACATCCGCGAGCTGATCGGCGTGTCCGGCGCCATCCCCGCTCTGGTGCCGCTGCTGCGGAGCACCGACCCGGTGGCGCAGGAGAGCACGGTGACGGCGCTGCTGAACCTGTCGCTCGAGGAGCGGAACCGGTCGGCCATCACGGCGGCTGGGGCCATCAAGCCGCTCGTCTACGCGCTCCGGACTGGCACCGCGGCGGCCAAGCAGAACGCCGCCTGCGCGCTGCTCAGCCTCTCGGGCATTGAGGAGAATCGCGCCACCATCGGCGCGTGCGGCGCCATCCCGCCGCTCGTCGCGCTGCTCTCTGCGGGCTCCACGCGCGGCAAGAAGGACGCGCTCACCACGCTCTACCGGCTCTGCTCGGCGCGCCGGAACAAGGAGCGCGCGGTGAGCGCCGGCGCCGTCGTACCGCTCGTGCACCTCATCGGCGAGCGTGGCAGTGGGACATCGGAGAAGGCAATGGTGGTTCTTGGCAGCCTCGCGGGCATCGCGGAAGGCCGTGACGCTCTCGTGGAGGCTGGCGGGATACCCGCGCTGGTTGAGACCATCGAGGACGGCCCTGCGAGGGAGAAGGAGTTCGCCGTGGTGGCGCTGCTGCAGCTGTGCTCCGAGTTCCCCCGCAACTGTGCGCTTCTTGTCCGGGAGGGCGCCATCCCGCCGCTTGTCGCGCTCTCGCAGTCCGGTTCTGCCCGTGCCAAGCATAAGGTATGCGACACCGAGTCACAATTTTTTGCACATTTACATTCCTCTTGTTAATGTCATGTTGGAACTGGATGTGATTTGCTAAATTTTATTTGAGTGATAATAATTGGTGTGGTATATCAATGTTTGAAGTGCCAGTTTTGGGTTTGAGCTTTTGATGTGACTGAAGTCATCTTGTCTGTTAGTGTATCACTGATTGTACTGAACACTGTCCAACGAATTCATCAGTTTAGAGTTTTATTGAAGTATGATTGACACTAAGTACTGACAAGTACATTAAACCTAGACGGAGGAAAGGGCACTGTGCATGTACTTGAGCTTAGGTAGATTTCTACTTGTTCTTCAACATTGTTCAATTTAACCCATGTTTCTTTAAAAGCCGTCATGCTAGTTGGCATGCATTGCCATATACTGACCAAGTCAGGTGTTGACTAGTAGATTCTGTTCACATTGTGGAGATACGCACTTGATTAATTTCACATTTCTTAGTACAGTCCATGGTCTGCTAAACCTTTGAAGAATCGAAGTACTGACGGATGCACTCTCTTCTGCAAGTCAAAACTGCAGTAGTTGTGCTTCCTAACTTGGTCCTTCGACCAAAAAACAATGCTTAGTGTCGCTAGAAAACTAGAATACTTAAAATTTCTTGTGAAAACATATGCATCTGAGATTCCATATTGAAATGCATGCTTCTCAATTTTGCCACTACAGCTTAACATGACTTACCTGGTTTCTCTTTGAACTGGCTTGGAACAAAATCCCCCCTTATATGTCTGCCTTACTATGGCACGTACTATTCAATTTCACTGAATCTGAGAACTGATCCCAAATTGTGGAGTCACTTACGTTTGCTATATGACTTGCAGGCTGAGACTTTGCTTGGTTACCTGCGTGAACAGCGGCAAGGTGGTGGTCGCTGCAGAGTTGGACCAGTGGCAGCTACAAGCTTTGCTAGGTAATGCAGTACTGATGTGGTAAGAGACTGAAAGTATGCTTCGCCTGTCTCTTTGACCTCGTCTTCTCTGTTCTTGGTCGGAGTCTTGAGAATGGAGCAGCTCTGTAACGAGGAGGTGTGATGATCATCTGTAAATAACAGCTGGCTTTGGTTCGGTTATGTGAATACATATGTTGTTTGTGACTTGCGAGTGATGGATGAAGAGAATGGCTGGTTGGTTACTAACATCAGTCGAGAGGAGGAGGATTCAGGGGATGTTAGCAGAGGATTTGGGTCGTTTGTAAGGTATGTCATGTTGAATTGTAGCTATGTACAGGATGCTAGGGTGGTATGCTTGCTTGGTTTGGTCAGGTTATAGGAGCATGTTAGATGGTCAACCATGTATTTTTTGCTTAAGGTTTGGAGTCCAAATTCCCCTGTTCCCTTTTATCTAGTGTGACTTGTTTTGCAAACATTTCTCGATTCCTTCTGCTCCAAGTGGTTTGTTTTCAATTGAATCTGAGGTATTTCTGACTGCCAGGTACTTTGAAAAGCTCTTAGCAAGCATGCAATAACCATGAGTGATCTTCCTTTGTTGAACTCAGATATATGGACCTTTTGAGAGGTGCTGGCTTGTTTTTCTTTTTTAAAGTTGCACAAATATTAAAGTATGAATGTGTTTTTCTTTTTTAAAGTTGTACAAATATTAAAGTACGAATGAAAGGTAGACGGTGATTACTTAACTTTTCGCTTACTTTTCGTTTATTTTAAGATTTGTGTAAGAAAAGCATGAAATCACTGCTTGACCTTTTAGACTTCTCTGTCTTGTGTACCTCTCGAGCTGCTCCTCCCAGCATCTGGGTCACTGACAACTGCACACTTTCTTGAAAGTTTGTTATGGCCAAGATAGCACTAGCATCTTGTGCACAGCTGCCATGAATTGATGTTTGGCATCGCGTCTGGCTGCCATGGTAAATGACGGTAGTAGCACACGGAAAGAATTATGATGTGATAAAGATTGAGCTAGCACCTGTAAGTTATAAAAGTATCCCATGAAGCGTTGTGTTGGAGATAACTCAATATCTCTAACTATCATATCTTTTGATTTTATCTATAGTTTGTTATGAGTCAAATCTTCTATAACTAGGATTCTTTGGCTATATAAGCTAACCCCTTGTACTTGTAATCTTGAAGTATTATAGTACATTGTTTCCCGTGATTTTTTCCCGCAAGAGTTTTTCCACGTTAAATCTTTGTCTCCAGTTTTTATACCGTGCATCTATCCCAAGTAGTATCAGAGCTAGAGTTCATCAATCCGCACGGCACAACTGCCACCAATCCGTCTACCTCGGCTTCGCCCAAGCATCCCGCGTCGTCTTCAAGTTCGTCTTCAAGTTCGCGCGGTACACCGGCGCGCGCGTCGTCCTCCGCTTCGTCCGGCGCTATCTTCGGCCTCTGCGCAGCCTCAGCGCTGACGACCTTTGGCCGACCGCGCCGCCCCGCCATCTCCACGAGCGTCCTCCTGCCGGGTCACCACCTCCGAGCTTTGGCCTCCTGCCAGATCTGCGCCGGCAAATGCACCTTCTCCATTCGGATCTGCACCACCGGCGACCGCATCCGCCCTCGCGAACCCCGGCCACCCTGATCTTCGCGGCTGCCGGAGTCCTCAGCCTCCAATCGCCGCCTCCAGCCGGGTCCGCTTGTGCGCAACTTCCGACGCGCTGTCTCCCGAGCGTGCCGCCGCTGCGCCCGACCCTCCACTGGATCGACGCTTCTCCACTGCAGCCCGATGAGACTGCTGCGCTGTCATTCATGATGCCCGGCGCCAGCTCCGCTGATCCCGGCCTCCGCGCCGACTGCGCTCCACCTTCTCGGTGGCTCCCACCGAATCGCCCTCGCGGCCCCAGTCGCGAGGCTCGTGCTGCTCCGGACCGCCTCCGGCCATCAGCCGGACGCCCAGCCTCCACCTCACCGCTCCCGTTCGAGCCAGCACGGGCGCAACTCCATCCGGCTGCCTATGTGACTTCAACCGCGCCGTTCGCTCATGTCGCGAAGTCACCCGAGACACCGAGACTCCGGCCGCCCGCGTTGGTTCCAACCAAGTCGCCCGTGACTGATTTTGGAGACTATTGTATTTGTTTTTTTTTTTCATATTGCACGCGTGGAGAAAGAATCATATAGTTGACCGGACTTCAATCTCTCAAAACCTGATTCCGTTTCTTTTTTGAGTCACAGAGCGATGGGTTTCCAGTTCAATTTGGCTGCAAAACAGAAGCGGCTCCAGCTTTTCGGGGCTTCTCCGGTTATTCAGTGGTTTCGGCTCCGGCGGAATTTATCACTGGAGACTTATTCGATATTTCATCGTCGATCTATCATTGGCGAATTCTTGGAGATTTATTCGACGTTTCATCGTCAACTTTGGAGAGAAAAAAAATGTCAGTTGAGGAGACAACTGCATTTGGTGTTTCATCACCGTTTATTGGAATTTGGTGTTTCATCACCATTATCTTGGTGTTTTATTCATCATTCATTTGGAATCTGATGACACCCCTGATGGTTGCATTATACTCTTCGGAGTTTTTCTAGTGAAGGTTTTGCTCCAATGTCAATTTCAGATGAAGGTTTGAAGTGCAAGAAGGAGTTTGTTTCTACGTGGATACTACAACGTTTCTTTTGTTGTCTTTGCTCGATATGAGGGGTCTACTGCAATTTATACTCCATAGATGACACGAGAAGTTTTTCTTCATATTGACATTTTTTGAGCAGCTACAACCATGTTATGGATTTTCAGCAGGCAGTTTGCTGAATTTATGTTCCATGTGGAGCATTCCAAAAGTCCATATTATGAGTTCTTCACTATCTACCTAGAACCTCAGGTGATGTCTTGGCTTATGCCATTTGACGATTGAGTGTTTGTTTCAGGAGGTCAGTTGCACAGACTCAGACTTTACTGGGGTTATGGATTCATTGAAGACCCAGATTTCTTCGTCTACTTATAGCTGTGTTGGATTGACTGTTCCAGTCTTTCTCTTGACTTACTGGTGGTTTGCTCAATCTCGCTTCCTCAGAAGCATTTGGATAAGACTGTTCTAGTCTTTCCCTTGGTGGTTTTTCGCACTACAAGTGTTTGGTTTGACTGTTCCAGTCTTCCTCGTTCAGTAGTCCTTTGGACTTTTAACGCACTTGTATTCTTCGTGCTTAATTACCTTCAGGGTTTTTCGGAAACAACATTGTTATAGATTTTGAGTTAAGGGGAGGTTTGTTGGAGATAAATCAATATCTCTAACTGTCATATCTTTTGGTTCTATCCATAGTTTGTTAAGAGTCAAATCTTCTACAACTAGGACTCTTTGGCTATATAAGCCAACCTCTTATACTTGTAATCTTGAAGCATTATAGTACATTGTTTTCCGTGATTTTTTCCCGCAAGGGTTTTTTCACGTTAAATCTTTGTCTCCAGTGTTTATACCGTGCATCTATCCCTAGTGATGGCTGACGCTGTTTTGAGATGTAACGCGGGAGTTAACTTTACCGGGATATGGATATCACTAGCAAAAGATCCAGGAAGTTTTCAAGACCTCAGCCGACAATTTGACTTCCAAATTGTCATAAATATTGAGTACCTTTCTGTGAATGCCCTACCTGTATATGCTGTCGAGGTTATTGGTTCCTATCAATATGAGCTGCAACACATGAACTACAAATGAGTAAATCCTAGCTGAAACTAACAACAATGTTTGGTGTTCTGCTGGAGATGGTTTTGAACTTTGTGGCAAGAGAGGCATAAGCTCCAGTGCGTTGCACAGTCTGCATAATCTAAGTCATTGTCTCGGCTAGCTGGCCGAGTCAGGACTCATGTCCCTGTGCCCTGTTCCTTGCTAGATGATTGCTGCCGTTTTGGAGAGATTTGCTCCATCAGCCCATTGATTTTTAGCAACAGAATATGACCTATCTAACAAAACAGGGAGTAGGACAGTAGGATAGCAAAATGCTGAGGCTAATCTATGGACGCAATCCAGTTGGACACTCTGTTGGGCAGCGTCCTCCGGTCTCCAAATCTGACTCGCTCAGGCTAGATATTCCTGTTGTTTAGTCATTGCTAGTGCATGCCAGGATGTGACAGTGACGTCGATTCGATCTGTTTGGTCGTTCACTTTCGATGCAAATGTGTAAAGATTTGACCAAACCGATCGAAATGTTAAGAGGCCACGCCATCAACTCAACAGGCAAGCCAAATTTGCCTCTGATTTGGCCTTCTCTCTTTCTTGAGTTGGGACTTGGGACAGCTTGCAACAGCATGTCTACAAATATCCATCGATGAAATAGTAACAAACTTTTTTTTTCAAATTTAGTTCTCCTCCAAGCGCAATTTCAAAAATAGCCTATCTCTGACCACGGAATCACACGTAGGCTACACATATCATCTATCTTGCTCCCACAGTTGAGAATGAGATTATTTTTGCATTTGTGTTCAGAGGTAGGCCATATATATATAAAAAAAAGTCGTAAGGGGCCTGCAAAAGTGACTGACTTCTCTGTCAATATCTTAACAGAATTGCTAGGAGTTGGAAGTTCGATTTTTCTGGACGCTGCAACATTTTTTTCCTACGAGTGAAACATTTTCCTTCGATAACAGTAGAAATGTCAATCCGAATCGCTGCAACATTTTTTTCATACGCGTGAAATATTTTCCTTCAATAACAGTAGAAATGTGCGCGCGAAAAAAAAATATTACACCGAGCGTCCGACAAAATATGTTCTGATCGGACGTCCGGCTCTTAGTATTCACCGTATCTTAAGGAGTATACCACTTTTGCTAGGGTTAAAACAAGAAGCATGAGCAAGCTTTGTCGGAAACCAGCAACGTACCATTTCAAGCTTACTACTCCAAAATCCAAATTGGATGTCAGCACAGGGAAAACCTTCGGAGATTCCAAACTGGAGACCTGACCTGCCGCCTACGGCCAACAAAGGTCGCACTTCACACGTCCAAGCCGATCGCCTACCATAAAATATGTAGCTGATGTTAATTATCTGACGACTTATAAATTATTGACCCTATGATCTGTAAATAGATCAGTGTTCTTTCCTACGGAACTCATCTGACGACTTATAAATTATTGACCCCATGATCTGTAAATAGATTAGTGTTCTTTCCTACGGAACTCATGTGACGACTTATAAATTATTGACCCCATGATCTGTAAATAGATCAGTGTTCTTTCCTACGGAACTCATGCGCCTCGTTTGTTTGTTTGTTTTTTTGCCCATTACAAGCCAGATGTATACGAAGACACGCCACCACGTACGTGCATCACACACATATACACGTGTGTTATCTTAGTACATGCATAGAAAAATAAAGGTGGAGATAATTACACGACCTCATAAAATTTTTACTGAAAACACGCTCGCATGGGCGTAAAGGTGAGTATCATGATTTGAATTTTAGTAGGTGAAGTCGTACACCTACAGCTCTATCACACCACCCAAGAGATGGTTCCACGGCGGCTCGTTTGTTCACCGGCTTGTGTCCTCGATCATCACGCGACAGATTGTATAGCAACTTGGAGACTGACTTATGCGATGATACTAATGCCCGAGTGCAACACGAAACCTGAAGAAGAAAGGAAGAAAATATCCTGGCCTGAACCGAAATATGAAAGCGTTGCGGTTTCCCTGCGGTTCGGTTACTGAACTGGGATAATTTTGCCAACATCGCCGTCGAGGATGCCGTGCAGGGGCTCGCCGGCCGAACTCTCTTGTTCCGTCATTCCGTGTGGTGTAGTTGAGGAGAACGCAGATGCCCATGCTGGCCCGTAAAAGCACGGCCATGTGCGTCGCGAGAAAATGCGGTTGTGCTGTACCATCACGGTACTGTTTTGCAGCAGCTTATCTCTTCTTGGGAGCGAGCTTTTGAGGGACCATCGTCCAGGACCTAAAGGCTATAGTCTTCCAGCCATTAAATGGCACATATCGAGCTCTCGTTAAATACGTGGTTAATCACCGAATCCTGACGCTAATATGGTCCCATATAGGTTTTTCGCTTTTCCTCTCGCGGTACTATCTGCAATAGCGTTGATAATTTACCTGCCATTCTTGGCGAAAGTTTCTTCAAATTTTACAGGTTTCATCGAGCATTTACTTGTTCATTTTGTAACGGCTGAGCTCGATCCACACATGGAATTCACCTTTCACTCATGCAGTCATGCCGTGATCACTGATGAACTCCACCGATGCATACGGCAAGAGAAGTAGATCAGAAAAGAGAAAAGGTAAGCGTCCCGTTTTCGTAAAGTACAAACCGAACCATGCTAAGACTAACGAAGCTACAAGCCAAACTGTCCCTGCAGCGTGCATTATCATCATTTGTTGTCACTCGACAAGCCATGTCAACTCAAAACGGTTGGGCATGGATAGCATCCGCATTCAATTCACCGGAAAGCGACCACCAATTCTCTCCAAGACCAACTTGGAAGAAATCCGCCTAGCTAAGGCATCACCACGTACGTAACCAACACCGGCACCTCAGTTGCTCTGCTCACCGGCCGTTGCAACGCTCAAGTATACATGGATCTCGAACTATACAGATTATACAGCAATACTGATAACTCCCATTACGCCATGTCCAGATACACGACGATAAGGGACAGGCCGGCTATGTCGCTTTCACCCTACCATGACTACCAAAAGTCACTGTAGCGGCAGCTGGGCAGGATCTCGATCTCTGTCATGGAGATAACTCACCGAGGAAGAGAACGAAAGCTATATATGCGCCTCTCTTTTTTTTTTGTTAATGATATGATATCGAGGCATTCAAGGAGATGATCATGTTACGTCTATATTTATGGAATAATATGATTATTTTGTCTCTTTAATAAATATCATTAGTATCGATCAACAATTATGTGGCTTGTTCATGAAACTCCTTATTTATATTTTGATACTATTCTGAATTATCCCTAACTCTATATCATTATGTGGGATAATTGCGATTTATAGGTTAGCATATGTATTGATTGATGGTCATGTTTCGCGGATAATGGATATAGGGATATCAAATCAATAATGTAGACACATGTTAGAGAATATGGTGTTATAGTAACCCACCATAAAACATCGTGGGAATTGTTATATTCTTAAGTGGCATCAGTTGGTCTTGTACATAGTGTATGTGGGATCCTTAGACCTGAGATCGTCATGATCCCCTACATGTGTAATATTATACTTAGGGGTTGTCAAACGCTTCTCAGTAACTAGATAGTCATAAAGGTAGCTTTCGAGTTTATTATGAAACATGCGGAGAAATGTCAACGATCAAGATAGAATTTGCCCTTCTTATATAACGGGAAAGATATCTCTAGATCCCTCGATGTGGTTGGATTAAGAAAATGCATGACCATACCGAATATGATTGAGGAGACAATTATAACTAAGTAATCTACCACAGAACGAATGAAGGATCGAGCTATCATAGAATGACACGTTTCTTATTTTGAGTTCTATCTAGTATTGTGAGAAAGGTATCAATACATGAGCACTATATAGGTTCGTCCGATATAATCTTTATGTATATTTGGAAGTCACTATGCCCTACTAAGGACCATTGCTGACTTATTGGCAGAAAGGAATTTCCGTGCTATGACCGAATATGCATGAACCTATAGTCTCACACACTTAATGGGTTGGATTATATTGGTTCAGATTAGATCTGTCACTAATAGGCCAAGTGAGTTTTGCACCTTGGTTAGGCCCCTAATGTAGGGTTCCACTGAGAGGCTATATAAAGGAAGGCTAAGGGGATGCAACTGTTCTACCACCACACCCACCGAAAGCCTCAGTCGTCACTGCTCAGGCCCTACAGTGCACGCTAGTGCTGGCACACCAACGCGCAACGTTCCTTCCCCGAACGCGTAGACTTCAGAAGAGACGTTGTTGCTACTGCGGCATTGATCGAGGTGATCGCTCAGACATGTTCTTCCACCGCTCGAGGACGATCAGCCACTGCTCGAAGACGCGCGCTACATTAAATCAGGCTACTTCAACTCTTCTTCCACTGCACTGCGCATCTGTTAGTAACGATCGATGATCTCTTACTTGCTTGGCATTCTGATTTACACGTGTTTACACCAAAATTTGGCAGATAGAATCAGAATCGGCAGTCCAAGAGCAACAACATACGACCAGGATACAGATTGAAGATATTTGGAAACGGAACAGGTTGTTAAGGAAAGCAACATCCAAATAGAGGCCGATACGGATTCTACTCCTAACGTGTTGTACTAGGACTCTATCGGCCAACGGGTATAAAAGAGGTCTAGAGGTTATAAGAAAAGCTGCTCAGAGCCAACCAACCAATTCGCGTCTTCTTTTCATCTACTTTTCCGTCGACTAGGAGTAGTTCTTGTAATTTAGTCTTTGTAATTCAATCTTGATCAATAAAGTTGTGCATCGCCGATTGTTGATCTTCTTCAAATTACGCCCCAGGTTTGATTTATTCTGATTTTGTTGCGCATCGCCTTCTTCAGAATCGATCTGCCTTTATCCTCTGATTAGCCTTAATTGGCTAATTAGATTTATCCCGTTACCTTGATCTTGATCGGCTTCAAGCTGATTTAGTTTAAGCTGATTGATCGTTACGATCGGCTTTGAGAGAATTTTATCCTCTGATTAGCTTTAATCGGCTAATTAGATCTATTCTGATACCTTGATCTTGATCGGCTTCAAGCTGATTGAGTTTAAGCTGATTGATCGTTACGATCGGCTTTTGAGAGAATTTTATCCTCTGATTAGCTTTAATCGGCTAATTAGATCTGTTCTCATATTTTGATCTTAATCGGCTTCAAGCTGATTGAGTCTAAGCCGATTGATCCCAACGATCGCCTTCGAGTGAACTTTATATCTTTTACCTTGTTGATTATAGGTCAAATCGACTGGCACGCTCTTAAACCAGGTGTTCGTCTGATGTGCTGTTGTCAGAAACCCTACTTCAAATTTTTGACGTCAACAACACGATAGAATACTCAATTTACACTAATATAGCCTGCCCATGTTCCTTCGCTTTTTCCCTTCTTTGAGCCACATGTTGGAGGGCTACGTTTTTATCTGCATGTTCACCTTCACGACCACGTAGTCCTTTTTAATTTTGGGATTTAACATAATGATACAATTATTTGTGACGGTTTCTTTTTCCTTATAAAGCCAGCAAACAAGAGTTAATTTAAGGCAAAGTATTGGCACTTTTGAGTGGAATTTGGCTGTCGAATCTCCTAGACTGGTGAGCAACAGCAGCTGTTGTTGGGCCTGGACCTATCGACCGCAACTGTTGCTGTCAGGTTCATAAAATCGTTTGAAAATCGCGGCCGAGCCGGTTCGACGTCTAAAACCCGTCGGTAAATTGATTTATTTAAAAAAAATTTTAAAAAATTATACGACGTAAAACCGATCGATTTTTGATCAAAATCGTGTGACAACATTGCACTAGTTATCACCCACCAATTGGCCGGTAGATTTCCGGTCAAACCGGCCGATTTTATATCAAAATCGACAGATTTTCGGTTTTCGATTTTTTTAAGAAAATTGAATTCGTAACCCTGCGGTTTCTGACTATTTTTGACTAGTTATTTTCGATTTTCGAATGTTTTTTTCTTTAAATCGGTATCGTTAACGCTGGTTGCTGCCTTATCTTCGAACTAGTGTTGCTCGTTGTGCGAGTTAGCATTTGCTTTGGCAGTCGTACACTACAACGCTAGTGTGTTTATAAAACTCTACAAACATCTGCTAGCAAAATGTTATTGCCAACTTCGCTAACGGCAGAACAAGTTGAAGCCACGGCTCGTGACTGTAGTGGAATCTAACAGCACCTTTGGGGCAACTACAGCAGCAATTATATAACGGATCTACGAGCAAGATGCTTGCACTCGAGTAGCTAGCAATCAAGTACAAGTTAATGCCATCGCTTACTTTCTTTTTGGTCATCCATTACATGCAGTCATGATAAAAGTAACATTTGCTAACTTCAGACTTTTCTATGTACTTACTAGCTTCTGAAGTTTGATATTCAGAGCCTGGGAAACAATATAATTCCCCCGAAACTACTATGAAATCCTTGTGTTCTAAACAACACCACAATTTTTCCTTCGGGGAGCTAGAGTTTAGACAACTCTTGCTTCTTAGGTCTTGTCTGTTTTGGTTTGACTTTCTGACTTATAGTTTAAAGTCAACTTTTGAGCTTAAACAATTTAAAAGTTATTGGCTTTTATATGTGGTAGAGGTGTGTAATTTTATCCTAACTTTAGTGGTATTAATCTAAAATCAACCCTTAATAAACAAAAAAAAACCCTCTCCGGTAGCTTTTGACTTTTAGTTACACGGAGGCTTATCGGTTTTGAAAAATCTCAGATAAAAAGCTACTTATTTGTTTAGGTTTTGAGAAAGTTTACTTTTTAAACCAGTAAAAAAAGCCTACACAGATATAGCCTTATAAAAAAGCTCGAGCTTAAGCCTTGGATCTGACTTAAACAAAGTAATACTCCACAGTTTTGAGTCTTATGCGGATATTGGAATTGCATTTATTATACACCCCCTCTATCACTAAATGAGCTTGATCCCTCACCAAGTGGCATTTTACACGATCATAAGAAGAAGACGAAAACGGACTTGCTCGCTCATTAATTATCGGTGATGAAATACACGATGCTTTCAGCGAGACCCCCCAATGACAACAGACTGCGACTACATATGCTACTAGCCTACTAGGACACCGAACACGGCTGACGTTCAGCCATGTATACCCTAGTCTCTTACCCTGTTGATCGCTCCGTGCATCCATCCCGACATGTCCGTGACCAACGCACGTTGACAGATACATTTCCGAGCAGAAAAACATTATTCAATATCTCCAGTTGCAAGTCACAGCTTCGTTCCTTCAGCTACGCTCGTCCAGCTGCGCAGCAGCACCTACCCACACGCCAAGTCTCTCCGCGGTCTCCGCCCGTGCACTGTAAACGCCACGCCTTTTCCCCTTCTCTGCCGTGGGCCGCGTGAACGCGCACTCGTGCAGCAACGGAGTATGTAACAGTCCCCGCGCCTGCACGCCCCGCCGGCCGACGAGCGGGCGATGATGGCGGCCGCCGAGAAAAAAGAGAATGATATCCACTTTGAAAACTCTGCCCGAGCGTGCGGACGCGCCGGGGCCCACCCCGCCCGGGCGTCCAGCGACGCCCCCCACGGCACCCCGCACGACAGCCACCCGCCCGCAGGCCCGCGGCTGGGCCCGGGCCTCGGCCGCGCGGAGCCTAGACGGTTCTGATAAGAGAGATATTGAACTTGGCTCAAAAGTTTATTAAGCGTTACCGAATGTGAAATCAGATATTCGATCAACTAAATTTTTGTAATTCGTTTTGAATTAATCTGGTTTTATAAGTTGATTTGACCGTGTGATACAATGAGTAGACGGTTTTTACAACGTAAAATAATAACAAATGAGATCCACAAAACCTGCTCCCACGCCAGCTTTCTCAGTTTCCATGGCCACCGCTCCCTTTTGCTCTCTCCGTTTCAATTTATGAAGAAGCTCCAATGACTACATAATCATTGATCTGAACTTGATGATGCATTATTCTATATGACAAAATCGTTTGCTCATTCTATCAATTCTATCACGCAGACAATACCATTGTGCAAAAACTAGTTTAAAGCGTTATTTAAACTCGACTGTAAAGTTCTTTTTTCGAAGACAGAGATGGAAGATGGACTGTTAACTAAAGTTGCAGGTAACTAAAGTTAGAGGTGTTATCCTTACCTTGTCCGTTAGAAAAAATGCGGCGTGCCCGTCCAAAGGCCGCCCGTCCCCGTCACGCGGCCCCACGGCGCGCCGCAGCTGGACGCACGCCATTGGCGCTCCCTGTCACGCGCTGCCGCTACAAAGCGCCAAGCCGGGGCCGCGGCAGGGCAGCGCGAAACCCCTTGACTTTTCGGGCCGTTAAAAACGGGGAAAAACAGCGCAAAGTGCCCCCCGACTGAGCTCACCACCCCGGACTTTCTGCGACCCTTTCCCGACCTTTCTTCCCTCCCATCTTTCCATCCGTATGTGCGTCTGGTTTCTTTCATCTTTAAGCTACGCACGTAATTTTCTATTCCCTGCAGCAAAGCATACTAGGCTTATTGCTAAGTATGCGGTCGCGATACGATTAAAGGGGCGATAGCGCTTTTGAGTACTCTGAAGCATGCAGGTCGGCACTAGGGGCGTCGGGTATGCTCGAGACCACTAATAATCTGAAAATGCTACAAAATTACCTCTTTAATAAATCAAATTAATTAATTAAATTGGTTATAATTTTAGTGGTTTGGGATTTTCAAAACCTTAGAACTATTTGTATTATATTTTTAAGTAATTGTTAAATATATGTGTTGGATTTATGATTTTATAAAATTATTGTACAAAATTATAGAGTTTACATGTGAAGTATGCACCCTAACAAAAAAAAATTAGTTCCACCACCGTAAGCATTTATGTAGTGTACTCCTATGACTAGGCTACTACGAGGAAGACCAGGTGTATTTGAAATTTTTACTATTTTAGCTCGGTTGAATTTTTTTTCCGTAATTAGCACCCGATCGAAAAAAATATCAAAAATAGCCTCTCTACAGTGAATTTCTGCGCACTGGATCCGCGGGATTTTTATTTTATTTTATTTTATTCGTTTTCCGCGGATCAGATTTTTTTTAAAATTTTTTAACGAGCCGCTGGAACTCATTTTTAAAAAAAAATTTGGACTTCCGGGTGGGGCCGGGCGGGGTGGGGCCGGGCGGGGTGGTAGGCGCGGTGGAAGTTCGTTTGTAAATTTTCGTAGGACTTCATCGACGTCGAAAAATTTCCAAATTTTTTGTGGAGATTCTTCACAAATCAATGTAATTTTCATAAAAATTTCAAAAGTTTATCACATATGAGTAATTTTTAAAAATTCGAACACCGCAACTGTCTTGATGGGGGTGGGGTGGTAGGGGTGATGGTAGTGCGTTTAGAAATTTTTGTAGGACTCTATCGACGTTGAAAATTTTTAAAAAAAATTGTAGAGGTTTTTGACATATCAATTAAATTTTCATAAAAATTTCAGAAGGTTATCATATATGAGTAAGTTTTAAAAATTCGAACATTGCAACTGTCTTGATGAAACGCTGAGAAGTAAGTTTGAACCGATCGGAAAATGAAACAAACCACGTTAGAAAATTTTGAAACTTTTGGACTATAGTTATGATGCATCATTAATATTTTCATAAAATTTTCTGATGATGAACAAGCTTTATGAATATTTTAAAATTCAAACAGTACTACTTTCCTAATTAAAGCCATACCGGCAAAATTGTACCAAATTAAAAATGGTGTATACCACTTTATAAAATTTTAAAAATTTTTCTGAGAAAATTTCAACCGAGCATAAAAAACATACACAAAAAATTTCAAAATTTTATAAAGTGGTATACATCATTTTTAATTTGGTATAATTTATCCGGTATAGCTTTAATTAGGAAAGTAGCACTGTTTGAATTTTAAAATATTCATAAAGCTTGTTCATCATCAGAACATTTTATGAGAATATTAATAATGGATCATAACTATATCCTAAAAGTTTTAAAATTTTCTAACGTGGTTTGTTTCATTCTCCATTCGGTTCAAACTTACTTCTCAGCGTTTCATCAAGACTGTTGCAATGTTCGAATTTTTAAAAATTACTCATATGTGATAACCTTATGAAATTTTTATGAAAATTTAATTGATATGTCAAAAACCTCTACAAAAAAATTTTAAATTTGTCAACATCGATAGAGTCCTACAAAAATTTCTAAACGCACTACCATCACCCCTACCACCCCACCCCCATCAAGACAGTTGCGGTGTTCGAATTTTTAAAAATTACTCATATGTGATAAACTTTTGAAAATTTTATAAAAATTACATTGATTTGTCAAGAACCTCCACAAAAAATTACTCATATGTGATAAACTTCCAGCGGTTCTCCAAAAAAATTTAAAAAAATGAGAAAATCCCACGGATCAGATCCGCGAAAAACGAATAAAATAAAATAAAAATCCCGCGGATCCAGTGCACGGAAATTCACTGTAGAGACGTTATTTTTGATATTTTTTTCTATCGGGTGCTAATTGCGGGAAAAAAAATTCAACCGAGCTAGAATAGTAAAAATTTCGGTGTATTTGGCCCTTCCGTTTTTTTTGGTTTTTTCTCAAACTAGCAAGATGGCCCGCGCACTCGCGCGTACATCATCCTTAAAACATGTTTACATATGTGATTTTGATTTTTGGGAAATAGATCATTACAGAACTCCACTTGTGATATTTTGATATTATATAATATAGGAAAAAATATATTCACTACGTTTCACAATGCTTGTCATATGCAATCGATTTTTTCTTCTCCAAATACTTGTATAGTAGTAAAATAGTAAATAGAGCATAACATAAATTTTCTATTTATACCATCATCTCTTAATTTCATTATTGCAATACTTATCTCTTTCTTTTATTATTGCACATCATATTGCTTATACCGGTATAGTGAATACGTGTTGATATATCACTCTCTTAATCTCTTCGTTCCATTTAGATCCACCGAATAAAGAGTTAGAAAGTTTTTTTTGAGAATTTTTAGGTTATTCTACATTTTCTTAGTGGCAGTAAAAAACCCGAATTTTATTACATAATAGTTAATAATATATATATATACACATATACATATACAAATCAAATTTCTTACCTTATTTTATTTTTTCGCAAACTATCGTATTTATGGAATTTTAATTCTGAATAAAACCAAAATTTATATTTTTCATGTAGTATGGAATTAAAAAAACCCTAATTTGATTTTATTTTTATTCTTCTGTTATTTTGTTGTTATTTTTATTTAATTTTGGATTTCATGTTTTTATTTAGAGTTAAAATCAAATGGCTAATTTTCTTTTGTTGTTTATTTTGAATTTATGTTAATTTGCAATGTTATTTTTAATTTCGCATATTAGTTTTAGATTAGAATTCGTATACAAATCCAACTGCTAATTTACTTTTCTACAAATTAGATCCTAAATTCTCTTGTACAACACATCTTTCTCGAAAATTATCTCCCTTGTTTTTATATGTGCTTCGTCTCAGTTTGGTTCTTTTTTTTCCTAACTGAGCTTCCTCAGCCATTGAACCATCCCAGATGTTTAATATTGAAGAATTCAATTGTCGAGTGCGGCTTAAGTTTCTAATTAACTCTAGGTTTTGTATTGATCTTTGTGTCAAAGGCTTAATGTTTTTTTTGTCAAGTCATAAAGATATGTGGTAGAGCTAGCTATTTGCCACCATGCTTGATTCAAGTGCCTTACCCAGCCTCCTTTTGCACGTACTACGTATAGAATAAACGTATCGTATTAGTACTTGCCACTTCTTGTTGCAATGGTTCTCAGGTTTTTTGATCGTCTTTTTTTTTTTCAAATTTCCAGTTCGTTAATGATAAGGCCTGTCCACGCCATGCATGCTAAAACACGATGACTATATATACCACATTAATCTCTTAACTCAATCTAAACTGATTTGAGGTACAAAGTGTGCACATATATATCAAGTGTATCTATATCTCTAGTGCAAATTCTAACAAAGGGATTAGTTCATTTAAATCGTTGGTTATGCTTTGAGTAAAATCATCGGTTATAATTCGGGTCCGCTAGATTCTAACTTAGATGTTTTTTTAAAAAATAATAATATCTAATGGCTAATATAGTTTAAATTAGTTAGAGTCCATCAAATTAAGTGCTAAATATTTCGTTTTTTTGTGAGAATTTCTAGCATATTCTTATTTTTGTTAGAAAGATTCGACAGTGGTTTTAATTAGGATCTGCCATATTAAAGGTTAGATATTTTGCTTTTTTGTGAAAATTTCTTGCCAATTTCTCTTTTTTCTTAGCAACCCTCGTGAGCTTTTAATATATAATAGATGTACAATCTATGATCAACAGGGTAAGAGGCTAGGAGTATACACCTGAATAGGTGCCGCGGTACCTAAGCTCAGTAGGAAGGAAAAATTGCGGTGTCAGCAATCTGCTACGGTAGAGGAGCACAGTTGATGACATGTGATATTTATCCGTATTTTTTATGGTTGAGAACGTGAGTGGATTTATAATTTTATACCGAAGATAGTTAAAAATAAAATAAGCCTTCGAACGGGCAAATAGGCCGAAGACTGGCGTGGCTGGCTGCTAAGGCCAAACAAGGCAATAAAGACAAGTTTAGTTTGGTACGGGAGTAGAAAAAGGCAAAGGCGACTAAAAAAAATCTGGTGCTGCTACCCTAATCCGCTTTGGTGTTATATCCTCGAGGACCTCGAGCCCCCCAGCTCGCTCTTCTCCTCCGCCTGATTCCAGTGGTGCTGCTTTCTTCTCGAGTACAGACAGGGTAAGCAACTTAAACGAATACCTTCGTCCTGCTCTGAGATTTCCTTTCTTGCTTTTCGTCCCTGGGATTTGAGCTCTTGCTTGCGCTTTCCCTTTACTGGGATGGAAACCTATGCATTGATCAACTCTTCTCTAGTATAGTAGTGTAGCGGCTGGAGAAAGGGCTCTGGTTGGAGCTCTAGCTCTACCGAGAAGTTCTGTATCACCTGCTTGTTATTTGAGTAGTTGAATCAAGTGGGAGCAATCCTAATCCATCAACGCACTATTTCAAGAACCTTAAGGTGCTCACTGTAGTAGGCATCTGCCGACAGTTCTTCCTCTCCACCTTGCTCACCTACCCTCTGATTTTGACTATGCAGCTGCTCTCCCACCTGTTCCGATTTCTTTAGGAGGGAAATTAGTGGAGTTGTGGATTTCGTTTGATTCGTTGTTATCTCTTGGTTGCAGTTGCGGAGTAGCAGCGGAAGTGTTTTCCTCTTCATGGAGTCGCAGCAGCAGGCGGTTTCGGCGCCGGCGCCCGCGGTGAACGGGGGCGGGGAGCTGATCGGGTACGTCGACGTGCACGTGCAGAGCGCGCGGGACATCCAGAACATCTGCATCTACCACAAGCAGGACGTGTACGCGCGGCTGTCGCTGCCGGGGGAGGGCGCGCCGGCGGCGGCGACGCAGGTCGTCAACGGCGGCGGCCGCAACCCGGTGTTCGACCAGTCGGTGCGCCTCGGCGTGCGCGCGGGGGACGTAGACGGCGCCCTCCGGTGCGAGGTGTGGATGCTGAGCCGGGTGAAGAACTACCTGCAGGACCAGCTGCTGGGGTTCGCGCTCGTGCCGCTCCCGGACGTCGTCGCCGCCGAGGGCGGCACGCTCTCCCGCGAGTTCCCGCTCTCCACCAACGACCTCTTCCACTCCCCGGCCGGGTTCCTGCAGCTCGAGCTCTCCTACATCGGGGTCGTGCCCGAGGTCGTTCCCATCTCGCCGACGCCAAAGCCGGCGCTGGCCGAACCGGAGGAGCCCGAGAACGCCGGTGACGGCGCCTGCGCCGGGAAGGACTACGAGAAGATCGAGTTCCCCGACCTGAATCTTGTCGAGGAGAACCAGATTATGGTCTCGGAATACATTGGCCTGCCGTGCACAGCCATGGAGCCGCAGAGCTCCGAGAGCCTCCTGACCTCAGAGGACGGGGACGGCGCCACCACCGAGTCCCACGACTCTGGTGTGCGCGTCGTGGAGAGCTTCTCGACGGACAACAGCACCGCCGACTCGGTCAGTGCCTTCCGGAGCGACACGCCCGTCAGCAGCGTGTCAACCACGGAGTCCCCCGCCGCGGCGGTCCCGGCCACCCCGCAGTCCAACTCAGAGCCGTCAGGGAATGCCGTCTCGTCAGCAGGGCAGAAGGAGAAGGCTGCCGCTGATGCGGGGATCGATTCGTCTCACACCGTTCAGAAGAGCCCGGCGGTGAACTCGCCCAGCACCTTGTCGGAGAGCGCGGTGGACAAGCCGGTGATCAGTGTCAACATCGAGCAGGAGGTGAAGGTCGACCAGAAGGAGATCATGGACATGTACATGAAGAGCATGCAGCAGTTCACGGAGTCGCTCGCCAAGATGAAGCTTCCGTTGGACATGGACAATGTCAGCGAAAAGAGCGGCGGCGGTGGCGCTGCCGACGCGGACTCCAGCGGCGCCGACTCGAGCGCGGTGAAGAAACCGACGGCAGGGGGGCCGCAGGAGAAATCTCCCAAGGTGTTCTATGGAAGCCGGGCTTTCTTCTAAAACTTGTCCGGGCTAGAAGAAAAGAAGGGAAAATAGCAAGTTGTTGGATGCTGGAGATGGCATTTGCAGTCATCGATCTTCTCAGCTGAAACTTAGCAGTGCAGAGGAGTAACACTTTCTCATGCTGTTTGTTCTAGGCTTGTCAGATCGCAAGGCACATGCGGACCTTAGCTACTCTTTCTTAAATCTTTATGTATCCGTGTTCTAATGAAAAATGGTTTGCTTTCTTTTGTTTCAGTATTGAAATCTACTAGCTTCTTAAGCTCCATTTGGACCGCGGGATTTTCACTTGAAACCGTTCAATTTTCATATGAATCAGGAAACAATTTCCACAGGAATGAGGAAAAATTTCCCGTGCTTCAAATGGGGTCGTAACGTTCTCTGCTGAGCTGCATATGTCCATGTTGTCAATGTTCAGCAGTGAAGTGTATTTGCTAACCATCCCACACAATGCTAGATAGGTGAACTGCTGATTGGTGGAACATAACGACCAATCTATACCAGACTGTGTCAACACGCGGGTGTGACAGCAAAGTGGTCGGAAAAGTGCAATGGTGCTACTTCTACATTTCCAGTTGTAGCTGGTATGTCATTCGTCGATCTTGCTCGTGCGTTAGCAGCACTGATTACAATCAGTAAGGATACCGATCCTGTCGGATACATGTGTGTATATAACTACGCATACTGATGGTTGTGGATGTGGAAAGTAGCACATCAGGAACCCATGTAGCTATCATGTCATCTCTTTCTTTTTCAATTCACACACACGTTTTTCTTCCTAGTGCCTAGTTTCTGATTTGCACTCACCGGAGGAGATTCCATCTTATTATACTCTGGACCTCGCCAAAAATTTTAGACATCTAAGCCAATAATTTTAAGGCTCCATTTGGGTGTGGAGGTTTTTGAGGAAAGGAAACGTTTAATCTATCTGATGTGGGGAATTACTGTAAAAAAACTTGCGTTCCAAATATGCCCTATACTCTGTACTGTTGTGGTGGTGCCCTTCAAGATTTGGTAGTGCGCGACTACGTGATATAGTTTACAATCACAACTGTTTGATTCGTAGAAGACAATAAACGCTCTCACCGTCTTCTTTTTACTTTAATCCAACTGAGAGTAAACTCAGAAGTCAAAAGCGGAAGCGGACGAATATGAAATATTGTGGACCTGAGAGTCATTTGTACTATATCCTTCTTGTTTCCTGTTTTATTTCTTAGCCCCATTGCTTTCTACTCATACTCTCCGATTAATCCTCAAGTTCAAACTCCAAAAGATCTAACATAGTAGCACGGTAGTGCTTGTGCAAGTACTTGGATTCACTATGCCATTTGAGGTTTCAAAGCACCCTGTTATTGGGAGCCATGGGATATCTTATCCTCTGGATATTCTTTGAGTGCAACAACACAACAGTACACTATTGCAATGATATACTAACAAGTTTCATGCATTTTCAGCAAGTTTCAAGAGAACTTCAAAAAGTTTCGTGTTAAAGTGAGTTTTGTGCATTTTTAGAAGTTTCTAGAAGATTCCGAGCCAAAGTTTCAAATAGTTTTAGGTTTTGGAACCCAAGTTTCACTAGGTTTCAACCCAAAAGTCTCAAGAATTTTCTACTAGTTTCAACAGGTTTCAGCTAAAGTTTCGACAAGTTTCGTAAGAAAAAACGACACAAAAAAGAAAAAAATCCCAGCATGCTCACAGCGGCCATCGTCCTGCCCTAGCCATTTGTCTGCATCACCACCTCCTCCCCCTACTCGCCCAAGGGGTGAAGCCAGAACTTTGAAGTTTCCCGTGACGCGTGCAGCGACGAAGTTGAGCCACGAGCGACGTGTGCAGAGTCAATGTTGTACCACTTTGTGGCCCAGATGAGGAGGTAGACGAGAGTCGTAGGATTTGATGCATCCCATCACCGGCGACAAGGAAGACGACTGGATCCAATGGATCCCGTCGCCGTTGAAGAGGAAGAACCGAATCTGGCACATCCTGTCACCAGCGTCTAGGGGTGGAAAAAAAACTCGAAACTCATGAGTTAAACGAGTACTCGCAAACTCGGCTCGAACTCGTTCCTTAATGAGTCGAGTCGAGCCATGATTTGAACTCGTTTATATAACGAGTTAAATGAGTCAACTCGCGAGTTAAACGAGCCAACTCGCGAGTTTAACGAGTCCTCCAAGTCGGCAAGTAAAGCTGTATATGTGTGAGGCGAGGATGACAACACATAACATATTGTATAGTCTCAACAACAATCCTCCTCTCAGATAGTAATGTCGAGTTTAACGAGCCAACTCACGAGTTTAACGAGTCGAGCCAAGCTGAGATTTGAGCTCGTTAAGATAACGAGTTTGATCGAGCCGAGTCGAGTCGAGCCGAGTTGGCTCGTTATTCACCCCTACCAGCGTCCTCCTCCCACCATGCTGCCTCTATCATTAGGGATGAAAACGGGTCGGATATCTCCCGCCCGATCCGGGACCGGATTTTACTATCCGGTCGGATCCGGGACCGGATCCGGATACTTGAATCCGGATTCGGGATCGGATCCGGAGCATCCAATATCTGGTAAATACGGGATGGGATCCGGATATTCGGATTTTTCCTACTCGGATATCCGGATTTTTCCTATTCGGATATCCGGATTTTTCCTATTCGGATATCGGATCGGATATTCGGATTTTCCTATTCGGATCTCAGCAAGGCCCATCCCATTTCATCATTTTTTTCCATTTCAACCCATTCATATTAACAATTAGATGGTTCTATTAATCCTCAAATAGCATATTCTTTCTACGATGTTTGTTGAATTTAATTGATGTATAATTTGTTACTATAGTCATGTACTCGTATGTTTTTAATTCAATATATATTACCCTGTATATGCGTGCATTATCCGTATATCTTTATCCGTTTCCGACCCGAATCCGTCACATATCCGTTCCGTATCCTGAATAACCCGAATCCGTATCTGTATCCGGTTAGCCCGTATCCAGTTTCGAATCCGGAAAAAAAATATGGGTTAGGATACGGGAAGAGCAATATCCGTCCGTATCCGACCCGTTTTCACCCCTATCTATCATGCCTTAGGTCAGGTTCAGGGTCGCCAAGCCGCCACTTACCGGGCGCCGGCCTCCTTCCCCTATCCTTGCTCGTGCTAGCTGTTGCCCCTGAGACTAGAGAGGAATAGAGCAGATGTGGATGACTAGTAGCAAAGCACAATTGGAGAGAAGGGAGAATAGCAGCAGCGTCAAAGAAGGAGAGAAAATTACGGCAGCATGGTCGATTTTAGGGCAGCTATGCTCTCGATTTGGGAGGATTAGAGAGCGAGTAGCATTGGATGGGGAAGGGATATGAATGAGTTGATGAAAGGGTGAGTTAGATGGATAAGATTTTAGTGAGTTAAATCCTACATCTACCAACTATACGTTGATTTGGATAAGGAATGGTATACTGTTCGCTAGTCTTATATTCTTTTATCTCTGTTGCTCCTACGCTATAGTACTACTGTACTAGGGCATGCTAGTCTATTAGACTAGACAATAGGACTGGCCAAATTCTATGACAATAGATGCTCGGATAACCTGTGCAAAGAGGGGAAATGAGCAGTAGTAATATATATGATACTATAATATGCGATGTGATTTGAAAATCCTTCTATCTTTTTCATCCGATTAGTGTTCCCCCTATTTGAATTCGTGAAAGTATCCAAATAAGGATTTTTTTGCCGGAGATGTTTTTTGATTCGAACTATGCATCCAGATTTGAATTTGATAGGGCGATCTACGTATTTTCTTGCAGAATGTCTAATTGTTTTTTTTAATATAATTTGGTGTGGATTCATATTATTTGAACTTAGAAAATTACATTAATTAACTGGGTTGCACATGAAGATAAAAATGCGTTAATATTAACCCACTATGCATGTTACGCGATACCCGAATTTGACTGGATCAAGCAAAAATTCAATTCAAATTGTATTCATATTCGATATTCATTCAATTTATTTGTAAGTCCTAGAATATCTGAATTTGAATTTAAATTATAGTTTCGTATTCGTATTTTCACTCCTATAACCAAAAAATTTAGTTGGATCACCGAATCCAAGGTGATCACAAAATTGGCAATCCCATAGACAGAAAAAAGGTGGAGCAAACAAGGAGACAGCGAGAAGCGACAGGCAAGATTGCGAGAAGCGACAGGCAACGCACCACCCCACGTCCGTCCGTCCTAACCCGCCTCTTCCGCACCGGTGGATAGGGATATCGGCCGACACCACCGCGCGCGCCACATCACGAGCCCGACACCCCGAGACCAAACCCTCGCCTCCCCGCCGCGTCCCGCCCGATCGCGCCCAGCAACGCCCCCCACGGAGGAGAAGGGGCCCTAGGGCCTCGCGACGGCGACCCGGTGGCGCTGTTCCGCGGTTGCTTCTCCTTCGGGTCGGCGGGGCGGAGGAGGCCCGCCGCCTCGCCCTTGCCCTCGCCGCCGTCCGGGTCCGCCACAGCGGCAGTGGACGACGGCGCCAAGATGAAGGGCCTCTTCAAGTCGAAGCCGCGGACGCCGGCAGACGTCGTGCGGCAGACGCGCGAGCTCCTCGTCTTCCTAGACATCCACTCCGGCTCCCGCGGCGCCGACGCCAAGCGCGAAGAGAAGGTGAGATCGAATCCGCCCGTTCTTTTGTTCCGGTGCCCCTCACTGCCAGCTTATTCGGCCACGATCGCGCTTGAGAATGGAATCCGTTTGCTTAATTTGGCCGATTTGTGCTCCGTACCCTTAAATTTGATTAAATTTATCACAAAAATGGAATGTTGCTTCTGGCCAGAGCTGTGTTACATGAGTCGAGGCTGTTTGCTTTTGCCAGATTTGGTTGCTTTGCAAATACTTAGGGTGTCGTACTACTATACTACCTTGCGATCCATGATGGGATTGTAGCAAATAGAAAGGGGATAGTTTATGGAACTCCACTAGATACGTTTAGGTTACTTAATTACGAGAAGTTGGTGCAAATATGATAATTTGGTGGATGACTGGATGTCAACTGGCGACTTGCCATCATAGCTCGCTTTAGGGTTCTCCAGTGATCCAGTGACCATGAATAAGGGATTAAGCAACAGTATGAGCCTGTGGTACTAAGATATCTCAACTTAATTAAGTAATAATGAAAAAGTGGTAACCGCTCTGAACTATGCATGGACAGATTTATGCTTGGCATTACATACTGCTACATGTGGCTTGCAAAACTAGTATTGGTAACTATACATAGAAACCTTAAAATCGAGCGGTTAATATCTTCCTCAAGTAAGCTTATTGATGGTCTTCCAAAGAAGACATTTTTGCTCTATTTTGTTCTGAAACCAGTACATATCAACTTGAAGGATATATTCCTACACACTACCTATAGCTAAAACTATGTTTACATAGATGGCAGAATTAAGCAAAAATATCAGGGAATTGAAGTCTATTCTTTATGGCAATGGCGAACAAGAGCCTATCACTGAAGCATGCGTGCAATTGACCCAAGAATTCTTCAGAGAGAACACTCTACGACTATTAATTATCTGTCTTCCAAAATTAAACTTGGAGGTGCGTAACTTAATTTTGTTATTGGTAAATTCTGAGAATACGACAAGAATCTTTTATTCCGTAGATACTTTTCTTATTGGTGTTATTTAGATGGGTAATTATTTCATGGATACATCGCTACTGTGGATTGTTGCAGACCAGGAAAGATGCTACTCAAGTTGTTGCAAACTTGCAAAGACAGCAAGTCTCCTCAAGGATAGTTGCGTCTGAGTACCTAGAGTCAAATAAAGATCTTTTGGACATCTTAATTTCTGGGTGAGTCTAATGTCCAAGTAAAAAACTACACATCATTAGTTTTTTTTTTTGTGAAAAAGTTATTGGAAGTTTTTTTTATCTTGTTTGTTTAGCTCTTCTTGTTCTTTGTGCTTGTTGGCATCGCTCAGGCACTGACTTCGACATTTATATGACTGATTGGCCATGTGCACCATATTTCCCCAACTCTTCATTAGGGCACTAGTTTTAATGCTAAAGTAAAACTACTTGTCCAAATGAAGACACCAAAATTTATTTTTCATGTGTTGTTTCTAGTGTTTTCATATAATATTTATTGGTTTATATACTTTAAAAAAATGTCTAAAAATCATGTATCCTTAGTTCTTGGGTTGTTTGTGTCATACATGACCTGACTGCCTGGTGCCCATGCCCATTTCTCAGCAACAGTACTAGGATAACCATTAAGGTGGATTCTAGTTTAAAATTGCTTTTAATAATGAAATCAACAGTTAGTGCATACACGCTCGATTTTCATGTTATCAGACTGCTTTTTTTAGCTGATATATGACCTTTCTTTCCCGCAGATACTTTCATGATGTGTAACTTTATATATTTTAATAATGTTTTTGCCTTTTGTTTTTCCACTGAGCACTATCTAGTCCTCGTCATTTTGTGGATTAGGGTACTAGGCTGTGTTCATATGTAAGACATAGAATTTGGCCATACATGTTTAAAGTAAGCAACTCAACTGTATATCATGGCGGTACAGCAAATGTGGCTAGTTTTGTAAACTTGCATTAGCCATATGGTTATTGCATCTGAGTATTGCTTGTGTTTTTTAATAAATTTGATTAGGTTTATTTATTTCACTCATTACTTGTACTTGCACAATTTATTTCTTCACCTCCCAGGTATGAGAATATGGACATTGCTTTACATTATGGCGCTATGTTGAGGGAATGTATTCGCCACCAAAGTATTGCAAGGTGATATTACTAAATTGAAATGCTGATATTTAGCTTTTTTATATTTTTTTGTTACAATTATGTGGTAAATCAAACATCAAAAGACATCATGTCACAGTAAAAACCACCATACCTATCAAATGCCCATGCAAGATCCAAAGGATGAAGGCCAAGCATTCACTATGACCTTGTAACATGTTCATCAAGAAGTCAAATACATGTGGAAAAATTATTATTCATAAATAGAAAATTGAAAAGATATGTTGTGGAAACCTGTACAGAATACATGTGGTTGCAAATTTCGAAGATGATTTTTGCATTGGCATTTCATGTACTATACGAATTTTGCTCAAGAATTTTTTGTTTCCATCAGTTCATAGATGTTTGTGTTCACCCGTTTGAATGTAGGCATGAGTAACTGACACTGAGGTCCTGTCTCATGTGAATGGTTCTTGTATAGTTGTATACATGTAATAGTACTATAACTGATTTGGGAAACTTTTGTATTGTGATTTTGTTGATATTGGGACCTGCTTTCATTAGGGTGGGGGTGTCTTAAAATTTTGAGCCCTGTTGCTCTCTATAATAGTACGTGATGATTCAAAATAGTACCATTAACAGATGATATATAGGCCCTGTTTGTTATGGCTGTAACTTTTTTGAAAAGTAGCTTCCGTTTGGGTTGAAGGGCTGCACGGCTGAATGACTGGGCTGAAGAGGGTTGGTGTTTGGTAATCTAGCTTTTAGTCTAGCTTTTATGTGTGAGGGACGCGGGTCGGGAATTAAGGTGAGAGAGATGCGGTTTAGGATTTTATACTTGGTAGGAGAGGTAATTTTCTTTAATTCTAGTGGCAAGGTCAGAACCCTAACTCACCGAAGCCGTGGAAAGCTATCCCAGACCAGCTTTCGACTTTCAGTTTCTCCTAGTACAAATGGACTGCTGCCTTTTGGTTTCTGGCTGCAGAGAAGCCAGCTGTTTGGAACAACTTTTGGCTTCCAGAGGGGAGAAGCCAAAGTTGAAGTCGTCCCAAACAGGGTTGTAAGACCAAGCTAATGTAAACCATCAAAATCAAATGCTGTAGATATTGGAGGTTCCTGCAGAAATAGTGCTTGTTTATCTTAGTATCTATTTGTCGACAGATATGTTTTAGAGTCTGATCACATGAAGAAGTTCTTCGACTATATACAACTTCCAAATTTTGACATAGCATCAGATGCTTCTGCAACCTTTAAGGTAAGTTCTTTTTTCCTTTCTTGTGCTTGCCTAAAATACTGAATTAAACGATACTTGTGTTTTGTTCAAACATTGAACTGCCTATCAGCATCATTGCATCCAACATTTTTTAGTTCAGTTTGCTACTCATAGTAATTGAGTTTGTCAACATCAATCAATTATTACCACCATAACTTTGACATGCATGCAAAAAATATATATAGTTTCATTGTTGCTTGTTTGATGTGGCATGATTGACAGCTGTTAATAATCATACATAGGTTCTGCATATTATGACCGCTGTATCACCCTTTTTTCTGCCAAAAGTTATGTTGACAATAAAAAAGATAACACCGTATTTTCTTTTTCCACTGAAACTTTGTTCTGGCCATAATATAAGCATAACTCAATAGCTTCAAGGAAAATACTTGATGACTTTGATGTCAGTGAAATCTAGGAATATACATGCTTGCTTGACTAACATTGTACATTTTTTCAAGCCCATTCCTTCCTTTTCATATCTACCATTGTGTGGTATTGTTCTCCTCTAAACAGGAGCTTCTGACAAGGCATAAAGCAACTGTGGCAGAATTTCTTTCCAAGAACTATGACTGGGTCAGTAGTTTTTCTCCGCACCTTTGTTGTTAAACTATGTCATTTACAAACAATGTTGTATCCTACCTTGTGCTGTATGCCTTCAATCATCTTAAGATCCACCATGATTTGTTAAGTACTAGTGGCTCATTAAATAGCTGTGGTTAAAAGAATAATATAACTCACAACCTCAATTCATGCTCTAGTTGATTTACATCTTGTATCTTGAGTTAGACGGGAAGCTGATCGGCTTGGTCAGATGAGCAATTGTTGATGAGGTTAATTCAGTGTATTTGCCCTTAATGCATAGCCATGAACCATGAGCATCTTTTTTATGCTCTGTTTACTTGATGGTCATTCTTCTTGGATTGGATGCAATTGAATTATCATTTCATTTGGATGATATTTTGATTAATCCAATCCCTAACTTGGTTGGCATCATAACTTATTATGTTGTCATGATATGTTTCTGTTATGCGCGTGATATGTTTCTGTTATGCGCATGATATGTTTCTGTTATGCATATGTTATAAACATTATCATCTGGTTAAATCGGCACCATTATTTTTGCATGTCATTTTATGCTATTTCTAGCCTTAATCCTCCTTCCCTTTTCCTCAGTTCTTCGAAGAATTCAACTCTAGGTTGCTATCATCAACCAACTACATAACAAAAAGGCAAGCTATCAAGGTATTTCTGTTTTGTTACATTTGGTTCTCTCTCTCCCCCTGTGTGTGTGTGTGTATGATATGTTTGTACGGAGTGGCTATTCTGTTTACCATCAAATATATGATTCTCGGCAGATATGGTATGTGAAAAATATTCTGTACCTCATCGTTCCTGACTATGTGTCAGTAGATTTTTTGACCAAATAACTATATGTAGCTTTCATACTTCAAAGTTTGAATCATGAAGTGGAAGTTAAGAAGTAGCTTGGCTCTGAACTTTCCTTGGCCTTTTTCTGTTGGTCACTGTTTTTTGACAACTAACAGCTATTCACTGTTTGCCTTGAAGGATCGTTTTTCTTGTAGCAGTGATAGTTTCTTTTGATATATCATTATTAGTTTCTTCAAGATCTTGTATGCATTTTGTATTGGTCAAGTTTCTCATGTTAATGTATATTATTCCCTCTTCCAGCTGTTGGGAGACATGCTTCTTGATAGATCAAATTCTGCAGTCATGATGCGATACGTTAGTTCAAAAGATAACCTTATGATTCTGATGAATCTCTTAAGGGTAAGTTTACTTGGCCTGTGATAATTTCAGCTTGCAATTTGCAATGCTATCCATGCTCAAAGTATGGAGATTGCGGTTTACGCTCATGCTTGCGTAGTTGCGTAGAAAATATCACTATTCTCATGTCCTATCGGTGTTTTTCCCCCTAATACTCTGCGTACTGATGATACATGAGAAATTTTATTGGACCTGAGCTTATGTACTATGGTTAAGCTTACACCCACCTGAGCAGGCTACATTTGTCTCTGGCATTTATGTGTCAAAAGTTATGTGCTAAAGGGATGGTGAAGAATGCTGTCACAGATTTATTGTTGTTTCAAGAAATATATTTAAACGAATGTTCACTCCTGTGATAATTAAGAGAAGGTAAATTAACAAAGGAATGTATTGGCAGCCAGGTTTCATGACCTGTTTTTGATTGAGTTAATCTCAATGGGATTTTTCTTCTTCGGATATCTGGGAGCTGTAGTCTCCAAGATCCACCATAGATCCTTTTGTTGTGCTCCTGCCGGTTGCAGGTTGCTCTATGATTCCATCATGGATATGGAACTTTTAAGAATAAAATTAGAAATCTTTCTGGTTACTTTACATAAATCAAATGCCATCTTATACCATTGAAGAAGTCTTAATTCTTTAGTCATATAAAACTATATTTTGAAAATACCTGTCTTTCCACACGATTCAAAATACCAGGGCAACCGTTTGATTAGTGATCAATAGTTGCATGCACTTGCTTTCAGATGATCATAGTTGAAATGCAGAGCATGTCACGTCTCTTTTAATGTACCATTTCTGCCAATGTTATTCTGCGCTGCCAATTTTCTTAGTAATTTTCTTAAATTTTCAGGATTCAAGCAAAAATATTCAAATTGAAGCATTTCATGTGTTCAAGGTTAGTACAAGTACCCTAGCAGATTTATTCCCTGTAAAGATGTGTTGTTTATTTAACCTCATTTTGATTATTGCGTTGCTACATATTTCAGCTATTTGCAGCAAATAAAAACAAACCAGCTGAGGTTGTAAACATACTAGTCACAAATAGAAGCAAGCTTCTTCGATTTTTTGCCGGATTCAAGATTGACAAAGGTACTTTGCCTACTTTAACCACCGTATGTACCTATATTTGCATTTGCTTGCTATTTTTCTCACAAGACCTCACCTGTAGTTCAGTTCACTAGCTGTTATAAATATACCAATTGAGCTTTCCCACTGTAGTCATTGTTTATTATTAGGATTTATTTTGTTTCGACATGAACTAATAGTATTAATTATGGTTTTATCAGAGGATGAGCAGTTTGAGGCAGACAAGGAGCAGGTCATAAAGGAGATATCAGCACTGTAGTGTCCCTGATGTATAAATTAGCCAATGCATGCTTAAGTGGTCTGTCGTGGACTATTGTATTTACTCCACCACGAGAGGCTCTTGCATGGATCCGGCGCGAGGACATGTACCGCGCGGTGGGTATTGTTGGGCGGTGATGTTTCGTAATGATGTTTCGTAATGAAGCTGCTTGTGTAATAATAGACTTGTGCATATTATTAAGTTGGATTCAAGCAACGTTATGAATCGCGTGTTTCTACGAAGATGTGATATTTATATAGTTTGGCTATGATTGACTCCAAAGTTGGGATTACGGTGGTTCTCCTTCACCTTTTCTTTTGGGAGCCTTAACCCTATTTTAATGGTTTAACCCTTAACTCGTGTGTAGTCCAACGTTCCAAATTTCGTTTTCGGTTTAAATTTCACTCACTTGAAATCCAAAATTTTGGCAAAATCTTGTTATTTCGGACGAAATCCAGTTGAAATTCAAAAAGCAAAATTCAAATTCAGAATTTTTTGGACCGAAATTTCTGTATCGGTTTTTTTATATAAAAAATGATGCAAGTAAATTAGTAATATGTGTCGTTTTTTTATAAGAACCGATACAATTAAAGGAGTCATCTGTGTCGGTTGTTTATAAGAACCATACAATTAAAGTGTCATTTGTGTTGGTGTTTTATAAGAACCGACGCAGTTAAACTAGTCATTTGTGCCATTTTGTTATAAAACCCGATATAATTAAAGCCTTCACCTATGTCGGGCTTCACTTAGAAACGACACAATTAAAGCTTTTATTTGTATCGGTTTCAACGTAGAACCGATACACTTAATGCTCACATTTTGAAGAAAATCACAAATGAGGGAAAAAAAGAAATCTCCTCAAGCTAGGGCTTCAAATTTACCCTCTTAACACCCAACCCATGGTTATCACGGCGCTCCGGTGAGGCGAGTCGCCTTCGAGACGCCTGGACGCCTACACGACAGTTAGGCGACCAACTATGAGCTACTAATACTACTCAATATGTCTGAGTCAATAACCATACTCAATGATAACTGATAACCATGCTCAGTGAATCAGTCATCTTCGACTCTTCCTCAGTACTACTACTACTCAGTCTCAGTGTTCGCCGTTCGACTCAGTTAATACTACTCAGTCTTAGACTCTCAGTAGTCAGTACTCAACACTCAGCTAAGCTCATCTTCGGCTCTTCCTCTAGCAGAGGCGCAAAGCGGCGAACGAACAGAGCAGCAACCGGGGCAGAGCGGCGGCCGGGACAGAACGTCAGACGCGCAGAGCGATGGCAGCTGGAGGGGGAATCCCAAGGCGGAGGCGCAGAGCGGTAGCCGGGGCAGAGCTGTGGCAGCCAGAGGGGAAGCCTAGAGGCAGAGGCGGAGGGGGAGGGGGAAGCCATGGGCCCGGGAGGTGGAGGTGAAGGAGAAGGGAGACGCGGAGGGGGAGGGGAGGCTGAGGGGGATTATCGGTGGCGGCGGCCAACGCGCCTGCTAGGGTTTCTCTCGTGAGTCCTCTTTCCTTTGCCTCCTCTTGATCCAGTGCAGCGCAGACTCGCAGACTAGCCCTCAAATACTCAGGCCCAGTCCAGTGCAGTCGGTCGCCCGGACGGCAGGCCGACGCCACGACACCATGGCATCCAGCCGACCGTCTGGCCGTCTTCAGGCGAGGGGTCCGGCCATGGCGCCCCCGGCCGGTCGCCTGGACGCCTAGTCGGCAACTAGGCGTCGCCGTAATAACAATGACCCAACCTCGAGGATTTTAAATTTTCTCACCTAAGTATTGCTTTCAACCAGAATATGTGTTGTTTTATCGAGTGACAGCGATTTTCTTAGTCTTTAGAAGAACAACAGAGGAGAGTTCAGCTCAAGGGAGACACATCACAATTAGTTCTCAAGTTAGAAGTGATTGTGATATAACACTGAGCACATAACAATCGATTCTAACATTAGAACCAATAGAGATGCACCATGCACATCATTATCGCTTCTCGTGTAAGAACCGATAATGATATGTCCAGTGCTACATCATAATCGTTTGGAACCTAAGAATCGACAATGATTATTATTAACACCCCCTCTTAAGTCATCTATCATAATCGTTTTTTTAAAAAAAAAACTTAAGAACCGACACAGATAAAGCGATAGTGATATAATATTCTGTAGTAGTGGACGGTGGAGCGCCTGGCAAGCCGGGGGAGGCAGAGAGCTGGTGAGACGGTGGAGCGCCTGGCGTGCTAGGGAGCGGTGGAGATCGCGGCGAGGTCAGGCCGGGCAATGGTGGAAAGCCATTGAAGCCAGGGAACAATGGTATGAATGGCAGGCCAAAGCTGGGCAATGGTGGAAAACCAAAGAAGCCAGGGAGCAATGGCATGATTGGCAGGCCGGGCAATGGTGGAAAGCCTGGGAAGCCGGGCCATGTCGATGGCTGCACCACTGATCCGTCCGCGGGGGCAGCTTTGGACGATGGCTCGGGCACTTCTTGGTTCCCGGCAATGGCCGGTTCTGATGCTTCTTGATTTATGACTGCAGGTTTGAATTCTGGTACCCTCTCTTCGGACGGCTGCAGCGTCGCCGCCACGATGACGAAGGCGAAGAACAGCGAGATCAACTTGGAGGGCGCCATCTTAGTTTGGCGTTGGAATTGGGGGTTTAGGAAGATGTGGCGCTTTGGCTGATTTGTGTGGAGGACGGCGTGGGCTGGTGCTCAATTTATAGTGCTCCTTGTTTAGAGATAGATAATTAAACATTCGTGTAGTAAGATTGGCTTTTTATCCTTGACGAGTCCAAGAGTGTGAGGTTCTGTCTCGAGTATCTTTTGCCTCCACCAAAAAATGCAGCGTACAATCCTGTCGATCTTAAGCACGTAAATTTCGTCCCCCTTTTCAGATAAAACCGGACATTCATAGTACGCCTTTGTTATGGTACATACTTGGCTAAGTCCGGTGCTAATACTTCAACTTTTAATGATCAGAACTGTGCTGAAGATATGGGACTCTGGAGTCCTGAACCGCCAAATTTATTTTTACAAGTAGGTTCTACTTGCAAGTTTAGTTGAGTTCTAGACATTGTTGAGACATGCGAGAGTCTGACGCTTCTCAGATGGTTGATGGATTGAAAGCTTAATGCTCAATTTAAAATGATGTTGGCGTCCCTGATGTAGAATTTAAACCTTGATGTAACGACACAGGACTACTTTTTTACTTTGGCTTATCCTGGACAAAGGGTTCGACTTGTACAGAGCAGATAGGTGGTTTCTAACCCATCTTCAAGAATATTGACGCAATGAGAAGCACCAGATCCTATCTTAACATGTGAGATCTATCCTCTTTCCAGACATCATTGGACAACCAAAATTAATCATAGCCAAGCAGGTTCTGCTTGCTTATAACATGTCAAGTTTGAATATGGTTGTAAGAATCCAACGTTTTCTCATTGACGTGTCCTGCTATAGATTCTTAAGCCTTTCAGATTTTTTTTTTTGTGCCAGGTAGCATGTTTTAATAAATAGAGTTTTTATTATCATCGGAAGGTATCATGAGGTAGAGGCGGAGCTAGCCTAGGACAGCCGGAGCTATGACCTGAGACATACACTTACTAGTAGTGAATACCCTTTATATATGAACCCGAAAATTTCAACCGTTTAGTTATATATTTGATGTTAGTTATAGTCGTTTGGTTTTTAGACTGAGGCTTAGCACAATCCTAACTCAGCCAAGGTACCATCAAATTACCTTTAATCTTTTTGTATCTCTTAGTACCTCTACTCTTTAAACTTTTACTGTCTCTTGATACTAACTCAACATGTAATTTGGTACCTCTCAAGGGTGGTAAAAAGTATATTTAACAATATCTTGCAGCGTGGGGCGCAGGGTTCAAGAAACCGTCGAAAACCACTCGGTTTTCGTGAAAACCGGCCGTACCGAGCCGGTTCGGTAATTAAAACCGCTCGGAAAACCGACCAGATGAACAGTAAATTCAAAAAATTTGAAGAAATTTAGCAAAAAGTGTCAAAAAATTTTAAATTTTTTTTGTGAGTTCCTGAGGTAATCCTAATGATTCTGTAAAATTTTTAGATTATTATCAGATATGTACATTTTTAAAAATTCGAGCGTTGATCTTGTCACAATATATGCTCTTCAGCTTTTTTATTTTCTAGGGGCACAAAATGAAGTCTAATATTTATTAAACTTTTTTTGTGATGTTATAACGTCATCAAAATGATTATTTAAAATTTTGAGATGATGATCAGATATGTGTATTTTTTTTAAATTCTGAAAGTGCTATTATCATTATATATGCTCTTCTGTTTTTGATTTTATATGGGAAATAAATGAAGTCTAATATTTCTGAAAATTTTAGTAAATGATCCTTTGGAATTATTTATATTTTCAGTAAAATTTTAGAATATAATAAATCATTTTACTATTTATAAAAATCTGACAGTGTATTTGTTCCTTTTCATTAATTTCTATTTTAGATTTTTTAGAAGAAATAAATGATTTAAAAAATTGTAAAAATTTCTCTTAGGTGTTTTATAGATTAATTGGGATTTTTTTACATTTTTAAATTTTTTTTTGCAATTTTTTCAATTTGTTCTTCTATTTTAACTATTTTTCCTTCTGTCATCGGATTTCGATGTTCCGTTCATGTAGGTCGAACATGTCATTTTTGCGATAATCGAAGAGTGACGAAGCTATGCTTATGCCTACTCCACAACTTCAATTTAAATGCATTATAATGTAAATGGTGTTGATAAGTAAATGGTAGTGAAATTGCAAATGATTTTGCTTTGTAGTTATGTAAATCTTGATTTTGCACTTATGTGATTGTAGTATTGTAATGAAAGATTATTTATTGATATATTATTGCTAAATACATAACTAACAACTTCTAATTCTCTAAAATATAGCAAAGGCCATGTCGATTTTTTTCCAAATTTAAGAGAGATCATTCTGGAATTTTTCATGTTTTCACATACCTTATTTATATATTTATTATATTTTTACTCAATTTTAACCTTCCCTGTATTTCTACAAATTTTACAATATTTTTTTGCATTTTTCCCCAATTTTTTTTCGAGTTTTTCCCCAATTTTCCAACCTCGGGCGGTTTTTGCGGTTTTCTCCAAAAACCGCTCGGTTTTTCGTCAAAAACCGCGGTTTTCGCGATCTCATTTGACCAAATTTCAAAATTTTCAAATATGCAAACCGTTCGGTTTTTCACGGTTTTCGAGCGATTTACCGCGAAAACCGGTACCGCCGACTTCACGAAAACCGCCCGCGAAACGGTTTTGTGAACCCTGGTGGGGCGTCTTATGAGCTGATTGTTTCCTTGTATTTACCCAGCAATCCAGCATAAGTACGTTTCGTAGAGAACTAGTAGTTGACAGAATAGATTAAGATGTGTATTCATTTTGATTTCTCTGCAAGGCCATATAAATTTGAAGTCTTTTGGGGTAGCTAAGGGCATACCTCACTGCTATACAAAAACTCATCACAGACAATTCAAAAATCTTATTACTAACGGTTTTATGAACTGTCTATAAACATGTATCAATGATAAGAAGGATACATCACAGACGGTTTTCGAACCGTCAGTGAAAATTAACATCAGAGACGGTTCTATCTACGAACCGTCTGTGATGAGTGAATATTACAGACGGTTCTAAGCTAGAATCGTCTCTGATGAAACATCATCACAGACGGTTCTATCATACAACCGTCTGTGATAGTCCACAATCATAGACGGTTCTAGCTACGAATCGTCTGTGATATTCCATCATTACAGACGGTTCGTAGCTAGAACCGTCTGTGATATTCCCTCGTCACAGGCGGTTCTACCTACGAATCGTCTGTGATATGACATCATCTCAGACAGTTCTAACTAAGAACTGACTGTGATGATGACTTGTATTATTGAAGATTTTCGATTTTATTGGCTAGCCTCAGGAAATGCTAGCCATGCCTTCTGAAACAAAACAAATTACAGAATTTATATCATAAGAACATTATTATGACATACATTTGAGAAATCAACTCAAATTACATATTACACATTACGTACATCACATCAATGTCAGAAATCAACTTAGATATATTAACCAGTTGAATCCACAACTACAACTTACAAATTCACAGTACAAGGTTCACAAATTAACCCAAATAGTAACCAACAAATTCACAACTCATCAGGTGAGACTAAGTAGCATTCGCCTTTTGGATTTATGGCCTTACGCATCAAGAAGGCACAGAGTTGTCCTCGGATTCATAGCAGGTCTGTTCCAACGCAGATTTAGTGCATTTTCAAGCCCATCGATGGGAAGAGTAAAGTCTTTTGCATGCATATAAATTGATAAGTGAAAACAATTATTGCAAGATCGACAAACCTCCATGACATTGATCTTCTTTGCACCAATAAGGATTTGCATGTTATGGCAAATGTAGAATCCATATTGGTTAGTGGCCTTTGGCTACTGATGGTACTGCCAAAATATAATTGGTTAGTTCTGGAGGTATTATTATGGAGTGTGAAGGATTATTACGTACTAGCGGATACCGAAAACTTATGAACGTACTTTAGCTGCGACGAGTCCTTATGTGGCCCTCCACGAGCTCTGTAGACATTGAACAACGTCTCGAGTAATTTTGCGATAGGCGTTAGCCGTCAAGTCGTGAGTGCCGCTCTTTTTGGAATCAAGGTAAAATACCCAGTTCTGTCTTGGTATAATTACAAGTAGAACCCAGTGAAACCTACACAGGTATGTCGTCATGGTCATTCAACCTAACTTCAAGCTGCGTATAAAGTACAAATCAACAAATATAGCAACTGGATGAAGCACTTATACCGGGTCGTAGGGTAAAAGTATGAAATCTTTTTACCGTTAAACCAGCAATGCGTTTTTCACGTACTCTTGGACGACTTGTAAATTTTCGTCCATGGTTTGCTTAGACACCATGTGTGGGCCGAGGAAACCCACCGGTGCTTTCTCTTTTTTTGCTTCAATGATCATGTATCTATATATATAAAAGCAAGGATCATATATATACATGATATTTATCGATATGACACGAATGTAAACAGTGATTGCACATACTTACAATGTCCAGCATCTGATGAGTGAGGTGTCAAGGGCATCGAGGTTGTAGAGATCGAACAAGTCGTTGAAGCCGACCACGAAGAAGCCTCCTGAGATTCCACCAAGGATGGAGTATCAATGAGGGGGTCTCATCTTGCTGATTGCTAGCTTGGGAGGGATTCGACCTACTCTTAAGAGAATAGAATCATGGAAGAAAGTGGGAATTCGATCCGTTAGGCACAACTGCAAATGGAGTTTCTTACCTTAGCATTCCCAACTGTAAGGAAACTGGTGCAACAAATGCTCCTTCTTGAAGCTAACCGAGATACTCGATACTCGTTATGCCACCGACTTGTTGATTTGTTCTATGCACCAATTTTGTAATCTAACGTAAACTATTGTAAGCATGTCCTGACGCTCTACTGGTATGAACGATTGTCCTAGCTTGAATTGTCGTGCCAACAAGACCAACGGAAAGTCAGGGGCCTCCATGGTTCGCTTTGATTTGACCTTGTTGCCACCTCGCCGTCTATCATAGGTCATCTTCACGGGAGACGACTGAGCTCGAAGTGAAGTACCGACCTATGCCGTACAGGACATGGTAGCTGATTTGGTGGCCTGCTTCGGTGCAGTACGTGGTTCCGGTAGTGTTAGTAGCTCCGGCGCAGCAGGTGGCTCATGTTGTGCCTATAGTTCGATGCTACAGGATGGTCGTCGAAGGAGATGTCCCTCTTGGGGCATTGGATGAATGTGCCACTGACATCTCCTAGTGTCATAATCTCATCATTTGGGGGCATTCCCAGCGTAACGGCCTTGCAAATTTTATGTATACCGTCAACATGTACCTTCACCGTCAGTGATGATACTATGCTCGTCACAAATGGTTTTTGGCTAAAACCGTCTATGTTGTCTATGATGATAATGTTAGTCATCACTGACTGTTTTTTTAAAAAAAACCATCAGTGATGAGAGATCTAGTATAAGTCCTTTTATAGTATTATAGTAGTGCCTGTTCTGCTTTAGCGCTTTGACAATAGTCTGTTTCCTAGCTTTTGTTGCCCTTGTTTTGTGTTCGCTATGGCCGCCGGCATCCCCAGCTTTTCTGTCTTCGTTTTGTTGTAAGACTTGGTATTAGCTTTTAATTAAAGATGGGAATTGTTAAAGGATAATTTGGTGTGGACACTATATCTAAATTGGCCTATTAAGGCAGCAAATTCATTAGGCTCATTAACATAATTTAGTATCATATTACTTATTTGAGACATCTTCTCTATGTATAAAAGAGGTAAGCGGGGTAAGGGTCTCTTATTGTACACACATCCAAGTCAAGACATCAATAAAGATAGAGAAGGCTGTCAGACTATATCATGTGCTCTTTTGTTCTTTTTCTATGTTTGTCCCATCGTGACGACTTGCATGCTGCGCTTATGGGACATCGATAGGCTCGTCAACGCAATAGAAGAAAGCCGAGCGCTCCTCCAATCCTGGCGGATGTTATTGGGTTTGGATTGATTCATGTTTTTAGATTGGACCGGTTTAAAACTGTAATTGTATTGAACTTATTCTGGATTTATAATGTTTGGATTAGATCTATGCTAGATTGGGCCAGACTTGACCTTATGTTTTTTTTTATAAATCTCTCACCACCAGCCAAATAAACCAATTGATGTTGCCTTTAACACTAATACTTTCTTTTTTGTTTTACATACTTCAGCAGAATATTTTAAATTCTAACTTTCAACCTCTGTTTTCAGTAAGTGAGATATGTAATTATTATAGACTTAATTTTATCACTTAAATATTGCACCTTAAACTATCAAATCATCAAACAAATAATTTATTTAAATAAAGAGCTAAATCAAGATCCAGATTTTCATTTTGACCTAGGCCAGGCTTAGACCCCACTCTTTTTTGATCAGACTGATACAGATCTATGAAAAGAATACTAGACTTAGACCAGATCTGTGTTGGGCTTCAACTCACTAATTAGCATCCTGACGCGGAATCCACGGAGAGCTCATAAGCTAGGAAGTATGCATATATGCATGTAAGGGCGGACCGACCAGGGTCAGGGGGGCTAGGGCACCCCTACCTCCGACCACACCATGGGTACCCCCTAGCACCTCTTTTCCACTGTAGGGCGTCACCACGCCGTCGCTATGAAAGCTGATCAGAAGATTGAAACTTGGAAGTCGATTTAGCACCCGCTAAATTTATGTCCTGAGTCTGCCACTGTATGCATGCAGCGGCGGAGGCAGCTCTCAAGCAGGACGGGCGCCTACCTAGGCTCCCACCAGCCGTGGTGGTGGGGAGGCCTCGCTGCTCTGTCGGCTGGAGGCGAGCGCTCACGCGCTGGTGAGGCTGGTGGTGACAGTGGCGTCTGCGTTAGATACATGGCGTAGTGGCGTGCGTGCATACCACCAAGTTGTGTGTCTTGAGAGGCGCCTGGCGAGCGTGTGGACGCAAAAGGAGACGTCGGTGAGCGGGCGAGCGACAATGATCTCTGCGGGGACGCAACGCAGATTAAAAGCACCGGGGAAGCAAGTGAATGATTGATTAGAACAAGAACGATCTACCAAAGTAAAAGAAATAAGGAAAGCAAGCAATTTCAGCACAAGAGCAGAGGACGATTGATCTTACTAGCGAGGTGGCGCTCGTTGGGCGGGCGCTTGACGTGGTTGGTGGCCTTCACCACCGCTACGTCCAAATCCTGCATGAATCACCCATGGCCATGGATATGCGCATCAGAATTCAGAACAGTAGCGCACACAAATGGGAAGAGCAGAAGGAAATTTGGTGAATTGGATCAGATCGGACCTTGAAGTCCCGGCTTTTGACCTTGACGAGGCCGACCGTGGTGGAGTCCTTGATGGAGCCACACACCTTGCGTCAGCTCTTCTGCATCGACATCGTGCCCATGACGCGCTCCCTTCACACACCAAGGAGGCGCCGACGTCGCCTATTTTTCTTCTAATTCCTTGATATTCGGTAGCCCGTGCTTTTTTGTGTGTTGGTGTTAGTTGGGATCTTGTCTCGCTATTGGTCCCTGTTGATGTCAATCTTTTGAAACCACCCCTCAACAGCATTGTTAGTTAGTTTGAATGTCAAGGGTTGAATTGATGAAGGAGTGGCTGTTGCCCTCTATGAGTGTTCCTGCCGACTTCATCTTGTCCTTGCGATCACTCTAAAAAAACTTTATGCGATTCTTATTTTTGTTTGTGTGATGTATATAGACTTGTTCATGTTTATTGATAGTAGTAAAGCTGCCTGGCTCCTAAAATTTTCTAGCTCCGCCAATGAATGCATGGATCAGTTTTCATGGACTAAGGTACATGGTCCAAATCCAACTAGTAGATGGATTTCTACAGACTGCCATGTACTCTTCTTCCTCTATCGGTTTTCGCCAGCGGCACTAACGACGATATACCTACCATCGCACGTCGCCAACGGTGGATCCCCCGTGTACCGCCAACGGCGGCATCACCTAACACGTGCCGCCAACGGCGACTGTAACGCAAACCGCCAACGGCTGTTACCTGATTGGCTGATTGTCGTGCTGCCAACAGCAGCTGGCTATAGATCGGACTCGCCAACTGCAAGCCTCGATTCGCGCCGTCGACACCGCCAACGGCGGTTCTCGCCGGCACACCCGAGGCCATTAAGGCGCCAACGGCATGTTGCAAGCCAACTAAACAACGTCGAACTCGCCAACAGCGAGGTCGCGCTGTGCACCACCTTCGAAGCCGCCAGCGGCAGCCTCATCGGTTCAAAGCTGTCAACGGTGGTTTTAGGTCTTCGATATAGGGCTGGCCAACGGCGAGCCACTATCGTGGCACCATGACTACACGTATTGATCTCGTTGGAGATCATCGGGTCGTCATGGTATCCATGTTCGCTAGGCGAGCATACGAACGATACCTAGTATCATCTACAACTACGGTCCTTATTGACACGTAATTCAGAACTCGCTTTAAAACAAAGATTCACTCGGGGATTGAATCAAAAGACAGAACACGGGAATTCTGGAAGGGATCAGAAGGAATCGTTCTAGATTGAATAAGGATCAATCTGGGTTGTAAGCCATTCCCACGGTAGATCAATTGACGATACTCATGCATGCATCATCTATCTACAATGGTTTCAATCTCAGATTGGAATAAGAAAAGCAAGCAGAACATATGACTTAACGAATCGGTCATCTATTCTGCATACATCGATCTATTGATCATAGAGTTTTGATCTATCAAAATAGGCGATAGATTTAAGAATTTCAATCTTCCATTGAATCGGTAAATCGAAACCAAGAATTTGTGTTGGTTACAAACATAGCAAATTATAGCTGTACATGAATTCAATCTCAAGATCGATTCAGCGAGAGGTGCAAGCTGATCGCCGGAATGTTCGACATACTGGTGGTCAAGGATTCCAGATGAATTCTGCGCCATTCAGAGGGTAGCGTCTCAAGATCAATTCAATGAGAAGTGTAATTTCAGGGGGGTTCATTGGGGGCGGGGGACAATTTCATCCAGGTCCCAGTCGCCAAGTGCAATCGCATGACCATAGCTTTGAATGTCGCAACAGGAATGGGGCAGTGGTACAAAGTCAATTCCCAGTGCAACGCAGAGGTCTAAATCAACCTGGGGGAGAATCCCTTTCTAGTGTGCAGAGATCTACGACTGGGGAAGTAAAGGTGAATCCTGGTCCTACACCAACATCACAGCAACAAGGCCCTGTGACTCATACCGACAACACTGAGGTAACGAAAAGCTCTCGCTCTCATGCTGAGTCTGAATCTATAGTCAACAAGAATATTGTTTGGAGCAGTGCTTCAATGCTTTCCCTCTTAATACAAGTTGCACAAATCTTGAAGCAAGCGAAGGGGTAAGTAATCTCCATCTACCCTTCATTAATGCTTTAATATTTGTGCAACTATAGAAAAAAAAAAGCATTGAAGCACCTCTCTATTGTTTGTTGTCGCTACAATGGTGCTGGTCATGGGATTAAGGAATGTAGAAATGTTCTGTTCTGTGATTTCTGTGGTGGAGACACTCACCTGTCTTCAAAATATGTTTTGCCTGCTCAACTAAAACCTGTTCCTAAGTAAGTGGGGTGTGCAGCAGATGGGTTACATATGTTTGTTGCCCTGAATGTTAAGAAAGTGGAATCTGATAAGTCCAATTCAGTCATGGCTACGGTGAAGGTGAATTCTGGTCCTCTGTCTGCTCAATAATTGGTTGTTGATTTCTCCGTAATGTTTCCTTGGGGTTGGACTTGGCAAGCTAGTGAACACAAACCAAACCAGTACATAGTCAGATCCCCTTCTGCTGAGAAATTGAATGAATTGAAGAGATTCAAGGACTTCACCTTAGATCAATTTGGAGCTAATGTTACTGTGACTAGAAGGACATCAGTGACCATGGCTAAAGGCTAGACTTCATTCAGTTTGGGTTAGGGTTACTGGAGTACCTGAAACTTGACACAGCTATTTGGGTTTCTTTGAGATTGGTTCTCTCTTAGGGACAGTTCAAGAGGTTGACATGCCACTTTTCAGAAGACAGGAGACAGTTATAATCAAAGTGGGAGTTAAAGATCCTTTCAAGATCCCACAGGTGCCAGAACTCACTGTTAATCCTTACTTCTATGACATATACTTTCATGTTGAAAACATAGCTGAGCTTGGAGGAATGATTGATGGAGGTAACTCGGGGCAAAGAAGTACAGAGATACAAAAATCAGCTGATGGAGTAGAAGACAAAAGCAGAGATTCAAAGAGGCAGAATAACTCTTCAATGGACAACACAAATGATAAGCAGATGGGAGAGGCAAGTAATGAAGAAGGTAGAGGTGGGAAAGGTCAGAGTGAAGAAATGATGGCAGTTGATAAGTGAGTCTAGCCAGTTTGAATTGGACAGAATGTTAGCTGAAAAATCACAACAAAAGGAAGATCATGAAGTGATGAAACCACAAGAGCCACCAATTACTATCGGAAATCAATATCTTGCTTCTTCATCTGCAAATCCAGTTGAACAAGTGGATAGTCATAAAAAAGTTCAGCTAACTGACGGTGAACAATCAGAGTACAGTACACAAGGATCCTTTGCTAGAAAATGTGTAGTATTATCAAATTGTCAAGATGAAAACATGCTCAATATTCATGGAATTGAAGACTCCATGCAAGTTCATACAATCCAAGAAAAAGAGGATAAGTTGTTGGTTCAGAAGCAAGATTATGTATCAACAGTGAAGAAAGGCCTATCTACTGGATCCAAAGGAAAGAAAGAAGCTCTGATGGTGGACACACTAGTCCCAAGAAGAAGTGACAAGGCTCAAAGATTTTGAGGAAGTCAATCTGTTAGAATTACCTGGGCTAGGCCCAAATAATTCAGAAATAATTCATGGAAAATCCCAAAGGTCTATTAGGTGTTAGAAAGGTGAAAATGCAATAGTCCCATATTGCTAGTGGAGGTGGATGAAGACCACCTTATAAGGGAAGTTTCTTCCACCATGCTTGAGCATAAGAAGGAGAAAAGAGAGAACACACGCGCGCGCGCTCGTCTCGCCAGGCGGCGCGCGTACGCGACATGCGCGTGAATGGTGCAGCGAAATCGGGTCTGATGGCTTGCACAGGCGCAGTTCTCTTTTGCAGTTTTTGCAACGTGGGACCAAGAGGTTAACACGTTTACGTTGTGCAGAATTAACTGCACGCAGAATCTGTAACCGACTCAAATCGTGGAACGGATTTGACGCAGAATCTGTAACCGACTCAAATCGTGGAACGGATTTGACGCGGTATCCGTAACCGACTCGTAACGTGCTCCACAATCCTCTCTGTTATATATACGCAGAACAGAGATCAGATCAATACCTCTCGAATCTTTTGCTTTCCCGAAGTACTGCGCTGCTTCCGTCTTCCCCATCCCTCCACCCACGTGCACCGACTGTTGGGAGAGCAGGTCTCTGAAACGTCCGCCCTTGAGATCCTGCACCTGGAGAGGGCGAATCACGTTTTTTGGAAGCGTCTTCACGCGACTGCTCGCTGGTTTCTTCACCGATGGTCAGCTTCACCTGCATCGCCTTCTGATCTTAATCGGCATTTGCTACCGGGTTCCTCCACGTCTTCGTGTCATCTCGGTAACGCAGACGAACCTCATCTATATTCTGTTTATTTAATAATATGGATGAGATAGACATTGCAATTGGCATGTTGCTTCTGTCTAGTTTGTTTGTTTCATCTATTCTAGCTTCAATTATTGTCATATCTTATTTTCGGAATAGATTCATCATTAATATGCCTAATTTTTCAACAATCCAAAAACGTGATAGGCTTTTCATGGTGAATATGATTAAAGTGGCTGGTTTTGCTGAGGCAATGAAACCAGATAAATTTACCGGTGTTCACTTTAAGAGATGGCAGACTCGAGCCACTCTGTGGCTCACGACTATGAACGTCTACTGGGTTGCGGCTGGCAAACCTGAAGGAACCCTCTTCGCCGAAAGCGGGAAAAGGAGTTCAAGGATGCCACCACAATTTTTGTAGGATGCGTTCTTAGCGTTCTTTCAGACCACCTTTGCGACGTGTATATGCACATGTCGGATGCAAAGGAGCTGTGGGAGGCACTCAAAATAAATTCAGTGCCTCGGATGCTGGCAGTGAATTGTATGTTATGGAGCAATATCATGACTACAAAATGGTTGATAGTCGTTCTGTGGTTGAACAAGTTCACGAGATACAGTTCATTGCAAGGGAACTTGATCACCTGAAGTGCACGTTACCCGACAAGTTTGTGGCTGGTGGCATTATTGCCAAATTACCTCCCTCGTGGAGGAATTTTGCCACATCTCTAAAACACAAGAGGCAAGAAATCTCTGTTGAGAGTCTGGTTGCGTCTCTTGATGTTGAGGAGAAAGCTCGGGCGAAGGACGTGCACCCAAAGGTGGTTGAGGGATAAACCAGCGCTAATTTTGTGCAGCTTGCTGGTTCTGGTAAGTTCAAGTCAAAGGGAAAAGATGTTCAGGCTACCAACTTTAAAAAGAAGAAACAACATAATGACAAGCCTTGCTTCGTGTGTGGTGAGATTAGACATTGGGCAAAGAAATATCCAAACCGCAAATGAGGAAAGGATCAGCAGGGACAGAACTCCAAATCCGTCAATGTGACTATTGGCAATGCCGAGAAGGAGACACCTGGGTATGGTAATTTACTCACTGTTCTTTCGGCTATTCAATCTACCGATTGATGGATTGATACTGGGGCTAATATTCATATTTGTGCTGATGTATCATTGTTTTCTTCTTACCAGGTTGCTTGGGGTTCCTCCGTGTTGATGGGGAATGGGTCACATGCTTCTGTTCTTGGTGTTGGCACGGTAGATCTGAAGCTTACTTCGGGAAAGATCGTGCGGCTAAAGAACGTGCAGCATGTCCCTTCAATCAACGAGAATCTCGTTAGTGGTTCTCTTCTCTGTAGAGATGGGTATAAGTTGGTATTTGAGTCGAATAAAGTAGTCATATCAAAAGATGGACTATTTATTGGTAAAGGCTATGACAACGGAGGCTTGTTCCGCTTTTCCCTTGAGAGCGTATGTAATAAATTCGTGAATCATCTTTGTGACAATGTTAATGGTAGTGAGGCAAGTGTTTGGCACTCACGACTATGTCACCTTAATTTTGGTTCTATGTCTCGGCTTTCCAGTATGAAATTAATTCCGAAATTTTCCATTGTCAAAGGTTCTAAGTGCGAAAGTTGTGTGCAGTCTAAGCAACCTCGCAAGCCTCACAAGGCAGCCGAGGAAAGAAACTTGGCACCATTAGAACTCATACATTCAGATCTCTGTGAGATGAATGGTGTGTTGACGAATTGTGGGAAAAGATACTTCATGACTTTAATTGATGATGCGACTAGATTTTGCTATGTGTATCTCTTAAAAACAAAAGATGAGGCTTTAGACTACTTCAAAATCTATAAGGCAGAAGTTGGGAATCAACGAGAAAGAAAAATCAAAAGAGTTAGGTCGGATCGTGGTGGAGAGTATTTCTCCAATGATTTCTCCCAATACTGTGCAGAGCATGGTATCATCCATGAGAGGACGTCTCCCTATTCGCCCCAATCTAACGGGGTTGCCGAAAGGAAGAACTGCACCCTGACTGACTTGGTTAATGCCATGTTGGACACTGCGGGATTATCTAAGGCATGGTGGGGGAAGGCCTTGTTGACCTCGAGTCATGTCCTAAATAGAGTTCCTACTAAGAATAGTGAGGTAACTCCATATGAGGGATGGGAAGGAAGAAAACCATCACTATCCTACTTGTGCACTTGGGGGTGCTTGGCGAAAGTCAATATGCCGATAATAAGGAAGCGCAAACTTGGATTTAAAACTGTTGATTGTGTCTTTCTAGGATATGCTCATTGCAGCATTGCCTATAGGTTTCCAGTAGTTAAATCTGAGGTATCCGACATGCACGTCGGTATGATAATGGAGTCTCGAGATGCAACGTTTTTTGAGAATATATTTCCTATGAAGGATATGCATAGCATTCGAGTCGCTTGTGATACAACTCTGAACTCGCCATACCGTTGAGCTTTTGAACAAACACATGAACAAACTCCGAGGAGGATGATGTAATGCTCCTAGAAGGAGCAAGAGACAAAGGACCGCAAAATCCTTTGGTGATGATTTCACTTGTGTACCTTGTGGATGATGTTCCCAAGACCATTTCGAAGCATATGCATCTCCGATACAGACTCATCGAAGGATGCAATCAGTAGTGAAATGGATTCCATTCTCGCTAACGGAACTTGGGAAATCACAGATCGTCCTTATGGTTGTAAACCTGTTGGATGCAAATGGGTGTTCAAAAAGAAGCTTAGGCCTGATGGTACTATTGAAAAGTACAAGGCACGGCTTGTGGCCAAGGGTTACACCCAAAAAGAAGGCGAGGATTTCTTTGATACTTATTCACACGTTGCTAGATTGACCACAATACGTGTACTACTGTCCTTGGCTGCCTCTAATAGTCTTCTCGTTCATCAAATGGATGTTAAGATAGCTTTCCTTAATAGAGAGTTAGATGAGAAAATTTATATGGAACAACCCGATGGATTTGTAGTAAATGGTCAAGAGAACAAAGTGTGTAAGTTACTGAAATCTTTGTATGGTCTTAAGAAAGCACCCAAACAATGGCATGAGAAGTTCGATAGAACTTTAACATCTGAAGGATTCGCTGTAAACGAAGCTGATAGATGTGTATACTACCGCTATGGTGGGGGTGAGTGTAACATCCCAAAATTTGGGTTTTTAAAAATCTTTTGTTTATTTCATCTTTCCAAAAATCTCCGCTGATTTTCTCGCTTTAATAAAGCTTAATCTGGAATTTTCTAATACTAAAATAATTTAATTTGACTAATATAAATTTCAATTGAAATAAATTTAGTTTTATTTGACTTCATTGTGCTTCAAGGAATTTTCTGTAATTTTTTGAGATTTTTCGGAGTTCGTTTGCTATTCATTTGGAAATTAATTTAAATTAAGCCTTTTGTTAAATTTAATTAAATACTGTAAAAGTTTAAATAAATTTTGGTTACAAATATTTTATTTGAGCTCCAAATGGCTTAAAATATTTTTTAGAATTTTTTTTGGAATTTTTGTGGTATTTTTATTGCTCTAAACGAATTATTTTAATTTCTGGAATTATTTTAATTCAGAAATTGGGCTAAATCGACGTGTCAGCTCCAGAGCTGGCCACGTCGCCGCCTATCCTCAGCCCTCCGATCCGCATCCGATGCACCACAATGCGTCACGTCATCCAGTACTGTTCATTGCGCGCTAGGTGTTCGATCCGATCCGTTTTCAATCTAAATCCGGTTTTTCTTCGTGTTTCCTTGTATGGCATGACTCCCTTGCCTATATAAGTGTCCTAATACCCCTCCCATGGACCCCTAATCCTCAGAGCACCTCCCAAACCCTAAAAACCGCAGCCATCCTCTTCCCGGGCGCCGCCCTCGTCGGCCGATCTTGGCGTCGTGTTCCCCATCATTTCGGTGATTTTTTCTGAAATCCTTTCACGTCATCTCGTGCCATACGGTCCAATATACCTCTCCACCAAATTTGGTGCAGTTTCATCTAGGAAATCAAAAGTTACGGCCGTTACAATCTCGAATCTTGCCGCCGCCCGTTCTTCTTCGTTTTTGCGAATTTGACCATGAAATTTTTACTATAGACTCATCTTGATGTCCTCTACCTGGTACTCACCATAACTCAAGTTTTTGTCCTCGGTATTTCTACAGAAAATTCAATCTCCCCCGATCAGACTGCGTACGTACAGCTGAAAACTTCCTCGTGCGTTCCCTGTTGATCCAGAAGGTAAAACTCCGATCCTTTCAAGTCATATTGTGACTTAGGGTCCCAAATAGCTCGCTGAAAATTTTGGTTAGGTTTCATCCATTATTTTAATAGTTTTGGCCGTTTGATATATTAGCTTTAGTAGCCGTTCATCGGTAGTTTGTGATCTGTCCATTGGGTTGCCGCCAAATCCGCTTATATCGTTGAGCTCGTCTCGCGGCGTTCTACGTGGTGTTCACTTCCCGTTTGCTGTTCCATCAACCAAAAATTTTAATATTCGTTAGGCGCCGCCTTTCGTTAGTGCCGCGTGCCGTCTTTTGCCGCCAACCATCTTAGTTCGCCTTGGTCGTGTTGTCATATCCAGTAGGCCATCATTCTCTGGTTTGCCCATATTTAGAGTTCATTTGGTCTTCGGTTGCCATCAATGCCATAGTCTAGAATCTACCCGTCGTTTTCGATCTAGTCCCTTTCATTATCGGATCTTGTTTCGGTTAGCCACCCTTGGTAATATTTTATCGCAAAGCCAACCCTACCTATCCTATCCCTATGCCAAGTGGATCTATCCACGAGTCATTCCTCTCAAACCCTAATTTAACCTTGTGTCCAACCTGTCGTTGACGATGCATCATGTCATGTAAACCTCGCAACTCGCAGATCAATCCTGAGCCATATCATAACCTTGCTACCATATCATTGTACCGTCAATCGATATTTTATCTTTGTATGAGTGTCCTGTCGTTGCTTCGCTATCATCGCATATGTGCATACTCGCAAAAGCCCTAGTGTAATATCATCATCCTCTCTATCGCTTTATTGTAATCTAACCCCATCACCTATGAGTTTAGCTTTGTCTTCATTTCCTCGCTGCCTTGTCATCGTCAAGCCTCTTGATTGACGTATGACTGATCTTAGATCGAATCGCATGAATGTCGACCCCAATTGTTCATGTCCTATTCTTGAAAATCTAATCTGCCATTGACCTAGAAGTCATTTGTGGACTTGGTCGATAGACCATTGGCCATATGTCATATCCTTGTGCCATATCTAATCTATTAGTCTATCTTTCTTTTGTTTGACTGTGTATCTGTTTAGTCAACAAAAGTCAGCATTGAGCATCAGCTTAGTTCATTGCGAACTAACGTATCTTTATGGACCCGGTTTATAGATCGAGAGCCCATATGTCATTGTCTATCCAATCAAGATAATAACTCCAGAAGAAATATTATTTGGAATATTATTCTTTCTTTCTCAGTTATCAGTCTTTTCCTTTTTAGTGTATTCTGAAATCTCGTTCTCTTTTGTCTAATCATCTGATCTAATCCATTCAAGTTCCTAAATTCATCTAAGCCTTTGTGATTCAATACTATCCGTTCTCAATTTGGATTTTATTTTATTTATCTTTTGAGTTGATTTGTATTTGCTTCTTCTTTAATCGTTAGACGTATCGTCCGAAAGTTGTTCTAAGGAGCTGAAGATCAAGAAGGTAAAGATTGAAGATCGAAGATCAAGAATCAAAGATAAAGAGTAAAGAACAGTAAAAATCGCAAGGGCCAGACAAGTTGTGCTTTGATCATGTTGAACCTATGTTTATAAAATTGCTATATTTGTTTTACCCTATTGCATATTATTTCAATTATACAATTGTTTCAAATTAAATTGAGACTTAGCTATTATACCAATTTGATCTATACCCTACCATGCCATTGTATGCCATGATCTAATTGTCACCCTAGGATGGTTAATTAATAGTTGGTTAATATTGATAATCAACATGGCCTGGTTAGACCGTCGTAGATTGCTTAGCCATGCCATGTCATCACATGTGTTGAATCATCACTGATTAATCTTGACTAATGGAATATGGGACAATGTTATGAACTTGTGTGTCATGTGTGGTCACACAATGAGATTGCGTTGTGGTGACGAGTGGATGTCACGCAACGAGGTTGACTTGTTGATAGCATGTGGTGCTTGGTAATCAACTTGGGTGCTAATGATTTAGATTGGGGCATGTGGCGAGGGGCAGTGTGCCAAGGTGGGCCAGATTTGGCAGAGGGTATGTGGAAGTCTTGCCCTAGTCACCCTAAGGACTTAACCTTGCAAACCTTTGACCTGAGTCTTACTTGCAACCACATGTCTGGAATGGGACAGCTTAGCCAACTAATTTGTGATGTCTAGATTTCGGTACTACCGTGATGTATAGTGAGTTCCGGGTGTACGGGTAGACTCACATGGCGCAAGAGGGAGGCCCGGAGTGTGGTAACCAGTCTCTTCCGTGTTGAAACCTCAGTGAGCAGTACAGGGTCTAGACAGAGCATTGTAAAAGGCTTTGTCATGATTACCCTGCCGGCACATCAAAGGAAGTGTGCTAATAGCTTGGCAATAAAGAACGATCATGTCGTGTGGGTAAAGTGCATAACCTCTACAGAGTGTGAATCTATTCGAATAGCCGTGCTCGCGGTATTGAGCAATGCTCGGGAATTACAGTCAAGGGTTAAACTTTTGTTAAACAAAACTTATTGGGATGGCAGGATGCCATGAAAAGTGGAAATTGACTTAGGATTAGAAACTTGGTTTACTTGTCAAATGTTGGATCTATCTATTATTATTATTTGTTTTACTGCAATTTCAATCTATTTACTGTATTCTTTTATAAATACTGCTTTACTGCAAAATAGCCATGATAGCCATACCTTTGTACTAAGCCATGCATATAGAATACTAAACTTGCATTCTGTGCACAACTTGTTGAGTGCTTTATATACTCACCCCTTGCAATACACAAAATCATCAGTTGAGGAGAAGATTACAACTTCGAAGGAGGAGAAGTTCCACGAGGAGGCGAATATCTAGGAGTTGAACCTTGTCAGTTGCCTGTGGCATGTTGATGGGATTCGTCGACGTTCTTCATTTTGCTGCTGTTTATTTATTTTGAGATGAAGCCACCAAAGCCTCACAAGTGTAAGTTTGACCTTAAGGTCGTTTAATAGTTCTATATTAATAGATGAAGTCTTTATTTATTATTTCGCTGTGTATGATTGTGATATTTCATCTATGTTGAGACTATGTGCACTAGCGTGATCCTGGACTAGTGCTGAATACACAGAGGGTCCGAATTTGCATATTTGGGTCCCGACAGTGAGGGAGTTATTCTATGCTTGTATGTGGATGATATTCTAATATTTAGAACAAATCTTGATGTGATTAATGAGGTCAAGATGTTTTTGTCCCAAAGCTTTGATATGAAGGATCTGGGAGAAGCTGATATAATTCTGAACATCAAGTTGATCAAAGGTGGGGATGGGATTACACTTGTGCAATCTCATTATTTGGAAAAGGTCTTAAGCCGTTTTGGCTATATGGACAGTAAGCCTTCTTCAACACCTTATGATGCTAGTCTAATACTTCGGAAGAACCAAAGAATTACTAGGGATCAACTGAGATACTCTCAGATTATTGGTTCACTAATGTATCTAGCTAGCGCTACAAGGCCTGATATCTCTTTTGTTGTAAGCAAATTGAGTCGGTTTGTGTCCAATCCGGGTGATGATCATTGGCGTGCTCTTGAGAGTAATGTGTTATCTGAGAGGTACTATGAGTTATGGAATTCACTATACTGGGTATCCTGGTGTACTTGAGGGATATAGTGATTCTAATTGGATATCTGATGCTGATGAGCTCAAGGCCACGAGTGGATATGTATTTACTCTTGGTGGTGCTGCTGTCTCATGGAGGTTTTGTAAACAGACCATATTGACGAGGTCAACCATGGAAGCAGAACTCACAGCATTGGATACAACAACAGTTGAAGCAGAATGGCTTCGTGAGCTCTTGATGGACTTACCAGTAGTTGAAAAACCGATACCGGCTATCCTTATGAACTGTGATAATCAAACGGTTATCGTGAAAGTGAACAGTGCGAAGGATAACATGAAGTCCTCAAGACACGTAAAAAGATGGTTGAAATCTGTTAGAAAATTGAGAAACTCCGGAGTGATAGCTTTGGATTACATCCAAACCGCTAAGAATCTGGCAGATCCGTTTACAAAGGGTCTATCACGAAATGTGGTAGATAGTGCATCAAGGGAGATGGGAATGAGGCCTACCAAGTAGTTAATCACAGTGGTAACCCAAGCTATGTGATCGGAGATCCCATGAATTAGTATCTGGGTAATAACAAGCTGTTGGATTAACTGAAGAAGAGTGCATTCTATATCCCACTCCGTGAAAAGATGTTGTACTCTTAAGAACTGTGTGGCAGGTTGACTCGGTCTTAATGTGTTCTGTTGGTTTTACACAAACAAAGATGCTGTCCCGCAGAGCATTCTTGAAAGAACACACCTATGAGTCTGACTGTTAGTCGCAGTCCGTGAGACGTGGGTACTCTCTAAGAAACTCATGAAGAGGCCAAGGAGTATGACTTATACGCTCCACCCGAGGGGTAGACTGTCGGCAGCCCAGTATCAGTGAGGACCTTAAGTGAAACTTGTCTGCACAAAACTTGCAATTCAAGGCATAGTCCATTGTTCAAGTTGTAGACAAATGTAGCTTGAAGTTCAGGTGCAATTCAAGGCATAGTCCATTGTCACCGAAAGCTGGTATAAAAACAATACTTTGGAACAGGCAAAGACCTATGGGACATCTGGGATCTGGTGGGGGATTGTTAGAATTACATGGGCTAGGCCCAAATAATTTAGAAATATTTCATGAAAAATCCCAAAGGCCCATTAGGTGGAAGAGAGGTGAAAATGCAATAGTCCCATATTGCTAGTGGAGGTGGATGAAGACCACCTTATAAGGGAAGCTTCTTCCACCATGCTTGAGCATGAGAAGGAGAAAAGAGAGAACACGTGCGCGCTCGCCTCGCCACGCCTCGCCGAGCCGAGCCGAGCCGAGGGGCAGCAGCAGACGCGACATGCGCGTGAATGGTGCAATAAATCGGTCCGATGGCTTGCACAGGCGCAGTTCTCTTTTGCAGTTTTTGCAACGTGGGACCAAGAGATTAACACGTTTACGTTGTGCAGAATTAACTGCACGCAGAATCCGTAACCGACTCAAATCGTGGAACGGATTTGACGCAGAATCAGAATCGACTCAAATCGTGGAACGGATTTGACGCGTATCCGTGAATCGACTCGTAACGTGCTCCACAATCCTCTCGCTATATATACGCAGAGCGTAGATCGATTAATACCTCTCGAATCTTTTGCTTTCCGGCATCGCTACCGCCCGCCTTCCCCATCCCTCCACCCGCGCACCGATCGCTGGGAGAGCAGGTCTTGAACGTCCGCCCTTGAGATCCCTGACCGGGAGAGGCGAATCACGTTTTTGGGAAGCGTCTTCACGCGACTGCTCGCTGGTTTCTTCACCGACGGTCAGCTTCACCTGCATCGCCTTCTGATCTTCATCGGCATCTGCTACCGGGTTCCTCCACGTCTTCGTGTTATCTCGGTAACGCAAATGAACCTCATCTATATTCTGTTTATCTAATAATATGGATGAGATAGACATTGCAATTGGCATGTTGCTTCTGTTTAGTTTGTTTGTTTCATCTATTCTAGTTTCAATTATTGTCATATCTTATTTTTGAAATAGATTCATCATTAATATGCCTAATTTTCCAACACAATCTGTTTGGCAAAGCAAAACTCAAAAGATTTGGAGGGAGTGACAGGTACTGACGATATCCCCACCGTTCTTAATACTTCTAATGAGTAGCTGTTGAGTATTGCATCTCGGCTGGGTGTAAAGCTGGCAATACTATGGAAGATGCTGTGAATAATCTTTGTGTTATCAAAACTCTAGAACAGGCTAGATGTAATCTGTTTGTAGGTGGTAAGCAAAAATGTGATATGGCTAATCTTTACTACTTTAAAAAAGGTATTGGCGGTGGTTCATCTGCCTCCTCCGTCCTCCCTCACATAAGTTCGGCGCTGACTTATGGGTCTCGCCATGCGTTCCTTCGCTCCACCCTCCCACTTCTTGTAAACCTAAGTGGGCCTGGTGCGTACGTCACGATATATACAAGAGAAACATAATTCCCGCGAAATTAGGAAACTATGTCGCAATATATACGAGAGAAACAGAGTCCTGAAGAAACAGGAAAGCCTACTTGTTGCTCTCTTTTCCCAAGAAAACGCGATCAAGGTGGCGCGTCGCAGTGGTTTATCTCGGGTGATCCTAGAGACCGACTGCCAAGATTTGGTGGAGTTGTGCAAGAAGGCAGATGCGGGTAGATCTGCTGTCTCTTTGAAAGTTTCTGAAGCTAGAGAGAGCTCACTTCTTTTTTCTCTGAATTCTGTCTTCAGTTTGTGCGTTGAGATGCGAACGGGGGCAGTCCACTGGTGTGCAAAGTTTGCTTTTCTCCCAGTTGGAACCGCAAGAGTGACGTTCTTCTTGCCCTCGTTTTCCTGTCCCGCATCTGCGTGCTAATTGTAATCTCACTGTTGGTTAAATGAAGAGCTCTTTTATGGTACCCTAAATTAAATATAGACCGTTTATTATTTTCAATCTAATAGATCAAATTAACCAGTATTTATTTATACTTCATCTGAAAGTAGAGCAGTAAAAACACTCTTAACAAATCAATAGCTAGATTTAATTTCAATTACCCATTATATACTACTACTATAATACACCGTAAAATTTCTCTAAATTTAAAGCCCCTGACTTCCTTAAAAAAAACTAATGTAGCGTCAGTACGTATAACATTTTTGGAAGGAAAGCAAATTAGAGGAGTTGTTTTCAGCTATGTTTCATGGGGTAGTACTCAATGTTGGGCGCGTTGGCGATGCCCCCGTAGGCCTGCACGCGGAGGCGCAGAGCGGGATTCATGACGAACGTTCGTAACGCTGCGGTTAGTGGTTGGACGTTTAAAGCTATCGAAGGCGACGCGGCAAATAAATAGAAGAGAGGTGTTTTTATGTTTTTTTTTTTTATAGTTGCATAAATATTAAAGCATGAATGAATGTTAGATGGTGATTACTTGCTCCTTCACTTGCTTCAAGATTTGTGCAACTTGTATTGAGAAGGAAAGCATTGAAGCACTGCTCTAAAAAGAAACCAGTTAGGGTTTGCGGGCTAAGCTATGTCGTGTGAAATTTAATCCGATGATTATTACTAAAATGAATAGGTGTGAGGATGTAAACGTGAATCCTTTTTTTCTCCAAAATTTTCTAAAAAAATGCGTTAGTTAGAAGTCATCGGTGAATTTGAGCCACCACAGGTCATCTTTTTGTGGTGAGGAACCGCTAGGAGTCTTCGGTGCATGTTTTTTTTTGCGTGATTTTGGTTTTCTCAGGTTCTTTTCTAAAAAAAATAGCGTATTCTTTTTTCGCGTAACTTCGATTTTCTTGTTTTTTTTCTTTAAAATGGGTTGCTAGGAGCCGTCGTTGAATATATGGATTGCTATGAGCCGTCGGTGAATCAGTGGCTTTTTTTAAAAAAAAGCGGAGGGACATAAACGTAATTTTGTTTTTTCAGATCAATTCAGCTAAAAAAAACCTTTTTGGAAACAAAATGTAATTTCTCTTTTTCTCAGGTCTATTCTGTTAAAAACCGACATGAGGACTTGAACACAAATCACGGAGGGATCTAAACTTAGTTTCGATTTTTTGGGTCTATTTTATTAAAAACCCGACAGAAGGATCTGAACATAATTTCGAATTTTACAGAGAGCCTTTTCGCGAGGAGGTGACGTGGAACCGCTGAGGGTGCGCCAATCTCTCTAGCTTTATTTGGCACTCCTGAGGGTGCGCCAATCTCTCCAGCTTTAAATAAAGGTATCCATTAGCAACATGGTCAATCGGGGATTCGGGGTATGGCTGAACCAAGGATTGAAATCTCGTTTTCGCTCCAAATCTCGTCCATAGCCGGAGAATAAAATCTCAGCGAGCTTTAGAAATTTCGGATAAATCCTGGACAAAATACAAAAACAAAAAATCAAATCCGGATTTTTTCTACCGAGAAAATTGAAATTTCGGCCGGTTTTGCCGAGATCTCGGTAAAATTGTACCGAGCAAAAAATAACACAAACGACATAGAAAAATTTTGAAATTTTTTGTGTAGGTTCCTGACACATCATTGATATTACCATAAAAATGTCAGATCATTATGAAATCTGAGGAATTTTTAGAATTCAAACATTGCTTTTATCTTGATAAAACGCTGACCGGGAAGTTTGATCTGAATGAAAAATGAAACAAACCACGTTATAAAATTTTAATTTTTTTTCATAGTTATGATGCATCACTAATGTTTCTATAAAATTTTAAGATAATTATAAAGCTTCATGAGTTTTTAAAAATTCGGGTAGTGATACTATCTTGATAAAAGCCTTACCGGCAAACTTCAACCAAATGAAAAATGGTACAAACAATGATAAAAATTTTAAAAATATTTTTGCATGGTACTGATGTATCATTAATGTTTTTATAAAATTTTAATATTATTATCAATCTTCAAGAAGTTCCAAAAATTCTAATAGTGATATGTCTTGATAAAAGCCTGATGATCAATACATAGATTTGCTTTAGCAATAAAAAAATGTTTAAATTTTTTGAAAATTTTGCATAAGGGTTATAAGGAAATTAATAATATCTAATAAAAATTTTGAATCATGATCAAACTCAAGTGAATTTATAAAATTCTTACAAGTATATTGTACCATTTATGTTCTTTCTGTTTTTGATTTTTGAAATATAACAAATGAAGTTCAATGCATACATAGACTTGATTGAGCAAACAAAAAAAGTTTATTTTTTTTTAAATTTTATATAATGGTATTGAGGAAATTATTAAGTTCTCATAAAAATTTTGGATCATTATCGCACTAGAGAAAATTTATAAAATTCTGACAAGGTTACTGTCCCAATTATGTTCATTCTATTTTTGATTTTTTAAATATAACAAATGAAGTTCCATTATTTTTAAAAAAATTGTATAATCCTACGCTTCTTAGGATGGTACCATAACTTTTTCACATCATGATAATGCATGTAAAATTTTATAAAAATCTGACAGTGTTTCTGCAGTATTTAAAAGATGTCTCAAAAATTCAGTTTTTCAACAAATTTTCATATGAAATGACCTTCTTAAGGGTTATTGGACCAAATCCGATCAAACAAAAGTCAAAAACTAGTCAAAAAACCCGAGATTTCGGCGAGACATCTGAGATTACTGTAGCAATTTAAATGTTTTTAATTAAAAGCTTTAGAATCGAAAGCTTTCCAAGTTGAAACTTTTCGATTTGAAATTTTTTGAGTTAAAACTTTTTTATTTGAATTTTTTTTATTTAAACTTTTTGTGTTAAAACTTTCCGAGTTGAATTTTTTTTTATTTGAAACTTTTCGAGCTAAAACATTTCGAGTAGAAACTTTTCTGATACGAAAATTTTTGATATAATTTTTTTAGTTTTATTTTAAGTCAAATTTTTTCCGAGTTGAAACTTCTTATTTAATTTTTTCAAAGTTTAAATGTTTTTATTTTAATTTTTTTGTGTTAGAGAAGGAAGAAGGGAGGTGGGAGAAATGAGTAGTGAGTAGGTGGATAGAGAAGATGACAGATGGTATCCTAGAAAAATATTTTTAAATTTATTAGGTTATGATTAACCTTAAAATAGTCATACCCATAAAAGAAAGGTAGGAGTTAGGACTCTTAACTCATATCGTTTGAAATTATAGAACACAAACAATCTAAAAAAAACTGTGTTACACAAACTTCCTCTAAAAAAACTTTGTTGCACAAATTCTAGAACCAGAATAGGCTCTGGCTCAAGTTTACCGGACATATACCAAATAAACAAAATATCTAGTTTTTGTCTCTCTTTTTTTTACTCTTTGATCTAATTTTTTTCTCTAAGTCTATATCTATCCGAACAAAATTATAAATCTAGCCGTCTCTCGACCGTGTAAGGTTGAATGAAATTATAAATCTAGCCATTTCTCGACCGTGTAAGGACTTAGAGGCGACACGTGTTACTTAACATAGTATAGAAGCACGGTAGGTGACTGCCCTGATCAAAATAAGACTATATTTACAATTTCGTTCTAATAGATACCAAACTTAAAAATAAAAATCAATGAGCCAAATAAACGAAAGCTTCAAAATCTCGTAAGCGTAAAGGACCCTAGGCACACGGTTTTTTTAATGACCTTGGTACACGTTCTTGAGCCTATTTTGAGGAGAAGTAGCTTTTCTTAAAAGCTTTTTTTTTACTTTCTGGACTGAAAACAACTACAGCTGTTTATAAGAGACGGTTTGATAAACATTTAATTTTTCTTAATAATAAACTATAAAAGCAGATCCAATCCAAATTTCAATTTTTTGGCTTTTGCTAGTTTTTTTTTGAAAGAAACGGCATAAGCTCTACTATGCATTAAAGAGAAGTAACAGGAATACAGAAGGACGTTTGATTCAAACACCGATACATGCTGAGAGGTAAAAGCAAGGAGGAAAAACAACACCCAAGCGGGTACTGGTCGTAGTCTAGCAGAACACCAACGGAACCAGCAGGAAAATTTAGACTCGATCACCTTCCCCGGTTAGCAACTGGCCAGTCTGAGGGACTGAGAGGCAGGTCCCAGATCGAAACTGTGGAGCAAAACTGCTCTGTGAGAAGATTGAGACATCCGACTGAGTTTGCTTCCTTGTGACTGCGCTAACTGCCTACTTGCAGTTGATTGTGCCTTCTTGTGATTGAATTGCTACGCCCTGGATTTCGTCCGGATGCCATTGGCGAAGAGGGAGACCATGAATGAGTGAAGGCATAGAATATTTCTTCGGACCTCGATGAGCTCCGGAGTAGTCATGAACTGTAGCATTGTTAGGCAGCTCTGTCCATTACCGTTGCTTCCCGATCTTCGTCTTGCGTGGAGTGACCTGTGTAATCCTGGATCCTGCATGGGAACATGAACAAATTATCCTGAAGAGAACAACGCACGGTTCATTCTGTGATGCCATGTTACGAGTGCTGACGTCGTGAGTAATATTAGCGGAAACTGAATGAAGAGGTTGATAAATATTATTGAATATTCTCGCATTCCTTTCATTCCACAGATTCCACAAAGTATAGATTAGAATCCCATCCACCTGTTTACAAGATTGACCGGGCACATTCCGTGAAACAAGATGCCACCAGTTCGTAGGCGTCAAACCTATGTGCGGAATGAGCGGATTGACATGCATTTGAGAAAATACCTTTTACCATATCTGTTTAGCGAAGGGGCAGAGAATTAAAAGATGCGCCGCAGATTCAGGTTCAGAGCCGCACAGTGGGCAATAGATGAAATGTGGCTAGCTCCTCGTTGCCAACCTATCCGCAGTGAGCAACCTGTCTTGAAGGAATAACCATACAAAAAATCTGTACTTGTTTTCCGCAATAGCTTTCCAAATCCTCCTATCGATTTTTTTGTTAGTTATATATAGCTTTTAGCTTATACTAAAAATCATTTGAAAACTAAATTGTTTGAAAAGCTTATCGACTTTTTAAAGCTGAGCCCTCGTGTATATCTTAACTTGTGGCCGCCGCAGACACGCAACGGGTACGGCCCACTACCCAGGCCACGTTCCCAACGCGGTTGAGGAAAAGCAGAAGAAATTCCCCGGACTAATCTATAAAACCACCCGACCCGACCCGACCCGACCCAACCCGTCTCACCCAAACGCGCAGTACAAGCTCCCACTCCGATCGCGAGGTACGGGAGAAGATGAGCTACTACGGCCAGCAGCCGCCCGTCGGCGTCCCGCCGCAGCAAGGTTTGTTTTCCGCTTCCGCTTCCCTTGATCTCCAGCCGTCCTTTCTTTCCGTTTCTTTGTGTGTGAAACTGAATCTCGGCGTGTTGAATCTTCAGGCTACCCGGGGAAGGACGGCTACCCGCCGCCGGGTTACCCTCCGGCCGGCTACCCCCCGCCTCAGCAGGGCTACCCACCGGCCGGATACCCCCAGCAGGGCTACCCGCCGCCGTACGCGCAGCCGCCGCCCCGGCAGCAGCAGAGCAGCGGGCCTTCCTTCATGGAGGGATGGTACATATGCCCCCTCTTCCTCCTCCCTCCCCCTCTTATCTTCTACATGCATGTGTTGTTAGATTAGATCAAAAGTTGTTCCTCTCCTTGTTTAGAGGGTTAGGAACTTAGATCCACTCGGGTCAGATCTGTCCGGCGCCGGCGCCGGCGCCGGCGGCGAGCGTTTTGTTTCTTCCCGGTTCGGGCGGGCGCCGCGCGGCGGCCGTCGTCCTCACGTTTGCTGTTGTGGGGTCGTGACTTGACGCGTGAGCTCGGAAAAAGGTTGGCAACCTCGTGGTCCTGAGTCTTGACGACGTGTCGGCCGCTCCACGCAAAACTCAACGCCACGTGGGTTGTCTTGTGCCGTCTGATCTCACATGGACGGTTGGGATGCAAAGGTCATTTGTTCTCTAGCGCACTAGCCGAGCCGACTAGCTGAAAAAGATCAAAGTCCTCGGTAGGTATAAAAAAGGGGGCCTTTCAGATTCCTCTGGGGAGAGGTCACCTAGAAGGCTAGGATAAGATATTTCCGTTGACGCGCTAATTCCAAAGAACGGTTCTCTTCTATCCAAAGATAATCAATGCAGGTGGATGCCCCGGCACTATTGTTATACTAATACTGAAGCAATTGGAAATTGCAATATGTCAAATGGACGGCTGGACATTTTAAAGATGTGCATATTATGGATGTTAAGAGGCATATACTTCTGTACAAATGCCAATATTCTAGTAGCACCTTTCTTGCTTTCAATGTTCAATGTCATAACTTTTCTCGCGATATTTGTGCTGTAACAGCTTGGCCGCCCTTTGCTGCTGCTGTCTCCTGGACGCCTGCTTCTGAGGAGAGGCGATGCTGGAACCGAACTGCCCGTCTGCCCCTCGTTAGGGAGATGCTACTAGCTTTCTTGTTGGGCATTATTGCCTTTTTTTACTCTGTTTGTGAACCTCTGCTCAGCCTCGGCATTATTCGGTCGGTCTTGATGGGATGACTAGTCTATTACGTGGATTTCTGTGTTTCTGGTGGAATTCAAGTCAATCTTTCTTCTACTTCTCTTACTTGCTCAACCGGATTGTGGAGTGCAGCTTGATGTTTGATTGTTTTCTCTACCTGTCATAGTTTCTTTAGCATTACTCGTATTGCTTTAGCATGCTTGGAAACTTCTGCTTATTAGCCGCCCGGTCTCACTCGCGTACGAGTCCTGAGTTCTGACCGGAGCGTACTTTATTCGAATCTTTCTATTCGATCTGACTCTGCAGTCGGTAGATGAAGCAGGAAGCCATGACCATGACCCAATCAAACGTTAATTAATTCCTTTTCATTCAAATCAAATTAAAGCGAAAGTTCAGAATGGTGACTCACGGGGTTATTTCCTGACGTTTTGTACTTACTGAGTTACATGCAAGCAACCAATAATGTTCTCTCTCGCAATTTGTCTTAGGAGACTACTGTAGCAGTCCAGTATACTGGATTACCTAGGCTTGTAACTCAAAACCTTTTTTCCTTGTTTTGGTGTTTTCTTCTGGACCATGCTTTCAACACTTGACGTCGAAGTTTCAGCAACTGCAGCTCTCCATCTAAAAGAAATCATATATAAACCTGCAGGTCTAGAAGCACAAAGAGTGTACTAGTTTGGTAGAAGCCTAGCCATAATTGCTTCTCCACCAGCAAGGTGCGTGTCTCTGCACCATCTACTCAGTGTCGAGGTTGAGCAAGCAAGCACGCCATCTAAACAAGTAATCGACGTGTAACTCCAATATCTACCAAGTAACTGTTGACATTAAGTTGCCTAAATTTCATAATTGTATCTATCACCTTGGGCAGTCCGGTGCACTATCATGTGGTTTGCATCCGTTCGTGTAATATCCAAACACGAGTTTATTCCTCTCCAACTTCCTGACCTCCTGCCGGCTCGAAAACAATGCGTGCTGCCAAACGCACACTAATTTCGCCATATGCATGTGCAGTCGATATCAGCATCTCATGAGTTTGAAACTTGACGCAAATATTCCTTCCCTTAGATTGGTTCTCTGTACCGGCAACGACAGAAACGGCTTCTGCCTCTGAATTAATATCATGATGGGATTCAGCAGTTTCACTTTTCAAGCTTATACATCGAAATCTTTGTGGAAGCAATACAAAAACCTGCCAATCTAGCTGGCAGGTACCAAATCTGCACCCTATCTTTTCCCGAAGCACAATGAGTGATCTGCCACCACTTTCCATTATTTTCTTTTCGAGAGTACTCTAAAATCGACGTGTAAAGCTTGTTTCACATCCAGTTTTTCATAGCAAGACGTAGAGTTAATCACGGTAGCATGCATACCTCCATTTGGGATTGTTACATTGCTTGGTATATAGAACTTGGCTATTTGTTTTCTGTTTTGATTCTGTTGTGACATGAGCTCCTTTACATTCTTGTAAACAAAAAACAATTATAGTTCAAAATCACTATCACAAGCCGTTGTAATATTTCTCTCTGAAATTATAACTTACGACAAAAGAAACCTTGAAAAATTGATGTAACCACTAACCAGAGCTGATATCTTGTTGAGTTGCACAAAGTTCCTTGTAAGTCATCTGCCAACAAAATTGTTGGCAGTAACACCAGCGTGCTTTGGCTGGAGCTGCTTTATATAATACTTTGATCCACGTGACAAATTGATACGTTTTCTCCTCTGCTTAGGAATACATTCTATCGAGCACTCTGAGAAGCCACGCCGCACAAACCTGCATCATTTCAAAAATAAGCACCGGCAATATACCAAAAGCCGAAACAAAGTCTTTTTACCATGTGATTATTTATTGCACTTCAATATTCAGTATGTAACAGGGTCCAATGAAGCCATGTAAAAGCAACATGTCAAATCATCAACAAGATCAGAGAAACATAATCTAGACCCAACACAGACCAACTTACAGATGACACTTAGTGCGAACCATAACCATTGCCCTTTATGAAATTTGGAATTTAATAGAGCCAAATACTAACTGAATATCTCCAGCACTCAATGATATTCGAAATAGAGTGAAATGATAATTAAATGTCTACACTAAGAGAGAAGTGAACCATTTTGTCGTTAATCATGGCATAAACCTTCCATATAATGAGACAAGAGAAGGATACAGATACATACCAATGGGCTGTCCGTGTAGTAAGCAAGAATAGTTTCTCAAGACCAAGGAATAATGCTTCCTTCTCAATGTATTCTGAAGCATAACCATAGACACAAGTAAAAAAGATGAATAATAACCTTTCTTGTAGAAACTAAGTCCGTGTAGTAAGCAAGAATAGCTTCTCAAGACCAAGGAATAATGCTTCCTTCTCAATGTATTCTGAAGCATAACCATAGCCGCAAGTAAAAAATATGAATAATAACCTTTCTTGTAGAAACTAATTCCAGCATATAAAAGCACTTTTAATATGAAAGGGAGCAGTTGTTAACTGGAAAATATTGAGGACCAAAACAAAATGCGAGATTAACATTCTGATTTCTGGTTCAGTTACCATCAGATGGCTAGTAATACACTAGTAGTTATCAAGAAAAGAGCAGGAACTCCCTCTTTACCACCATTTCCTTTTGTTAGTGGTTTCTTCTGTATTTGAGTTCTAGGGTTTCTGTGTGTATATGAGAATGCAGCCAACCAGGCAGGTGTGCGTGTGTTGGGGGAAGGGTTGAGGGTGGGAGAGGGGTTGCAACTTGCAACAACCAATAGAAAAATAATGTTAAACTCAGCTGTGGCATTTTTAGTTTTGTCCTTATGAAAGGACACCCTGGTTCTGTCGAAAATCAGACAAGTGCATCCCCCAAAATGGATCCATGTATGAAAATATGATCACAAAATATGAAGTAAAGATAAAGCAAAGTACATTATCAAGCATGGAACAAGATTGACAACCTTGTATTTCTTAGCTATGACACAGCTCAACACCACCAGATGTGAAGTGATTTGGATGTATCTTTAGTGTATATTATATGCGATGAAAATGTCCATGTTGTACTAAAATATTGGCCTTTGAAGTTTCCAATGCCATTTAACAATGAACATAACAAGCAACTTGTTCCCTTGACCTCTTTCTCGACATTCTTCAGATACAGCAATTGCGGCAACTTCTCCAGATTTATCCTCAGGAAATGGAAACAGAGCAGCACATGCAATGATCGAACCATCTCTTTCAACAACATAGAATGAATCCAACGCTTCAAGAAGCTGAAGAGTAGTGGGGGGAAAACAGTTGTACTAAGCATGAAGAGACCTAAAATAAAGCATAAGACCACTAGGCTTGACGCTTTAATCACTCAATATAAAATGACATTATATCAGTTATCTTCTTATTTATTTCAGCACACCTCTTTATGTGTTCTTCACAGTAAAACACCAGATTCCTCCGGTGGCCAAATAATTTTTCTTATGCCAGGAAGATCTTCCTCCGTAGCCATCCTTGTTCCTTCATAAACATCCCTTAAAACATGTGGTAGGGCATAAATCATGATTTCCATGACAGCTTGTACAAGCTAGATTCCAAAAGGCATTCATTTCTACACAACAATACCATGGTGAAAAATATTTGTTACAGAACCACAATTAGAGTTTCAGCCAAGGATATATCTTCAGCCTTCACATATATTATGTTAAACAATTATTGAACATTTGATTTCTTACATGCAAATGTTTATTGTAGGAATTAAGGATAGCAAACAGCAAGCTATTATATGTCAAGGAGATGCTTCTAAGTTGACAGGATTAAGCAGGCATTGGAGCATTAGCTGTCCATTGAAGCTACGTTTTTTTAATATAAAAACTGATAAGAGAAGACTTTCATAATACCTCGCTATCATTGTTCCCACACCATCTCTTGTAAACAATTCTAATAGCAGTGATCCATCAACCATCCCATCTATGATATGAACTCTTGGAATGCCACCCTGGCATATGCACAAAGGTATACCCAAGCCTAAGAAATAGAGCATAGTTATCAGAAACACGGTTAGTCCGAGTTGCGGTACGGGATTCGGGTTTGCGGTTCGCCACTTTTTCTTCCAATTTCCACTGGAAACATGAACCCCGTACCGTAAACCGGTTCGCGATTCACGGGGGTTTACAGCGAATCTGATAACTATGAAGTAGAGACTGTCACGAAACTTGCAAGCTTACACTTCATAAAGAATATGGTTTGAGTGTTTGACTGTTTGAAGGAATATTTTTCACTTTGTTGAAAGAGCAAATGCAAGTATAACAGGGCATGTCACTGTCACCTCTTGCTCAAACTACAGTTAAGCTCAACTCTTAACTCAACTTCAGACAGCTACATGCTATTGTACTGTAGTCCTCAGCAAGGTTATATATATATAACACAAGAATAATATATTAAGATAAGGAGCTCCTGAACATTGCATGATCAGGACTGCTGCTAACACTTACATGCGAATTGAGTATGAGTATGACATAGGCACATAGCACTCAGCAAGGTAATATATATGACACAAGAATAATATATTAAGATAAGGAGCTCCTGAACATTGCATGATCAGGACTGCTGCTAACACTTACATGCGAATCGAGTATGACATAGGCACATAGCACATGAGCATGACATTATATCAACAACTATATTAATGAAGAACTGTAATGCAAACTAACAATTTCAGCAAACAGTGTTGCAACTTTGTAGAGGACACCATTTCCAAAAGAAAGAAATATGCATGTCATGCCCTGTAGAAAACTAACAATCTTGAACCAGAACCCCAGAATTTAACAGAATGAAGAATGCCATGTGAAAGGTAAAACACTTACACAGCATACATATGCTGCGGCAGCCAACTCAGAAAGATAGCCATTTGACCTGCTTAATTGCTCTTCACCACCAAGAGCAAACCCAAACCATTCTAAAAAGAAGCAGCATACTCATTAAGACGACCCCTTCCGTTCAAAGATGGTTCATGGTCCTCCTTGTGCAGAGAATTGTTACCCTCCTCATCCACAACCTTGACATAATTTGCAGCAACATCACTTTGCTTAGCATGCTTTCTGATCAACATATCAGCTTCCTCAAGAGACATGAAATTAATGATTCGCCCATGCTCATCGAATATCTGACCATCTACAATGCAGATAAGTTTATCCGTTTCAATGGTTAAAGCATACGCGGTAGCAATTTCATAAGTGCTGAATGTTCCAAACAAGGCAAAGCAATTTTGTTTAGTAGGCTAGCTGCAATATATACAAACAAACAGATGGTGTTCTAGTTCTTTTGGCCCTGTTTGTTTAGGCTTAGATTTTTTGGTTATGGTCCTGTTTGGAACGGCTTCAGCTTCGGCTTTTTCCCTCTGGAAGCCGGAAGCTATTCCAAACGGCTAGCTTCTTCGCAACCGAAAGCCAAAAGCCAACAACCCATTTGTACTAGGAGAAGTTAAAAGCCGAAAGCTGGTCTGGGGTAGCTTCTCAAGGTTTCAGTGGGTTGGGGTTCTGACTTTGCCACTAGAGTTGAAGAAAATTACCTCCTACCAAGTATAAAATCCTAAACCCCACCCCTCTCACCCTCATTCCCAACCTGAACCCCTCACGCCTAAAAGTCAGTCTGCGAAACACCAAACCTCTTCAGCCCAACCGTGCAGCCCTTCAAACATGCAGCCCAACCGAAAGTTAACTTTCAGAAAAGCTTCTGCGAAACACCAAACCTCTTCAGCCCAGCCGTGCAGCCCTTCAAACATGCAACCCAGCCGAAAGTTAACTTTCAGAAAAGCTACAGCCTTAAAGCCAGCCTTTTGGCTTAAGCAGCTTAAAAGCAATCCGCTTTTATAGTGGTAGAGGTGGGTAATTTTACCCTAACTTTAGTGGTACTGCTCTAAAACCAACCCTCATTAAGCCAAAAAAAACACCACTCTAATGGTTTTTTATTTTTAGTTATATGAATGTTTATGGCTTTTAAAAAGCCCAGATAAAAAGCCACCTATTTGTTTAGGCTTTGGCTTTTTAGCTTTTAAGCTAAAGAAAAAGCCCAAACAAACAAGGCCTTAGTAATTTTGACATTTGTACATATTTTCATATCATGTTTTGTGCATAACTTAGTGATAAGAATAACAATGTGCACATATAATCATAAAAAACCATGAAAATAAATAAGGGATAGAGAAAATAGCATACTTGCAATTTAACACTTCTCCCGAGCTCGAGTATCCCATATTGCTCACAACAACTATGCTATCATTATCAAGTCTTTCTTTTATCCGTGAAACATCTACTTTCTTAACTTCACCAGTGAAGCCATAATCAATAACATTAACTACCCCTCTTCTCTGCCAAAGAAAAATAGTTACATAAATTCAGTATTGCAGGACCTCCAGTCAACTGAAGTCCGTGGAAGTTGTCAAGGACAAAAGAAAGTGAATAAATAAACAAAAATATTATGCAAGCACGCACATGTATGTGCAGACACACAGGGGAGAGAGAGGGAGTGAACATAGACATATAGTTCTTAACTATGAAGTTAGATCATAGGGCAACTCTGGTGACAAGTAGTTCTCTGCAAAGGCAATGCCTTACAAGTTGCAAGAGACACAGTAGCTTGAACATGGTATTACTGTCAGCGATGAACAAATTTTAGTGCAAGAAAAAGAAAGTTGACTATTTTGAAAACTTGAAATTGCAACCAAAACCCTCCAGTGTTTAAATGTCCAGAGTGTCAGACTCTGCAACCAGAATCTTAAGAGCAGAACATGAAGCAAAATGGTGCAAAATAATTGGAAAAAGGTGAAATGAATCCTTTTAAAATGGGCATAATAAAAACGAAATATTAATTCCTTCTTATTTTAAAAATAAAAAGGAAATCCATGTCCTTGTGAAGTACATATAGCGATACAAAACATTTATTGAAATAGACCAATTTAATCATTACTAAATTATTGTAGAAGTCCACAATTTTATAAACTTAAATTAATATATCCTAAAGAAAGTCTCTGTTGATTGGAACTATGAATTATGTGAAGAGAGGAGAAACTGTTCTTTAATGATTTTTAAGTTTGGATTACATATTTATCTGAGTTTCCAAACTTAACGAAAATTCAAGTGAACAAGGGACCAGTTAAGTGATTATCACCAATTAAACCATAGCTGAAAGGAGTTTGCCATTCCTGTAGCAAGGTTTCCATCACAATAACTGCTCCGGAGTAACTACCATCAAGCCTCTCTTTATATATCACCAATTGTACTACTTAAATAAAAAATCCACAGTACATCTCTATTATAAGGTAACAAAGTGGAAGAAAAGAAAAATATGGTTCTATCTTATGGGGCTATTTACAAGTGTAAAAGCTGCACTACACATATTTGCAAAATAATTAGATATAAAAATGCACCTTAGCACCAAGGAAGTTGCCACTTGCAACATTATCCACAAGACCATGCCAACATCCAATAACACCGTGTCTACGAAGATTCAGCATTGGACCAGGAGAAAGCTTTGCCTCTATTGTTAACCGTACTCTGCCAGCTGCCTAATGAATCAGAATCAGTAACTCGATATTGACCAACATACTTATCCTTCCTTCCTACAGGAAACTTCATAAGCTGAGCACATGCACTACAAGGAAAATACTAGAAATATAGTTGCAAGATGAATTAAGCCTACTGAAAGCAAAAGAAAAGGACAAAGAATAGTCCAGAAAAGAACCATTCTCTATATCTTCGTCACTGACCAAAGGACTAATAAAGTTTCAGGTTTCAACTAATGTGCTTCATCAAATTCTACATATGAACCGACAGCTATGGTCAAGCTAGTCTTGGTTTCAAAATCATTCTGCTAATCACATGGGATAAATTAACTGGAAGCTTTGTGAGGGACGTGGAGCAGACAATGATGAAATAAATGTTCACATGTTGTACTTTCTAAAGAGATGCAATTCACTAACAAGGTCTCCTTGTGCTGTTGCAATATGAGTCCTGCTGAATTTCTAGTCATCCAACGTACTCATGTACTGCAGAAACTAAATTATCCTTTAGTTTTTTTTGGCAGTTTTTGTGTATATGCTGAAGAGCCCTCCTATGTTGTGTTGTAAACTCCGATAAATATAGAAATCCACACACAAGAATTAAAAACAAATTTACAATTTTGGTCAATGGCACAGCCCCATTTATTAGCATACATATGTTCAAATAAGAGTTACAGATCAAGAAGTGCGCAGAACTAACCTCTTTCTGACCAGAGCTTATCAATCTGGACATGTGTTCTCGGAACAAGAACAAATTTAATCCCCAGACCATAAAGAAGTGAAATATCCTGCGTCCATAGTAAATATAATGCAGTTGATGACTAGGAACCCATAACGCTGTAAAATCTTATGACAACGAAAGAAGATAAACTGTGGCGTAACCATAACAACATAAGCCTCGGTGACATGAGCACAATATTTTTTCCAGATTCCAGAGAGGAAAATCGATGCTTTCTGCTCTTTTTTCCTTGTAATGTTGATGCCATTTAGAGTCTCGAATCCACATTCATAGGAGACCCTTAAAACTCCTACCTACGAAACAAACAAAGTTGCATTTCATTCTGCTCCCTCGATTGTCATCCCCGTTAATCAAGTCCAATGAACCATATGGTCTGGCCTGCTCAATAAATGTCTTATAGTGTTTTGCTGGACAATGGCTATTATGGCTTAATTACTTTGGTTGGATCATTTGTGATAAAAATTATGCTGGACAATTAGTACAGCGCAACAAAAACAAATTCACTGTTCGATCCCCTGGACTAAATAGGAGGTCACATGTACTTTTATCTGACAAACCATCAGACTAATCCAAAAAAAAAAAAATCAACTCAATCAACCATCCCATTCCCAATACCTGCAGAATGCCGTCGAAGTGCGTCCCGGAAACGACATCGCTGGAGATGGCGACCAGGAAAGTGCCTCCCGTAAGAACCCGACGAACTCCTCGCGCGCAACCACTCCGCCGCCGCCGCCGGGATTCCCAGCCCCGCAGCACCGGATGCCGCGCCGCCGCAGGCGCGGCGTAGGGAGCCGCAGGCTCCTGCACTTGACACCCCGAACGGCAGCGGCATCCCAAGCCGCCAACCGCGAGACCCCGCCGGCGAGGCGCGCGGCGCGACCGACGAGGCCATGCAATGCAAGGGCTACGAACCCTAGGGATTAGAGAGGAAACGGAGACGGTGCTGTTTGCGGCGACGGCGAGCAGGCCATTGTTTCGGGAAGCGGATTGGCGCGTAGTTGCAGACCTGCAGTTTGGGCTTTGCACTTTGCAGGAAGAAGAAATTTAGTTGAGGAGACGAAGCATCTTGCATAAGCCCGGCCGGTAATTGGGCTGGGAGCGAAAAAACAAGGTACCACCCTCGGCCCGTCCTGGTATAGGCCTGACTGATATATTCGGCCTAATGATCAACTCAGCCTCCATTTTGCTTATACCCAATACCCAAGGATACTAATGGCCACACATTTTGCTTCTTGGTATTCAATTAATGGCCCAAGTGTCCCTCTTCTTTTTTTTCTCACCTTTTCTTCTCTACTCTCGAGTCTCGACCGCAATAGATTGTCATCGAGCAAACTGCGAACAGTTCTCACTTCTCGTAACAACAAAAGCTACATGTTAATAAAGCAAAACCCTATGCACAGGACTACAGGAGGGCAAGAAAATGCCTATACAAATCTTTATTAAAGAATCAAGTGACAGTGAATAATGCGTTCATTATCTTCTCAACTTTTACCGAGCTCTCCTCAAGTCCCCTTCCACTCCTAAAAAATATATAAGAGAAAATAAAAAAAATTATCTCATAACAAACAAATTAACTATTACAAAAATGTAATATTTATCCCAACAAACTCTCTTCCCTCCCGGTGTGCGGCAAATGCAAACAACAATAGCAAAGCCAAGAGCGTAGTATAAGCCGATCTCGACATCAGAGGTATAGTGTAGGTCATGAGTCAGGTTGGAGCTTGACCAGACACTGCAGTAGAACCAGAAGTATGACGCAAGCTAAGTCGAACAACCGTTTAATATTCTAAGTAATATTATTTTTATCCGTAGACAATCACGAACATTCGGCAAATTTAACCCCCCAAAAAAATCTGACTTGCCATACGAGGGCAAGCGTAACGCATGCATCGCAGTAGCAGAAGCATTAACGGTGGCGTCGTCACTCGCACCAGCTGCCGCAGCGCACAGGCAGCAAGCACCGAATCAATGCTCTGATGCATGTCACGTCGCAGTGTCGCAGCCGCGCCTCGCGACGCGCTCGCGAGCTCTCCTCTCCCTCCCTGACCCGCCACTCGCCGGGCGTGAGCGCCTGCACGCTGCAAGGCCCGCGCGCGTCCGCCAATCGCGGCGCCGCCACGCGTCGTGCCACGCTCCTGTCCGCTCTCCACGGCACACAGCACACGCCGTGCATGCAAAAAGAGGTTAAAAAAACGGAATAAATTGTGTTGGGACGTCCGTTTTATCCGAACGTTTGTAACATTTTTTTTCCATGTGTGAAACATTTTATTTCTACATATGCAACATTTTCCTTCAATAACAGTAGAAATGTTCGCACGAAACAAAATGTTGCAGACGTTGAAAAAAATATTATAGACGTGGAAAAAAATGTTGCACGACGCGTTCGAAAAAATGAACAGTAATCGAACATCCGATGGCTAGGGTGAATATCACCCTTTAAAGAATTCGTACCGGTAGCATCCAAAAAGTTTGTTTCTCGGGCGGCCGGCTTGCTAGCCAGTTGATGGATAATGGATTACAGTAGGACATGCATGTTACGATACACGTGTAATGCTTTCGTCTGTTGTTTCGTGTGCAAGGAGTATGTATCGATCGGACAGGTTGCCGTGCGGTTGCTATTGCCATGGCAACTTAAACAGTTTCAAGTATCACAGGATCTACGATGAATGACTCAGATCGTATGCAGTATTGTAGCATTTTACTTCGGTAAACAATACTCAAATTAGGTGCCGTTGACATCTGATCTCTGTCCGTATCGACCATATATGAGTAAGTGATAATGATATCAGCTGTGTTTTACAACCGCTTCACCGGCGCCAAAATATAGGCATTGCTGTAAATACTGTACCAGTTGCTAAGTGTTGGGAAACCCTAAAGACCCATGAAGACCCATGCTGGTCCCTTAAATCTAAACCCTAGGAGAGCGCTATAAAAGGAGGAGGGGGTCCCCCCTATGTACCAGAAATCATTAGCAATAAAGAATTTCCGCTATTGCTCTCCTTAAACACGTGTCTCTCTCTTTCTGTTCTCCAATTCAGATCTGTTCGGGAACCCCGGACTATTCGATAGCGAGGTTCCTTAACACGTTATCAGCACGAGTCTCTACCGGAGTTCAGAATTGAAAGGTGAGAAGAGGTGAGAATTGGCGATTGAATCTAATCGTTGTTGATCCTATGCATGCATCTACCTTACGCATCTGTTTTATGTTTCGTCGCGTGGCAAGAAGCTACAACGACATGCATCTACAGTTTTGCTGTTTATACAAAAGAAGAAAAATCACAGAATCCTCGGTATGCGCGCTTGAAGCGCTGTTCATCGTCGGTCGTCACGTAGACGCCGCCACAGCTACCTGCGCCGTCGCAGCTCCGCTCGAGTCCGCCGGCTCGAAGCCGGCCCGACGTCGCCGATCATTGCCGCTGCCGCCGCCACGCGTTGCCCGCGACGCGGCGACGGCCGGCTTCGCCGTCGCCGAGAAGCGCACGGCCGCGCTACCATGGCGCGACGGCCGCCGCCGCCCCGACGGCGCGCTTGCAAACCGCCGACGGCTCGGTGCTCGGCTCGCGCCGCGCCTCGCCTCCGCCCGCGTGAGCGTCGCCGCTGCTCGGCCGCCTCGCCGCCGCCACTCGTGCACGCCGGCTCGCAGCCGCGACGCCACCGTCGACCTCGCCACCGCGACGCCTCGGCTTCCCCGCCGCTTGCTGCTTAGCGCTGCGCCGGCGCTGCGATGCCTCGGCTTCCGTCGATGTAGCCCGCAACCAAGCGCCGCGACTCTGCGTCTCGGTCGCGCGCCCGCGATCGCCGCCGAAGCGTTGAGGCACAAGCATGCCGCCGGCCGTCAAGCGCCGCCGCCACCCATCCCCACCGCACTCGGCCTGGCGCCGCGCGCCACCGCTACATCGGACCTTAGCCGGCGCGCTTGAAGCCGCCGGTGCCGCCGCCACCCGGTGGGCCTCTGACCGTCGCCGCGGATGCCATCGGCGCGAGCACGTGGAGAAGAAGGCGCGTGGAGAAGAGGGTGGCGGCGCGGCGCATGGCGTGGTGGCGCGCGTGGGAAAGTGGCGGCGCATGCGCGCGCGGTGCGTGGCGTGGGAAAAGAGGCGGCGCAGGCCTGCGTGGGAAGAAGGCGGCGTAGGGAAAACCTAGACCATGCGTGCGTATGGGCCAAGGGCAAGGCCCATATACCGGTTCGGTCGAAAGAAAGGAGAAGAAAAAGAAAGAAAAAGAAAAAAAAAGGAAAAAATTGCAGAAAATTTTGAAAAATTGCCAGAAAATCAAGAAGATTTTTTGGCTCTGTTTTTAATTTTTCTAGCTTGATTTCTCTGTTTTTATGAATATTCTTTATGAATTTTGAATTCGTTGCTTTATTTAATATATTGCAATGCATAGTAATTTAATTTTTCTGCACTTTATGTTTTTGCAACCTTTTTCTATCAGATTACACGCAGTAATCTAAACCAAAATTTTGAAATCATGCAGATGTCTGGCATTGTGAATCGTGAGTTTGAAGAACTGGCCCCGCACGGTCAGAACTACCTCACTTGGGCATCGGACGTAAAGATCGTCCTTGGGGGCAAGAAGCTCCGCTCCGCAATTGGTCTAGGGTCCTCGCAGGACGCAAAACCTACCGCTGAGCAGAACGATCAAGCTCTGCATTTTCTCAGGCACCACCTCTCAGCTACTCTAAAGAATGAATATATGGCTGAGGAGAGTGCACTTGAGCTTTGAACTGCACTTCAGAAGCGGTTCGAAAAGCTCAAGTACACCATCTTGCCCAAGCACAAGCAAGATTGGGTACGCTGACGCTTGCGGACTTGAGCGGTGGCGAGTACAATTACGCCTTGCACGAATTTGTACCAATCTCTCTATGTGGCAAGAAGATCACCGATGAAGAGAAGATTGAGAAAACTCTCTCTACCTTCCACCCTAATGCTATCCAGAGTGCACGCACTATCGTCGGGACGCATACAAGGAGTATAGCGAATCGATTGATATAATGCAAGTTGCGGAATCGCAAGACGATGTTCTACGCAAGAACTATGTCTCGCACCACCGACGAGGTAATCGCACGTAAGTCAATGCCAATAGCTACAAGGTTAGAAAGCCCATTAATAGAAAGAAGGGCAAGCGTGGTGGCAAAGAGAGGACCTGTGCCAAAGGAAAGTCCAAAGCCCCGTGAAGAGGGATGACAAAGAAAAGACGCACGCCAAGCCGTATGGACAGCGAGAACAGACGTGCTTCAAGTGTGGCACTTGGGGACATTGGTCGAAGATATGTCGAGAATCCAAGGAAGCGATCAACGATATCGGGCTAAAAAGAAGGCAAAGGAAAACGCCGCAGAGGCGCGCCGCCAACATCGGTGATGATGATGTCATGGATGTAGACACCCACTTGCCTCATCCTCACGAATAGCACGACATCGATGCTGCAGCCATTATTATGACAAATGAAGAGAAAACTTCTGTCGATGATATAGAAGCAGAAATTAATGCATATTTTACAGATTCTGTTTAATGTATTTTTTTTAGATTATGGTTGTTAGCATTTCTTTGAATAATGAATTGTAAGCTCTAGAAGAGCATATTTCTTTTATGAATAAATACGCAATTTATTCTTTATCCCAGTATTCTTCATTTTTGCAAGTAATATTTGGGTTGTTTTTGCCTCTATCTGATTAGAATTATATTTCTTTTATCTAGAAATCGTGTAGCGCCCAAATGGAAGAGATATGCATTGTTGATAGTGGCACAACAAATACCATCTTAAGAGAGTCTAAGTATTTCCAGTCGATCACGAAGAACGCTGGAAAGATTACTACGATCGCAGGAAGCGACTCATATGTAATCAGCTCAGGAAGAGCCACTATTATATTGCCTATGGGTACAACTTTGGTAATTGAAGAAGCCCTTTTGTACCCTGAATCAACGCGCACTCTCTTAAGCTTTAAAGACATCCGCGCCAATGGTTTTCACGTAGAAACCAATGAAGAAAATGGCAAAGAATACTTGTGCATAGTGAAGCACGCGGTATGTGGAAAAATGGTATTAGAAAAATGTCCCTCATATGAATCTGGGTTGTACTACACGAATATTCATGCACCCGAAGTGTATACTTCCTTGAAGACTGTTTTTAGAAGCTCTGAGTTATTTTCTTTATGACATGGTAGATTAGGTCATCCTGGTCTTAGAATGATGAGGAATATAGTGAACAACTCACAGGGTCATGGCATTAATGTTAAAAATTTTCCGAATCATGAAGATTTTGTGTGTCCCGCATGTGCCACCGGGAAATTAATAACTAGACCCTCCGTTATGAAAGTGCAAAGTGAAATCCCTGCATTCCTGGAACGCATCCAGGGGGATATTTGCGGTCCGATTCAGCCCCTGTCAGGACCGTTTCGATACTTTATGGTGCTCATCGATACTTCCTCGAAATGGTCGCATATATGCTTGTTGTCAACAAGAAACCATGCTTTTGCAAAGCTGATCTCGCAGATCATAAGAATTAAGAATGCTTTCCCTGATCATCGTGTGAAGTCCATCAGAATGGACAATGCCGGAGAATTTACTTCAAAGGCATTTGATGACTATTTGCACAAGGGGATAGCGATTGAGCACTCCGTCGCACGCCTATACGCAGAATGGACTAGCGAAGCACTAATAAAGAGGATTAAGTTCATTGCTAGACCGCTTTTGCGAGTTGTAACTTGCCCAACACTTGTTGGGGACACGCATCTGCACGCAGAGCTCTTATCAATTTTAGACCGTCGGCCTACAACATCCATTCTCCTATGCAACTTGTGCACGGATCATCCCAAGATCTCCCATCTAAGAAAATTTGGGTGTATGGTATATGTACCTATACCACCCTCTCGGATCGCAATGGGCCCTCTCCGCAAGTCAGGATATCGTTGGTTATGAGAGTGCATCCATAATCGGTATTTGGAACCCATGATCGAGACTTGCATCTGACCGATTCACGATCGCATTTTTGACGAGGATCGTTTCCGTCATTAGGGGAGAAATCAACCTTTGGATGAAAAATACCGGAAATCATATGGCATTCCACTGGGATCCCGCACATGACCCCGCACTAATGAAGCGGATCAAGAAGTCCGAAGATAATTGATTTGCGAATTTAGCAAATGAATCGCTGATCATTTTGTGATCCGAAGGGCGTGGTTAAGTCGCATGTACCCGCAAGGAATGCACCGAGAGGGTGGAAATACCAAAGAAAATAGAATGTATCCCTCAACCTGTTCAGATGCCTCAAAGAAAAGAACAGAAACCCGCTCCTCAAACCCAAAGTACCGGAGACGTCTGAGAAAATCAAGCAGAAGACTTACCACAACCAATCACAAAATGCCCCAAGGAAAGAAGGGAGCCAGTTGAGACTGCACTGGAAAGAAGCCAACAGAAAGGCAATTCTAGACTTGAATCTTCCATGAAGGAAGCGCAGGAAATAATGTGTGCGCACACATAGGCGATGAAAGCTAAAGGAACTTGCTCTGCGATAGGGAATAGCGATGAAGAGCAAGTAGAAGTGCATTAAGCACCCCATGAAGAAATGGCCATAAACTTTGTAATAACAGGAGAATCCCTGAATAGAGCAACAGCCAACATTGATGCATACTTTGCAAACAAGATTGCCTCGATCATTGATCATGATCCCGAGCCTGCATCTCTCGCAGAGTGCAAGAAAAGGCTAGATTGGGAAGAATGGAAAAGGCAATCACTGCAGAGTTAGTCTCTCTGAACAAGAGAGAGGTGTTTGGGCCCGTATGCCGCACACCTCCCCATATAAACCCTGTAGGTCACAAATGGGTCTTTGTTGGAAGAGAAATGAAAACAACGGTTGTAAGGTACAAAGCATGGCTTGTAGCTCAAGGTTTCACTCAACGTCCCGGAGTTGATTATGAAGAAACCTATTCTCCGGTCATGGGAGGAATTACCTTTAGATATTTGATCTCAATGGCGATCAACTTGAAGTTGAGAATGAAGCTAATGGATGTTGTCACAAAGATATTTGTATGGAAACTTGGATTCGGAGATATACATGAAAGTACCTGGAAGGAATTCCTATCCCGAACCAAGACGGAGCAAATAGAAACACATGCAGTGTGAAATTGGAGAAATCACCGTATGGGTCAAGCGATCAGAAGAATGTGGTACAATCGCTGAGTGACTTTCTGCAAGAAAGGCTACACAAACAATGAAGATTGTCCATGTGTGTTTATACAATGATCCCGAATGGATTCTCAGATAATCTCCGTCTATGTAGATGACTTGAACATCATTGGGACGGATGAAGAAATTGAAGAGGCATGCTCATACTTGAAGTCCGAGTTTGAAATGAAGGATTTGGGTAAAACCAAGTTTTGTTTAGGCTTGCGGCTTGAACATGTCCAAGGAGGAATCTTGGTACATCAATCAACCTACACACGTAAAGTGATGGAAAGGTTTGGATTTGAAAAAGCATATCCTGCGAAGACTCCAATGGCGGAAGGTCACTCCAAGCGCACCTAGACCCATACTGAGACCTAGAGAAGAGGGGAGGAAGTCCCGGGAGTAGAATTCCCATATCTGAGTGCGATTGGAGCGCTCATGTACCTTGCGAATAGCACTAGACCGGACATTGCGTTCATTGTGAATTTGCTAGCTCGATAAAGTCGAGAACCCACCAAAAGGCATTGGAAAGGGATCAAGGACATCTTCGTTACCTCCAAGGAAGCAAAGACCTCGATGCATTCTTCGAAGAAATAATGAATTGAATTTGGTTGGCTATGCCGATGCTGGGTATTTATCAGACCCGCATACTGGCAAGTCCCAAACCGGCTATGTTTTCCTATGTGGAGGAACAACAATTTCTTGGAAGTCGTCTAAGCAGACTCTTGTCTCAACATCGACAAACCACTCGGAAATCATTGCTTTGTATGAAGCATCTCGTGAATGTGCATGGCTCAGAAGAATGGTTCACCCCATCCAGAAGTCATGTGGTTTGAACATTGAGCAAACTCCCACAATAATTTATGAAGATAATGCAGCTTGTGTTGCCCAAGCACAGATGGGTTATGTGAAGAGCAATCTCACGAAGCATATCAACCCCAAGTTCTTCTATGCTCACGAATTGCATAAGATGAACGAGATCAACATATTGCATACTAAGTTATGTGAAAATCTTGCAGATTTGTTCACCAAATCACTCCCAGCATCTACCTTTGAAAGGTGCGTGAAAGGAATTGGGATGATGAGACTTAGAGAAGTGCAGATTTCAGGGGGAGATATTTCAAATACTCCCACATGAATCTCGAAGATGAATTATGAATACCCAACATGAATCTTGAAGATTAGCAATAGAAGTTGGGAGAATTGTACTCTTTTTCCTTAGCAAGTTTTTCATGAAGTTTTCTTGCATAAGGTTTTAACGAGGCAATTCGTGCTACATAGTAAGCGTATGCTATGTACTCTTTCTCCAAGTATTTTTCCCACTGGGTTTTTCCGAGTTTTAATGAGGCATATGCATCTCGCAAAGGGCCCAAGGGGAGTGTTGGGAAACCCTAAAGGCCCATGAAGGCCCATCTTTGGTCCCTTAAGCCTAAACCCTAGGAGAGCGCTTATAAAGGAGGAGGGGTCCCCTATGTACCAGAAATCATTAGCAATAAAGAATTTCTGCTATTGCTCTCCCTAAACACGTGTCTCTCTCTCTCTTTCTGTTCTCCAATTCAGATCTGTTCGAGAACCCCGGACTATTCGATAGCAAGGTTCCTTAACACTAAGTACCTACTCCTCCATTGTATTACGGGCTTGTCTGAATTTCAACTTGAGCATTGTCAGGAAACGGACGACGATGTATCCGACGTATGCGAGCGTTATAATCCGGCCTCGTAGTGCGCCACGTTCTCAAGACTGTTCGTCACCAACTTTTAATGAGTTGAAGGATAGCATATGTCGTTCTAGCTAGATCATCTGATTGCATGCTTTCGAAAATTTGTACGTACATGCAGAGTCTATGATCTACGATCAAAAGCACGTGCTAGATATATCAACGTTAGGCGGTTTGTGTTGGTTTTGGTGGGGCAAGATTACTCTAGTACCAGATAGGAGTACACGGTGAAAACTATATCAGAAGTACAAGTTAATTAGAAAAGGCCTATTTGACTCACAGTTTCATACAAAATTCTCATGAGCACATATGCCGACACGTGCATCAGTATGTAAAAGCAATTTTAGCACAAATCTTTTTTGCTATGCTCCGTAACCGTAAGTCCGGAGCAAGCAAAGCGTATCGGACTCTTCCTGGCCACACAATTCTCGTCCACTCGCCCTTCTCACTACTGCAACCTAGAGATGACAGTTTTATCTATAAATTTGGGTACCCGTGGGTACCCGATCGGATAAGAACAAGTATGGGTAGCATTTCAGATTCATGGATTTTCGGATTTAAGTACCTGATAAGCCTATAGGATGGCGTGGGTGTCAATTTGTCCCTATGAGTACCCAATGGGTATTCTATGACATGTGTGCCCACTTTTTATGAGATATATTAGAAAAACAAACTCACTGACTGCTCGACTGAGTCGGCTCCTCCCGATTCGGTGATTCCCCTCGCCCCATCGCCTGTCTCCCCTTGCCCCCATCGCCTGATTGCCTCGGCCTCCCTCCCGTTGCTTCTGCTTCCCTCGGCGGTCAGCGCCCGCTCCTCTCCTCGCCTCTCCTTGGCTTCCCTCCCCACGCCTCACCTCCCTCGATGCCGGCTCCTCCCATCGCCTCCCTTTGCCCTGGCGCGCACAGTGCCCAAAAGAAGAGAGAGAAAGGAGAGGCAAGAAGGAGATAGAGGGAGAGGTGACCCCTACTCACCCGGAAAGCACTGCCTCCAAGAAGCGTGTGTCGGGGCCGCCTCGCCACCCTTCTGCCTGCCCATGCATACTCTCGAGGTTTAGGGTTCCAGCGGGCCGAGCCATAGCGAGCTCGCGGTCGACCGGAGGCGACGGCGTCGCCAGGGATGAGGCAATCTGGAGGAAGCTCTGCGAGGCCAACTTCGACGAGGAGTCCATCAAGCGCCGTGACAAGGCGGTGCCGCGGCGCTCATCACCTATATCACCCAACTCGAGTCCGAGGTACCTCTCTCTCCCTCCCTCGGCTCCTGTGGTGCAGTCGATGCGCCGTGTTTTGGTTTCTTTGTTCGATGGTTTGCCATTCTTGGCCAGTCGTCGTTGGAGAATCACCCCCCCTCACCGGTGTTGCCGCCTCCTCCGCCATGGATGCCTCCCTCGGCCTCCGGCGTCCGGGGGGAGCATGCGGCGACTGTGGCGCCCCCCGCCTCTTCGCCTTCGCAATTCGGTGCTCACGCACAGATCTGTGCCCCTGGGTAACCATTGGGTATCGAGTACCCATCGGGTTCGGGCATGAACATAGATCTGTGCCCGTGAAGCTTAGTGGGTTCGATAGACGGGACTTTGTTCAGGTTATGGTTCGGGTTTAAGGCAGTAGTACCCCGAGGTATCCACCCGATTGTCATCCCTACTCCAACCATCCAACAAGTTCTGCTCTGGCCAAAGCTAAAACTGATTAGCTCCTGTCTATACAAGGCCAAGCTCTGCTTACTCTCCCCTTCCTTCTCTCTCTATCTCTATCTCAATGCACATGGCTAAGGCCGGTGACAGGCAGTCCTCCAAACCCCCCTGCCCAAGCTCCACTATTGACCATCGGTCTAAGAGGTTGCCACCACTTGTGCTCGACGGAGGTCATCCGCCATGGCCAAAGTTCGCCAGATCAATTGCGCATCCATGGCAGGAGCTCGTTGGATCTGACGGGGTTGAGGCTAAAGGAGATAGGTCTACATATGGTTGTTGCGGCTAGCCGAGAGCCATTCACGCCTCCATCACCCAAGCTCCATTGCCAGCCACCGGTTCGAGATTGCTACCGCCCATAGTGGCTGGAGCTCATTGCATATGGCGAGGCCGTGGATGTGGTGGCGTCAACAAGATGATGGTTTTGGCTATCCACCTACCCTTACTCTTTTGAGTTTGTCTAAAAAATGTTGTCACCAGTAAACTAAGTTGTTGTCTTAGTTATCTCCTATTGTTGCAAAAGCTCCATCCAAATTGATTTGTTGCAACAAGATTTCGTTTTTGTTAGGATAGGGTCTTTTACTTGCTGCAACAATACTCCTTATTTGTTGATGTTCACGTCTTTTTTTTTTTGCACTAGGTGTGAGTTTTTGTTTCAGTAGTTGTGAGTTTTCCTTTAAAGCTTAATGCCTCTTTGTTGCACACCACGAATTATTGTTGTGCCAAATTAGAGGAGGGGCTGCTTGCGACACATCTACAGGAGTATGCACGACATGACGCCACGTGTAGCGTCACGATAGTCATCAGCGGGCACAATTTTGTTTTTGACGATTTCGTGTTTGTTATACAAGAGACCAGATAACCGATGATTCCACTATAAACAGAGCACGCCCCAAGCCAGCAACCGCGGCGAAAGCATGGATAGAAATCTCGCTGTAAACCAGCGAAATTTCATTGAAGTCTAGCTGTAAACTAGCGAAAATTTCATCGAAATCGCGGATTTCGGACCCCACGAGATTCAAAATCCCGTCCAGATTAGAAAAATTCAAAAAATAAATAAATTGCTACAGTATCACAGAAAATTCACGCAAGATTTCGTCAAATCTCGCAGAAATCTTGGGATTTTTAATCGGTTTTTATACTTTTATGGCTGGATTTGACCGTATTTGGTCCAATAACCTTTAAGAAAGTCATCTTCCATGAAAATTTGTTGAAAAACCGAATTTTTGAGATATTTTAAAATTTTGGCAGAAAACACTGTTAGATTTCTATAAAATTGTACAAGCTTGATAATAACCTTAAAATTTTATGTTACCATATTTAGTAGTATAGTATCATAATGAATTTTTTTTAAATAATTTAACTTCATTTGTTATCTTTAAAAAATCAAAAACAGAATGACCATAATTGGGACAATAACATTGTCAAAAAAATTTAAATTTTCTCGAGTGTGATCATGATCCAAAATTTTTATAAGAGATTAATAATTTCCTCAGTACTATTATATAAAATTTTCAAAAAATTTAATTTTTTTTGTTTGCTTAATCAAATGTATGTAAGCATTGAACTTCATTTGTTATATTTCGAAAATCAAAAAAAGAAATAATATAGATGGTACCGTGCCTTTTAAGAATTTTATAAATTCATTGGAGTGTGATCATGATTCAAAATTTTTATGAGATCTTAATCATTTCCTTAGCACCCTTCTGATTTTTTTTAAATTCTAAATATTTTTTTATTGCTAAAGCAAATCTATGTAAACTTCTTGTAGCTTGATCATCATCTAAAAATTTTATAGATTTTCTAACGTGGTTTGAACCATTTTTCATTTTGTTCAAGTTTGCCGTAAGGCTTTTAAGAGGACAGTAGCATTGTCCGAATTTAAAAAATTCATGAAGTTTTGTTATCACCTGAAAATTTTATGAGAATATTAGTGAGATGTCAGAACTATGCACAAAAAAATTCAAAATTTTCAAACCTATTTCTTTCATTTTTCATTCAGTTCAAATTTGTCGGTCAGCGTTTTATCAGAACGGTAGCAATGTTTGAATTTTTAAAAATTCCTCATATTTGATAATCATCCGAAATTTTCTATGAGAACACCACTGATGTGTTAATAACCTCCAAAAAATTCAAACTTTCGATATCGTTTGAGCCATTTTTTGCTCGGTGCAAATTCATCGAAATCTCATCGTCCGAAATTTCGTTTTTCCCGGTAGAAATAAAATCAGATTTGAATTTTTATTTTTTAATTTCGGTCGAGATTTTCCCAAAATTCTGAGATCTTGGCGATATTTTGAATTTCGGTTGCTAACAAAATTTCATTCAAAAGGAAATTTGAATTCCTGAGCGGAAGGCGCCACACGGGGGACGAGACGCCCGAGTGCATGGGCGCCTGGCAACGCGAGTGCCAAGCCGATGCGGCCTCACGCCTCGCATGCGCGGCCTCACGACTAGGGATGGCAATGGGGCTTCATTCCCTGTTCCCCGCAGGGGAATTCACCAATTAGGGCCGGGGATGGGGTAGTTTATTCACCCGCGGGGCTGATAACGGGAAACATCATCCCCATGGGGGAAATTGGGTGCGGGGCCGTTCCCCCTCTCCCCGTCCCCGTTTCCTAAATTCCCTAGATCCACCCCCCGCACGGGCGCACTCCCCGTTGTCTCTTCGTCCTCACCTCCGCTCGCGGCTCGCCCCATTCCCCCGATTCCCATCCGCCTCTCCATCCTCGCCTCCGCTCACGGCTCGGGCTCGCCCCATTCCCCAGATTCACCTCCGCCTCTGCGTCCTCGCCTCACCCTCGCCCCCTCCGCCCCACCCCCTTCGACCCCCCCTCGGGCCTCGCCCTCTCATGCTCTCCCCCTCCGACTCGCCCTCTCCCCCTTCGACCCCCCGTCCTTCCATCGCCCTTTCCCTCCCCCTCTGCAAGCCGATGTTGGTGGCACAGAAGCATCTACAGGCGTGGCGGTGGAGGCGGATTGTGGGGACGTGGAGTAGCGGGCGCTGGCGGCGGTGGAAGCAGCTTCGTGGCGACGGTGCTGTGGCGGTCGAGCGGGAGGACGGAGGAGGCAGCGGTACTCCGGCGCCATGGCGGTGGAGGCAGACCGTGGGGATAGGTGACCGTGGGCCAACTTTGTGCTCGCCGACGCTGAGGACGATCGGTGACTCCTCAAGGTAAGGCTTTATGTCAATTGCTTCACTTTATTATCTTGAGTATGGCTCCCTACAAGGATTCGATACCACGATGAGGACAGAGAACGAGGCAAAGTTACCCCAATTTTGGGATTGAAAACGAGGAACGAAAGATTTCTCCTCTCTCGGAGATAAAAAGTTCCTCCGCTCCCCACCTGGCTACTCACGCCCGCCTTGCACACACGCCTCCCCCGTGCACACGCCTCCCACTGGAATCCTACCCACTTCAAAGCGGGCGCCCCGCGACTCGCCTCCGCCTACGTGTCGTCCGCGTCTCCGCCCGCTCGCCCACGTACCCCGCCCTGCCGTCCCACGTGCCCCTTCCTCTGCGCGCATCCGATTGGCCGCCCCCGCCTTCTTAACCCACCCGGCCTGGGCCCCCAACGCCGTGCCCTCTGTGCCCCGTCGAGTCGACTGACCCCCATCAGTCCACTCCACCACCCCAGCCTCGTGCCATGGCCATGGTGCAGCAGGTGGACATGGCCGTCAAGGCCAACGAGATCCTCTCACGGTTCCGGCCCATCGCGCCCAAGCCTGCCCCGCCGACGTTGCCGGCGGGGCAGGCGGGTGACGGAGCCGCGGTGGTGGCCACGAACCGCGTGCTGTGCCAGCTGCAGAGCAGGCCGTGCCGGGCGGAGAAGCGCGGGCGCCCGAGCGTCGTGCCGGTGTCCCCGCAATCTGCTGGCAAGAGGAAGAGGGCGCCATCGTACCCGGCGCCGCTCCGGTGCGCGGCGGCCACGGACGCGGTGGTGGCCACGGCGACGAGGGCGCATGCGTCCGTGGCCGTCCCGGGCAGTGCATGCCTTCCTTTGGCGTCGTTCTCGCCGGCGAGTGCTGGTTCCGCGGAGCTGACGAGGCTTTCGCCCATGGTGGCGGTGGCGGCTGAGGAGGAGAGGGGCGTCCCCGTGGAGCGCGACCTGCTGCGGAATCTACTGGAGCCTAAGGTCATCTCGCCGCGGGCGGTGCGTCCCGTGGGCTCCACCATCCACGTCGAGTCCGTCGTCCACGACTCCGACGTGAGCCGCACTGCTGACTCGAAGACGGCGCAGGAGGTGGAGGCAGAGCTGGAGACCGACGCGCTCCCGGCGGTCGTCTCAGACTCGAGCAACCGCGTCCGGCTGGTGAACGACGCGTACAAGAAGATGGTGGGGCAGCCCGAGTGCCCGTGGATCGACGCCGTGGCCGCCGCCGCCGCGTCGAGGAGGATCAGCGGCGAGGTGGCGCTGGTGGTGGACGAGGCGGCGACGCTGCCTGAATCCCGCGGGGGGTTCTCGTGCACGGCGAAGATCGAATGGGAGCGCGACGGCAAGCGGACTTCCATCCGCTCAACGTGCGACGTCAGCCGGCTCCAGTGCGAGTCCAGAGATTACCTCTTCACTTGGAGGTTTCGCACCCCCGGCGACGCACCTGTCAACCACCGCACCGGCGATGCATGAGACACTGAGAACTCAAAAGAAATTTATACATCCTGTGTGACACACTACCGCGTGCGAAACCAAGTGCATAGGTGGATGTTAGTAAACTAGATCAGCTGCTTCCTCTTTTGCGAAGTCTTTATAGAATGCATGACCAAATTCTAAAGTGGTACATATGAAGTTTGAGTAAAGAATGCAAGGGAAATTGTAACTTGTGTTTTGGTGAAATTACTCCAGTTGATTTGTTCTTATACTCCATTTGATAACGCCAGGTGATTGCATCTGCATGCATGCGTGCATGTACATCGCAGGTAGACAGAAGAGTAGTCACGTTTGAACTGAAATACATAACAGCAACGCTGGATATGTTTTCACTAGTATAGCAGAAAGATATTTGTGTGAACGAAAGCTTTATGAAATGAGAAAAAAAGGTACAAGTAAGCTCATTAATGAGCAAACATTTGAGAAGACAAGAATTCTGTTTGCTCGCAATGCGTGCTTATTACATGTTTGATCAAGACATGTTCTAGCTCAAATTGCATGACGGATAATCGGATATTGATCAAAACAAAAACAGTACGGGCAAGGGAAAACAACATCTTGTGAAGACGAGAGCTCAGGATTGCTCCGTCTTCGGGGGACCCCTCCACTTGAAGTTCTCTGCGTAGGATTTGGGCTGCAAGATTGAAAAGCAGCGGTTAATAGCAGGCAAGAGAATAACGTCAATATGCACCGATCTGAAAGGCATGACAGTTATAGAACATAAAAGATACGCAATGAAGTTGATGCAGAGGCATCAGCAGATAAACCAGTAAATCAAGGGACATCCATCTTACAAATAATAAACGAATATAAGACTTTTAAGAAAAAGAAATATCGAGCAATAAAAAGCTAACTCTTCTCTGCTACACAAGCAGTTCAAACGCATACGACGACTATGAAATTCTTACAAAGGCGGTCTGCTCTTTCGTCAAACGTGGTTTAATTCCGCCAATGCAGATCTGCTTCCTAACTGGGCAAGTGTAGTAGTTTAAAGAGCCTAAGTTCAGCTCGCTCCCCCTAACCCACCAAAAGTCCGGTCATGTACATGACTGCTATGAGCCAGTTCCATCACCAGATTGGACCTGCATCAGTAAAGCCACTGTTCTCTACGCACGAGTGGCATGCACGTCCAATCAAAGTACTGGACCCAAAGTACGGGCCAATCGAGACAGAAATAGAACGATGATTTTTAGTCAAAGACAGCTACAAAGAAAATTTGCAAAAGGCAGCCATTTCCGAGGATAAAAATCTCGTTGGAGTTTCGCGAGATACATCTCGGTTTATGAACCGGACCGGTTTACAAATGCTGGCCGGATTGAAAAAATAAATAAATAAATTTGAATGCTACAGTGATCTCTCTATTTCCTACCGGAATTTTAGGTTTTTGCACAGATTTTGAATTTGGATGATTGGATTTGAATCAATAACCCTTTAAAAAAAGTGATCTTCTATGAAAATTGGATGAAAGCCGGAATTTTTGACATTTTTTAAAAATTGCAGAAACACTGTCGAATTTTTATAAAATTGTATAAGCTTTATCCTGCTATGAAAAATTTATGGTACTTAGGATCATACAGAAAAATTTTCAAAATATTTTAACTTCATTTGTTATCTTTAAAAAATAAAAAACAGAATGAGCATAATGAGGTAGTAACCATGTTAGAATTTTATAAATTTTGTCGAGTTTGATCATGATCTAAACATTTTAGGAGAGCTTAAGAATTTCCTTAGAACCATTATCTAAAAGTTTCAAAAAAATTTAACCAATTTTGTTTGCTAAATCAAAAATTGTAAACTGTACCGGCACGCGCTCTAAAGTCTGAAAATTCTAAAATACCACTGTCACAATTTTAGGAATTCGTTAGGTTTGATCATGATCTAAAAATTTTACGGAAACATTACGGATGCCTGACAACTATACACAGAAATTTTCATAATTTTTGCATACTCAAAACTATGAAAAAAAAGTGCCATACTTGTGACTCGAATTCAAGACCTCATGTTTACAAAGCTTGTGCTTTACCAACTGAGCTAGAGCTGCGGTTCACTATTAGTATTGAAGAATAAATGGCTTTATGTGCTTAAATCACACTGTTTTTAAATGGGTACTCAATCATTCATCCGATTGTAACCCTCGAAATCCGAATATAAGTCGAAATGCTATCAAAATTTCTAACTTCACGGGTTGATAATCATCTAAAAATTTTATGGCAAGATTAATGATGCATCAGGACCATCCAAACAAATTTTCTAAATTTTCTAACATGACTTCAAGCATTTTCCATTCCAACATCACCGGTCTGAATTTTTTAAAAATTCCTCAAGCTTCACTATTATCTGAAAATTTTATAGAAACATTAGTGATATGTCAGAACCATACACAAAAAATTTCAAAAAATTCTAATGTCGTTTGTTCCACTTTTCATTCGATTCAAATTTGCCGACCAGCGTTTTATTAGGACAGTAACAATATTCGAATTTTTAAAAATTCCTCACGCTTGATAATCATCTGAAATTTTTATGGGAACATTACTGATGTGTCAGGATCATCCACAAAAAATTTCAAATTTTTTTGACGTCATTTTAACTAGTTTTCGCTCGGTACAATTCGGCCGATATCCTCCGGTCAAAATCTCGGATAAAAAAACTGGATTTGAATTTTTGTTTCGTCAAAAATTTGTCCGAAATTTCAAGATCTCAGCGAAATTTCGCTCTCCGGCCTCCTCCGAGATGTCAAGCGAAAACGAGATTTCAAACCTTGGCTTTTTCTACCAAAAGAATTGTGCTACTTCCATCAAAACCCGGTCTTTTTCAATTTTGGTCCTCTGTTATGAATTTGCAATTTGCAATTCTAGTCGCTTTCTTCACTACGAAAACATCGGCAGGTAACACGAGTCACCTCCCACGCTCCCCTACCATGGTAGGTCGCTAGCACCATACCCACTATGGCAGACGAGCTACCACAGTACTCAAGATCAGCAGGTGTAGGTACCACGGCACCCTCACGGTACCCAAACTCAGCAAGAAACTACCGCGGTACCAAAACTCGATAGGTACCTACCAAGGTAGGGAAATACAGTAGGTGACACGTATCGCCTGCTGATGCTTTCGTGGTCTAGAAGGAGGCTAGATTTACAATTTCGTTCGGAAGAGCCAAAAGTGAAAAAAAAAGTGCAAAAGAGCCAAATATACTGACGCTTCAGTTTAAACCAGAGCGGAAGAGCTAGCAATAAGATTTCAACTATATATTGATGTCCTCATGTCAAACTATCAAGAAATATGTAGGTTCTAGAAACATGCAAAAATCAGTGTAGAGTTGTACGTCCACATACTCTTTAATCTTTATTCGATACATATCTTTCTTTTGTTTATAGCAATTCACTCACTGTATGCAATTCTAGATAACTGTATAACAGGTGACTAAAATTCACCTCAAATCCTTAGCAAAATCATAGTATTAGTTCGGATGCAAGAATGTATGCACGTGAAATGGCTACCAGAACAGTGGTCGCCTTGCATCAGTAGGCACATAAATTCAACCTTCATGCCAGCCAGTGGTGACTCGCTTGTCCTCATCGAATTGCTACTGACATAGGAGTCAATGAGGATGAGAACTCCGGCAATTATCGCACTCGATGTACTAGCAAAGTTAACCAAATTTGGCTTTTCTATACCAACCTATGACTTCTAAGTTCTGAGAAATGTTAAAGGGCACGAACCGAAAGGCCAGCTACTTATCTTGAAAGAGAGCAGCACCTCTCGTTCAGTTCAAAGTACCAGAGACATGAAAATTATGAAGGTCAACAAATCGGTCAAGAGCTACTACCATCAGCAACAGGCTACCCGTTCGATGTGGGCGTCCCCTCCTCACACCTTCCAGTTGGTCCTTGCGTTCCCTTCATCTCCTCCTGAAGTTGGTCCTTACCATTACTCGTCAATCCCTTCCCTCTCCCCCAAGCTAAAGCAGCCCCTACAGTTCGTCTCACATTTCCACCTCTGCTCTTCCAGTCGGCACCATTGCCCTACACTCCCTCCTAGGTAGGACATCACCCTCTCCTCCACCACCTCCTTCCAAGTATGGCATAATTATTTTTGTCCTCTCCCTCAACATTAAGGACACATTGTAATGCATTTGACATACGCTATCACATCAAACATGGATCATATTGCATCTGGCATGTGTTAACAAGCCGCATGCCAACACCTAAGCAACGCTATTTACTTATGGTATGTTACGAAACATGAAGTTGTTGAGGAAATAAGCACATATACTACTTTGCATGAAAGTTACCATCAATGTTTCATTAACACGCTCTCTTTTATTGGAAGGTGTTTTCTCTTCACCTGCAGATTTTACTTCACTGCTCTTACTTGCAACTCAATGTTAGGTACTTCAAATGACAATGTCGTATCCACTAAAACAATTCAAAACATGCGCAACACACGTTGAAGATTAAATATTCTGCAATCAGAATATGATATTTTTTAGCGCAGACAAAAGCTAAAAGACCTATGAGGATTGGTACTTAAACCGCAAAGGCACGCATGTATGCAATGTTAGAAAAATTGCAGAGACGATAACCAACTTTTGTAAAACAAGAAGATGCAATGATGGACTAACCAAGTTAAAATGAAAGCTATATAGGGAGACAAATACCTTCAAAACAGGTGTATGGCGTTTCCTAACCTGCAACAAAGAAAATACATGACGTAAGTATAAAATTCTCATTTTCGAAGAAACTTGGGAGGCATATTCCAACAAATTCTAAAACTCATTACAAGTTATTGAATATATTTCACCATAGACTAAAACAGATCCTACTCAAGAATACATTTTAGAAATATGGATTTACAAATTGTCTATAAGGGCTTCAGTTTAGATCAGAAATAAAACAAAAGTCCATATGCACTCATCACCAAAGCTACTTAGTAACACAGAACAATAATTAAATACAATTAAGGTTTGACTTTTCACAGATGTAATTTCTCTAACCATATGAAGGATTTATAGATTCTTTTCAGAACTTTTACTATTGATAACTTAATCAAAAGACAGAGCTTTAAGACCCACGGCATAACTTGAAAGGCAAAACGGATGCAAGGTAATTTGCAAAGAAAAGAATTTCAGTCAAGCCTTAACTGAGCAAAAGTTTTGGTGATAGTATGTGTTCTCAACAAAAATGCAGCCTCCCAGTCCCAGACTAGGTATTGTAATCAACCTTATGCTTTTCAACTATTGACCAAGATAAGGATGCTATTCGGCAAACTGTACTAGGAGACATTAACAGGTAACAGCAGAGCACTTCCTATTATTTGGCAATTAATCTATCAACAAAACAAAATTCACTATTACTGGATATATACTACATGAACCAGCTTGAGGTCTATCTCCACTTATAGATGGACCAGATCAAGCTTGGACACTTCAGCATTAGAACCATAGTTACCAAAAATGGGATTCGGGTTCGCGATTCGCCACTTTTTTCTTCAAATTTCCACTGTGAATACGAACACCGTACCCTAAACCAGTTCGGATTCAACAAATCTGGTTCGCAATTAGCGGGAGTTTACAACAAATCCGGTAACTATGATCAGAACCCTATAAGACCATTCCCAATATAAATTTTTAAATAAATTAGAAAGAATCAAGAATCGAATGAAAGGAAAGCATGGAAGCACCTCTCATCGAATGATCCTACATGTTCAAAAGAGTTCAATTAAATCCGGCTTTGATCTTTCCCAATATTCATGAAGTAGTAGTCCTGAATAGAATACCTAACTTGCTAACTCGATATTATCTATCAGGAAGGGGAAAAAAGACCCACCACATAATCCCATCCATGTTTCTCAGCAAATGCCTTTGCTGACTCTGCACTGTCAAATGTAAGTCCCGCTTCACCAACATTAGCATATGGATCCCCAGTGGATGTCCATCCCATTAATGGGTTCTCCCACCTATCATGCATTCAAATGTTAGAACCAGTTTCCCAAAGGGAAAAAAATCAAGAAGATGTGTCAAGAACAATGTGAGTGAAAGTAAGGTGACTGCAAAGTAGCTTTGCTCAATAGCAGTTCACATTCTGATAATAATGTAAGATAAAAAATATTTTTAATCACATAGTGCATGAATGAATACAACCAACCTTACAAAACAAAAGGGCATACTAATCAAAACACTGCTGACATCCTAGATCACCATTTTAGTAGTCCAATACAAAACTGCACAATTATGATGTAAGAACTAAGAACATTTTGAAGTTAGTTAAAACTACAACCTAACTGCACAATCAAGCAGGCAGCTAGTAACTCGACCACTGAAGGCTTGTTTGTGATTTCCGCAGGTTGATTTCTAGGGTTTGATCTGCTTCAAAGCTAAAAATAAGGAACAAAAAAAAAACATTTTTTTGCAGTCCAGTGCCATCATCAGACAGTTAAATTGATCCCATATCCAAATTCTGAGAATAATCCACCATTAACCTATACTTGTTAATAGTTATAAAGTACAAGGCCAAATTGGCAGCTAGTTCAGTCCGTGAAAGGTTGGTTGTGAAAAATTTGCTTGAATTTTTAAGTAGATACACTCTGGGTTACCATAGTCATCTAGCTCCAAGAAAAAAACTGTTCTTTTCATATAAATAGATACACTCTGGGTTACCATAGCCATCTAGCTCAAAGAAAAAATTGTTCTTTTCATATACTAAAGTGCCTTCAGCCGGTTCGATTACCCATCAATCGAACAGACAGACCAAGCTATTTTCATCACCCATTCTGGTTCAATATTTGGGATCGATATGTTAGTCTAGACAGAAAAGTAGTGCCCCAGAAGGAAACTTTTCGATAATTGGGATGATGCTACAGAGTGATGGCGATATTGATGAAGATGTGAGCTACAGGATACGAGCGGAGTGGTTGAAATGGTGCCAAACACGAGGTGTCCTATGTGATAGAAAAATCCCTCAAAAGTTAAATGGTAAGTTCTATAAGACGACGATCAGACCTGCAATGTTGTATAGAGCGGAATGTTGGACAACAAAAGGGCAATATGTATAGAAGATGAGTGTAACATAGATGCGGACGCTACGGTGGATCTGTGGTCATACAAGGCAAGATCGAATCCTCGATGATGATATATGTGATAGGGTTGGGGTAGCACCACTAGAAGAAAAGTTTGTCCAAAATCATCTTAGATGATTTAGACATCTTCAACGGAGGCCTTCCTGAGGCACCGGTGCGTAGTGGAATTTTAAGTCTTCTCAAAAATACAAGAGGCAAAAGTCGACTGAGACTGACGTGGGAGACACCAAGACTGGCCGCCTCGACTAGAGGGCATACCTAAGGCGGCCGCAGAGGCGCAGAGGCACTCCGCCGCCGCTCCTCTGCTCTGCTCCGTCGCCGACGCCACTCCTTTGCGCCAGGTATGGGGTTTGGATGGGGGAGGGAAATGGGGGAGGGGGGAGCTCGATTGCGGGGAGGCGTCGGGGTCGGGGAAGAAGAACTCTAGTCGGTCTCGGGGTTGGCGTTGGGATCGGCGTCAGGCTCGGACGGAGCGTCGGCATCGGGGGCGGGGGCGTCAGGGAGGGGGAACTTAGGGGAGTAGTAGTAGTAGTACTGCAGTTGCAGTAGTAGTAGTATAGGTTGCAGTACATGTAGTTAATTCCAGGTACTACTAGTAGTAGTACATGAATATTTGGAACTACTCATCTCTAATTTCCCTTTATATGAGGTATATTTAGTTAATTCCATGTCATATGAGATATTATTTATTATTTTCATCGCTTAGGCGGCCGCCTAGACGCCTAGGCGTCTAGGTGCTCCGCGCTTGCCGCACCTAGCCAAATCGCTGTGAAAACTATGGTGGGAAGCAGCAGTTAAAAGAAACTCGAGGGATTGGAATGTTTCCAAAGATTTGGCGTTTGATAGGAGTGCATAACAGTTAGCAATCCACGTACGGAAACTATGACTTAAGATCGAAGATTTAGGAGTTTTATTGACTTTGATTGGGTTTCTTTCCTAGCCTACCCCAACTTGTTTGGGACAAAAGGCTTGATTGTTGTTTGTTGTTGTATTCTGGTTCAATCTAGTCCTCTACTGTTAGAGCACCAGTCAATAACTACAAAGGTAAGACTTTGATGAGATCAGAACTCATAAATCAGAATACTTCATACATTAGCTTTCTGTTAAGGAAATTGAATATAGACTATAATGCACCATAAGTCTTCCCCCAATCACTGGGATAACCCCCCAAGTATGCACTGACAAGCCCACCACCTACATCCAACCACCATTGATTGATCTGGGAAAAAATACTGTAGTCCTGATATTTTTTTCCTTTGCTATCTGCTCTGACCACAAAAATGTTAAATGATGTAGCATGCCTTTTTTATCTTTTCTTAATGATCAGGCCCAAAAAGAATTCTCTCCAGATCTTAGCACCTATACATCAATGTTAAATTATGTGAGGCAAATTATTTTCATTTGATACCCTATTGAAGTAGCTCATCTAACAGCGACACAAGATTTTGGATGAATTGAGTCATGAGAAAGAACCGGCAAATCAAAACAAGAAACATACTTTTGGGTTGACACAAAGTTGATTTTCCACCTCCCAACTTTGCCTGAACCTTGCTGAGATGCAGTTCTAGCTGGTGAATAGATTACAACCTGCTAATTCACAAGGGTAAGGTGACCATTTGTGAAACCAAAAAGGTTCCCAAGTAGTAGCTAGTTAAAATGCATATATTAAAAGAACAAAAGACATCATACATCCACATAGTTTACATATCTCTCCACTGTAAATCTGTAACCTTTTTGTTTAAAACTATACTCTACTTATCCTTGTCCCTAGAGGCCTAGATTGTGTATCAACAATATAGGACTCATTCCCTATAATAAAAACTGCGAAACTTATGACGTTTAGACGCTTTTCTGCAGTTCATCACAAGACGTGCCCTCTCCATAGGATACATCACAAGTTGGGCAATATCATGACTGTTGTGAAGGGAGAGTATATTTCCCTAAAATGTGCAGAACTCTACAGGAAGCGCTAAAAACGAATTGCATCGGCACAACCCACAACTCAATATACTGATTAAACCATACATGGAATATGAGAAAACAAAAAACTATACTGAATTTGTTTACCCTCTATAACAAAGAAAAGAAAGTGACATAAACATCGAGGGAAGAACCAATAATCAAAGAAATATCCAAAAGCACACTCTTTTTTTTGCGAAATACAACCTTTACAGTGTACCTTATTTTTACAGATATAACTATTCCACGGGGCTGCTTTAGACGAACTCAATTCGAAATGACATCCAACAATTAAAAATAAACTATCAGTGGCTCACTATGTGGATTGTGGGAAGTAAATACAATAACAAGAAGACCTATGAAGCAGAGCTATAAAAAGGACATTGTTTCTAAATCCAACAAGAGCTGCTTTAAATTCAAAACTAAGCGTCATCATTAGTTTCATCTTTCTTTACAAGTAGTTTATTTTATCAAATGCACTTTCTTGAACTTCCAGATAAACCAATGTATCAGATACTGATAAGTGAATTTCAAGTATGCCTTTTTTTCACTCAGATGTCAGGGCCTTCAAGTATTATTGCAACTGAACTTCATCATCACATCATCTCAAAGAGAACTGAGATAACTATGATTAGTACTTCTCTAGATGATTAGAGTATAACGGTTTGTTGATTATGGCACCGTTTGGCCAACCATAGCATAGTGTATATTCAATATTCAGCAAAAATCACTTCCTATAAAATCAAACCACAGGTACTGATATTTTATCTCAACCTTGATTTCACATGTTTACATTTGTCATTTTGTTGTATATCAACATAACCAACACCACAAGTATTTAGCACCTATCCTCCTGAAAATGGGAGGATTAGCATACATCCAATATCCTGAGCCCCAAAAACACACAGTTTTCTAACCCAAAATTGTCCAATTTCATCACACTTACTTTGGGAAGCACAGATATACACTTATGTATGCACACATTGCACATAGCAAACTATTCCATGTCTACATTATGGGCAACGCAAACCAAACCAGTAGACTACCTGCACCTGGACCGAAAGACCATATGAAGCTTTAGTGTTCCCTGTGATTGGCTTTGGGCTATTTCCATAAGATTCCTCTTTCTTATTCTTGAGCAATAATAGTAAGAATATTTTCAACACAAAAATACCCAAATTGAAATGATAATCTGAATTGTCCGAACATCATTTAACCAAAGTTACACTAAGCGAGAGCTTATATTTCTCTCTGTTTCTCTCTAATCGAATGCCCATGCAAATAAAAATGCCTAATCCAGTTGATTCACATAATAATCATTGGTTTGACGTAGTCTATGCGCGGGACCCAACCTCCCACACATTCCTCTTCACCGCAGTTCAAACCAAATGATCGTACAATATCACCACTAAATTCGCATTTATATCCACTCCAAACTCCAACTACAGCTAACGCATCGACCCAACGCCTCCATCCCTAACAACCTCCCAAAAAAATTGAACCCAAAACATCGCGAGAGATGTACACACGGATCCACGAGAGGTAGCACTCGGAGCGTTACCCTGCGGCGGAGGTGCTCCTCGGGGATACCGGAGACCATGCCGATCTCGCCGGGCTTGATCTCGATGAGGGCGTCGGAAGCCTCGGCGGAGAGCATCCGCGCCGGCGCCCGCGAGAGGAGCGCGCGGCCGAGGGAGGGGAGGCCCCACCGGAGTGGGGCGGCGGCCATCGAGTCGGAGCCGTACACCGGAGAGGTGGTGGGGAAAGGAGACGGGAGGCGAGAACGAAGAGCTTGGGAGAAGGGCGGCCTACGCCTGTGCATCCTCCGGCTGGACCGAGAAGGCGAGAATATGACGGAGCCTAGAGAAGTTGGGGATCAGATCCATAGCTGTGGGCTGGGCCAGTTGGACCTAGTGATTGGTTAGTTTTGCAGGCCGCGATGAGCTTGGGACGGTTTATTTTAGGAAGCTAGCACTTTCTTCTGGTACCTTGATATTTTTCTTTCAAATCTGAATCAGTGTGAACGAATTTATAAAACTAGTTCTATTCCTATCTACGAAAATAACGACAGGTGATATATACATCTATCATGCTCTCGTACCACAGCAAGGCACCAAGCAGTGCGACAGCGGTCTTCACCTCGGTAGGTCCAACGAGGCCCACACGCCTGCCACACTATGGCACCACGGCAGGTTCCTGACAGGCTCTCCTTCCTTAGCAGGAATTAATCAATCAAATAAATTAATTAGTCACTAATTAATCAATTTACTTAATTAAACCACTCGATTAATCAGTATTTTGCAACCTGTCGAGCTCGGCGTACACAACAGCTCCTCTCTGGTGAGCCCACCCTACCTACCACAATGGTTTTTGCCGTTGTCGTGCCAGCGAGATGCCACGGTAAGGAGTGCGGCAAGTGACACATGTCATGTGTTACCCGTCGCTGCTTCCGTGGATGAGGACGAGACTAGTTTTACAAATTCATTCGCGCATTGGCTAGATTTGCAAAAAAGTACGTCGAAGGGCAAAAAAAGCGAAGAACTCCTATTTTAGCTGGTCCTATGAGGCTGGATGGCTCAGGCTGGGCCTTTGGGGTTGGGCTAAAATCGGTTTGGCTTGGGGTTGAGTTGCTTAGTATCAGCGATAATCTTCATTTTTACTTAGACACAATGGTGAGCTACAACTCGCAGATAATGTAACATGGGGCTTTTTATCATCTTTTCAAAGTTACCAAAATTTACATTGAGATAATACCATGAACCAGAAATTGGTACCTCTACCTTTTAAAAATTTTATATATCTTGATACTATTTCAATGTAAATTTTGATGCCTTTTAAGAATGGTAAAATGTCTCAAGCAACGTATACAAGGCATTAGATCATGCATTACAGATTGCTCTCAATAACTCTGCAGTGGAGTCGTGGATAACTCTGCATGAGGAGGAACGAAAGGAGAGGTAGATGAAAATATAGCATGCATTACGATAAAATGCTTCACGTAGAGGGCACGCAAAAAAGACTCAAGGTCGTGTAATCTTTTTCTCATAATGCTAAAGAGTCGAGATAGGCTTGCAGTATGTTAAGTTAGTTTGATCAATTGATACATATAAGAAAATCCTTAGAGAGAGAGACAAAAAGCATACTCACTGCTACAAAAGGGATTATATTAGACACGTCATCACTGACTGTTTTTTACGAAAACCGTCTGTGAAGTGTTTCGGGTACATCGCAGACGGTTTGTGGTTGAAACCGTCTGCGATGTCGGATTATCACAGACGGTTTCATCCACAAACCGTCTGTGAAGTTTCACAGACGATTTGTGGATGAAACCGTCTGTGATAATCCGACATCACAGACGGTTTCAGCCACAAACTGTCTGTGATGAAAGTAAGAACTTCACAGACGGTTTGTGGATGTGATGATCACCATATTATAAACGGTTTTATCCACAAACCGTCTGTGAATCGTTCGGAGGAAACATTCAAACATCATATGCTTATATATATATATATATGAGCATAAGCATCACAATATATATATACAAAAGTTTCCCACCAAAAAACTACTGGGAAATACTACTTAATCGATCTAGTCCTTGTCGTCGTCATCGGAGTCGGAGTCGTCGCTGCGACCGTCGGGGTCCTCTCTCGAACCAGCTCTGTCTGGGTCATCCTCTAGCTCCCAGTCATCACGATAGCCCTCTGACGAGTCGTAGCTATCGTCAGAGGAGGAGAATGTTGGCAGCAGACGCTTCTGGGCGACGCCAACGCTTGAGGCGGAGTGAGCGGACGATTCGTTGATATGGCGCCGGCGTGGCGCCGCAGCCATTCTCACAGGGGTCTCAGAGGCTAGGACGGTGGCGGTGGCGGAGGGTTAGTCAGCAGTACTGAAGGTGAAGGCGATGGCAGTGGCGAAGTCATCGTCGGAGGCCGGGTGGCGGAGCCGACAGGAGGTGTTGTCTTTTTTGTTGCTCATGGCGGTGGCGGAGGCAATTGCAGTGAGGGATGTGGAATGCTATCGATCGATGCAGTATATATCATCGTCGAAGTGCAATTAACGATCTGCATTGGGGAAACGAAATGCCTGGAACACGGTCTTCAAAGTGGAATTTGAATATATGGTTTAATTCTTCGGAACACGAAATGATCAACTCGAAACTGCGCGCGCCTGTCTTGGGAAGACGATAGAACATCACAGATGGTTTGTAAAACTTTCTGTGCTGACATCAGCACAGACAGTTTTATCCACAAATCGTCTGTGATGTCACATCAGCATAGATGATTTTATCCACAAACCGTTTGGGACATCACAGACGTTTTTATCCATAAATCGTCTGTGATGATCACTATAAGAACAGAGAGCCTCTACTTCTTCTGTATTTTTAGGGTTTCCTAGATATTTTCGAGGTGGCTGCGATTGAGAGGTGTTCTGGTGAAAGAGACTCTAGATTTGGAGGTGTAATTGTAGATCCTTGTGCTCTAGGTCACCTAAGGTTAATAATTGCTTCAAAATTGCATTCTATTTAAAATCTAGTTTGGTAAAGAAGGAAATGAAGCTGGTTAATTTCTAGATATAGCTTGGTGTAGATACATTTGTTCTCTGTCATGTAAAGTAGAAATTGGTTTAAATTTGCGTTATATTTAAGATCTCGCTTGGTAAAGAGGGAAAAGAAGCTGGTTTATTTCTAGATCTAGGTTGTTGTAGATACATTTATTCTCTGTGATGTAAAGTACATGCATTTGCTATAGCTTTGTGTAGATTCATTGGTTATTTTTGATCTAAATTAGTAATTGGTTCTAATTGCATTACACTAAAGACGTAGCTTACATGCATATGTTTACATATCCATTCGTTCTTTTAGATGGATCGAAGCTAGATGTACACTGAGAACCGTACGAGCGCCGAGTATATTAATAGTGTCTCCGCTTTTAGAAGAGCTGCAGAGGAAAATATATTGAATAAGGGGGTGTAATTTATGCCTTGTGATTATGAAGAGATCAAGTTATTCAAGTCTTCTACGTAACCAACCAGTCCAACAAACAGCGTCACGTTGTTCTTCAGGGGAAAATGAGGATTGTCGGAGTTGAGAATGTGGTAGATCACGGGCAAGATCGCGCAATGGACGAGGAAGGACGATGAGGCAGCCCAGAAGGAGGTCGCGTCGCCGTTTGCCTCGATCGTGGACCCGCACGCCCGAAACTAGGTAAGAGCGAGGTCACGTCCCACGTCTTCGGGCGGCATGTCCTTTGCCAATCCCGCTGATGACGAAGTGTCCCAATGCCTAAATCATTGAGTACGGAATCTTCTCAAGGCTCTTTCACTTCAAAGAGAGATGAAAGGACAGGGGATGTCGCCTAGAGGGGGGGTGAATAGGCGGATTAAAAACTTTGTAACTTAAATGCAGCGGAATAAAATATGCAGCTAAATAAAATCTCCCGAGTTTCCCGAACAATCCGGAGTGTCCGGATATTCAATCCGGATACTCCGGATAGTCCGATCCCGAGGGTCCTAACCCGAGTGTCCGGTATTCAATCCGGATACTCGGATTATCCGGACCGTCCGGTATTCAATCCGGATACTCGGATAGTCCAATCGAGGGTCCTAACCCGAGTGTCCGGTATTCAATCCGGATACTCGGATTATCCGGACTGTCCGGGTTCGTGGATCGGATACTCGGATTGAGGATCTCAAGAGAGATTTTAAATCCCGCAATTTTTCAACAATCTACTTGAACACAAAAGATCTTAATGATGTCGTACACGAGGGTATAGAAGATCCGAGCCAAACACAACAAAAGAGTAGATCGGGCTCCCAAAGATTCAAAACCAAATACTAAAGCAAGAGAAAGAAGCAAACTTGGAGACGATGATTTTTCACCAAGTTCGGATCCTTGAGGGGATCCTACGTCTCCGTTGAGGCGGCTCGGTCACACTTGAGCCGGGTCTCTTTCAACCCTCTTCCTCCGGTGTTGCACAAATGCACTCGCGGTCTTCACTCCTTTGATTCCTTCCCTTACGGAGGCGGAACTGCCTTCACAAACTTCCCACGGCCAACCACACAAAGCTCCGGTGGCTCGAGGCGACCTCCTAGCCGTCTAGGAGTCCTCAACCTCCAAGAGTAACAAATGCTCACGAAGAACAAACTTAGAGATGAAATCAAGTGCTCAATCAACTCAAATCTCACTCCCAAACTCTTCCCAACCCTTCTCACAAGGGGATCACTTAGATCTAAGGGTAAAGCTCCTCAAAGCCCCCACACACCCTCAAAATCCACACAAAAGCCTCTTCAAAAGAAGGAGGAAGGGCTATAAATAGAACTCCCAAAAACTAGCCGTTGAGGGGGTGCGCACAATCCGAGACTCGGATTTCAATCCGGATACTCGGATTGACTGAGAAAATGCTAACAGAGAGACCCAACTCGGAGAGTCCGGATAAATATCCGGATACTCGGATATCCGATACTCGGACTAACTCCGGATAGTCCGAATAGCACCGAGCAAACTCGACTAAAACGAGCATAACTTTTGACTCGGACTCGATTTCAGAGATTTTGGACTCTCCCGAAAGCTAAGAACGAGGGCTACACAACCAACAAGATCTCACTATCCAAAACTCAAAGGATAACCACAGATTTCACAAAGAAATCAAGAGAGACCTACAACCCTCACTTTCCGGCAGTACCAACACCACTCCCTTTCTAAGATTCACAAGGATGGATCACTTGAGCACTTGACACATCTAAAAGTCATTCGACATCGCATCCCTCTTAATAGTACGGCAATCCTTAGACTCAAATTAAATCAAAGATAAAATAAGTCTAGAACTAGTCACTTGCCGTCTTCTTTCTTGATGTCGATGCATGAAGACCTTCACCATATAATTGATGACATTTTCGCCTCGTCCAACTCGACTCGATTCACCTCATGAGACTCTCGTCCTATCAACCTTGACTTGATCATCCTCTCGACGATCTCCACGCCAAGTCGCTCTTGACTTAGTCCTCGGCTCTTGGTGACACCGCCGCCTTGTTGACCTCGACTTAATGATCATCCTCCAAGATACCTTGGTCATCATACACATACGGGACCTAATTCTTTCCAAACTACTCATAAAGACATTAGTCCCAAAAGCTCAATAGATATGAATAAATTGATATTTTGTGAGTAGTTGATTACAACAAGTGTTTCATATAAAGAAGCACAATATTAATGGAAACACTTGACATAAGAAATGTTCTCTACTAAGTACATCATGATGAATATGTAATTGATCTATATGCACTAGAGAGATAAATAATTGCCAATAGGATGAATCAATTAAATCATGGCAAGGATCACAGACTTTACTTAAATGAAGCACATGATAGAATATACACGAATTGTACATGTGCAAATAACATTTGGAGTAAGAGTAAATATGTGATCCAACACTAGATAAACTTCACTAAGAGAATTGCATGAGAAGATATACAAATAAAATATGCATGCACCAAGTCAATCTATAGCAATATGAAGTTTAACTCTAGTTAATACATGCATACCATAATGAACTCAAATGAATATATATGCACAAATAAATATGACATGAACCAATGTGCATATATAAAATCAACATGCTACTTGGAGTTCACTATGCATTTGCACGAAAGGAATGCAATAACAAATATAGAAGAGATACCAAAATTGCATACCTTATCTTTGCTTAACCTTCCTATTTGATTTTCCTCTAAATAGATGAGACTGATACTCAACTAGGCAATAACAAGTTAGTCTCATAGCAATATAATCATATTAGAGGTTTGTCATTTGCTAAGCACTAAGTTAAGCATTTACTTAATTTACATAGATTGTCATTATGAGTGTTTGTCATTAATCACCAAAATAACATTCATTAATCACCAAAATAACATAAGTGCCTAGATGCACTTTCAATCTCCCCCTTTTTGGTGATTTATGACAAACCTATTATCAATTGCACCAAATGACAATATTAAGATATTTAGCATTAAAACAAGCATAAAGATACAATAAGAGATCATACTTACAAATCATCCCTTTTGTCAATCGATTAGGGACAATTGATAAATCCATAAATTCTCCCCTTTGTCATTAATCCCAAAAGGTGCTTAAAAGATTCTTATTGTTTATTCAATAAAATCTGTTCTCCCCTTGATTGCACACTCAATATAAAGATTAGGAGAAAATAAAATAAAGATAAGGAGCTAGTAATATGACAATAATATTAAGCTCCCTAAATCTAGGCAAGATATGATACCAATTATTTCCAAGATTTAGGTAATAGATTTTCTAGTTATACCAAATTAAAGAAGTCATGATTCTTAGGATATAAGTGATGCTTAAACATGACACACGAATATGATTTCACATATTCTTTAAACATCAAGATCATATAGCAAATTTATATAATTTAAGCACATGCTCATGATCAAATTAAATTCTAACAATCAAGATCATATAAAGAAGATTACACAAGAAGGAATTGCTTATATGATCACAAGATGTATACAAGATCATGAATCAAGGTTGTATAAGTAAGATGCACTTTTATGATCAAGAATTTCATAAACTTATCAAGGGCATACCTCTTTGCAATGTGTCACCCATATGTACCTTTTAGTTCTTGATAATGCCGAATGCAAGTTAGATGACACTTCAAAACAATTTAGGATTAGAGGATACCTCTTGAAAGATACCAATTAATCATATCAATTGAAAAATACAACACCATTTAGAATAACACAATTTAGCATAATGGTGTGCATGACATTATTGAATATGGTCGAAAAGAAACACGTCCCTTTTGTCGATTCTTGTCCACCGCATGTTCGAATTGGTCATGATCACCGCGCCGGTCTTAGATCCTCGTACTATGGAGCTCCTCTCCATTTCCTTCATCCCACCGTCGAAGATGACCCCTTTTCCAATACCTTGAACATCAATAGACAAGCACACGATTTCCGGGAACAAATATCTTTTAATTTGACCCAAGTTAGTTTGATAATGTCTAAGTACAACATGCATGATATATATGATATACAAGACAATACTCTTTGCATGCAATTTAAAACAATTTGAAGATATCAATTGAAGATTTTATTACACCACTTTATAATGAAAATATTTGAAACTCATTCAAATTTGATCTTGACATCCACTTGTAAGAGAGACAATGAGTAAAACACATTCAACCTCACTCTTGAGCTTACAAGGAAATTTTCTCTTTCCATAATAAACTCAAGTTATGCAAGAGAGAAAACATTTTGAGGCTAAGTTACAATTAAATCCAATTTCGAATAACTTAGCCAAAAGATGCACTTTCATTGGAATGAAAACTTAAATAGATATGCTCCACTTAGAAGCTTGGAGCAATGAATAAGTTCACTTAGTTTTCATCTTGAAAGGCTTGCCAAGATTCCAATTTAAAACTCTTAAAATCTCAAAAGATGCAAATAGCAGCAAAAGTCGATTATAACTTTTAAACCATTGCTCAAATACAAAAATCATCAACGCGAACAGATCCGACTCAAATCCTCTTCGAGGGCTATGAAGATCGAATATTGATTTGAGCAAAGGAGAAACCCAAAAATAGGACGAACAAGATATTGCAAGAAAGTGTAGATAGCAATTTCGAATTTGGGCGAGCAAAGACAACCGGATACTCGGTGTTTTTGATCCGAGTGTCCGGATAATCCGGATACTCCGGATATATTACCCGGATACTCCGGGTTGTTCAGCTTCATCCCTAAAACTGAATATTTTGAATTTGGATCAAATCTTGATCAAATGAAGTCCAATAGCCATAAGATTTTGCAGAAATGATCCATGAACATCCAAGAGACTTCTCCAAAAAGAATTTCTCAAATATCACCCTCCAATCAAAAATTAGATCAAAATGGGCATTGGAGGTTTAGTTTTGACACTAAGTCAAATAAAGTCAACAATCTCGCAAATGAGTTCAAATAAATTTGAGAATTTTTCAGATATGAACTCCATATGTGAGATAAGGTTTTCCAACAAGGATTTTCAATAAATAAATTTCATTTCGAGAAATATGATGAAATATGCATATGAAACACATAAAACATTAAGATTTTCACCAAATCCTCAAAATGGAACCAAATGAGTTTTGAATGGTAATATGCACTTATATGGCTTCATATGATTTAGAGAGATGTTTATAAGCCTATTTGCATAATCAAATCCATTCAAATCGTAAAATCCAACTTAATGCAAGAGTATGCCAAATAAGATCGAAAGAGAGAAAAAGGCATAACTATTTCAAATTAAGTTGAAATTATTTGAAATTAGGCATAAACATTATTTAGACTCCCAAGAAACTTTTCCAAAAGAATTTTCCAAAAGGAGTCTCCAATCAAAAGATATGCCAAATTTTGCTTTGTAGGCATGATTTTTACTCAAAGAGAAGAAAAGTCAAAACTTTTTCAAATTGAGTCCAAATGGTTTGAAACTTTCCAGAAATAAACATTGGACTATTTAGAAGGTTTCCCAAAAAGAATTTCATTAAAAGGAATTTTCGTTCAAAATATATGACAAAGTGCGCTTTGAAGGTTTGAAAAGAAATTGAATTTTCACCAAATGCTCAAAATGCATTCCGGATTGAAATTTATGGAGATTTGAACTTTCATAGCTTTGTATGAGTTAGAAATACTATTTAAATCCAAGATATGCAAATAAATCCAATTCAAATAGCGAAATCCACAAAATACAACAACGGGTCATTTTGGGTCAATTGGATGATTTTGGCCAAATTCAAATGGCTATAACTTTTAAACGGTTGGTCGTTTGGAAAAACTTTGAACTAAAGAAATGCTTAAAATGACCAACCCTATGAGTTTTGTATTGACCACTTTTTCAAACTCCAAATAGATTTTGCTTTAGAAAAATTTGAAGTTAAATGCAAAAGCAAGATCACAAAGATCTTTTTAAGCCAAAGTTTGACTTTTAGCTTCTAGCCAAGGGTTAGATACTTGAAAACATTTGAAATGCATTTGAAAATATTTTAGAAGACTATTTTCATAAGATTTTGCATTTCAAACAAATATTTTGCTTTTAACCCTTTTTTGAAGCAAGTTAAAATAGGTAATAGTTTTTCATAAAAAGCCTCAAAATACAACTCAATTTGGATTTCATGCAATTTCAATTTCCATGGCTTAGAATTGATTATCAAGATGGTTTCTAGCCAACATTTATAATAAAATCCAACTTGAATGCTAAGATTTGAGCAATATGCTTAAATAAGCTATTTTAGTTCAAACCAAAAACTTTTCGGGCTAATTTTGATTTCAATATAGAATTTTCATTTTGAAAGCTTGTAAAACATTTGAAATACATATTAGAATACTTTTACAAAGCTTTTCACAATTTTGGGCCTTTTAAACATAAGATTTGACTTTTGACCAAATTGGTCCTTTTGAAATAGCTATTTGTAAAACAAAGTCAAATATTTCAACACAAGATTCAAATGAAGAATAAGATGAGATATAGAGATTTGAATTTTGTGTCTGAGTCTAAGATACCATTTTGAACCAAGATACTACACAAGATCCGGTCCAAACGGAGAAACTCACTAAGTGCAATAGTATGACCATTATGGGTCAAATATAGTTTTTCGGCGAGTTTCAAAATCGAATAACTTTCGCTAGGTTGGTCTTTTGAAAGTCTTTTGAACACAAGAATTGTTAAGAATGACCAACTCTAGGATTTTTGTTTTGGAATTACTTTCAAATTCATTTTACATTTAATTCTATGAAAATTATAAGTTTAAATCCAAAACAAGATACTACTATCTAGATTTTGATCATGAAACTCATTTTCTTTTCAAAATAGATTTTGTGAAGCAAAAACCTTTGAAAAACGTTTCAAATATATTTGTATACATTTTGCAACTAGTTTTTCACAAGAATACTAATGGTATACAAAATTTTGACTTTTGGCTAAATGGCTTGATTTTGAAAATATATATTTGCACTTATATAAATATGGGCACATGTAGGGATGCAATATACATGGTTATGATTTAGCACTCCCCCTTAATGTGCCACTATCCCAAACTTACTCAAGATTGCAATCAAAACAACTAATAAGCATGAGCAAGCATATAACAAGCAATCTAAATTGATTTTCATGAATAATGCAATATAACCTACACAAGGCTATAAGCTAAATAGTAATCAAATTAGATACTTGTTACCCGAGATGGCATTGGTTTATGATTGAAGTGAATGTCTTCAAGCTTGGCTTCTTTTTGCACATGATGGAATCATTCTCTTGATAAGCCAAAACTTCCAATGCATCTCCAAGCACCTACAATTCTTTTAGGCGCTTTTTGGTACCCAATTTTTGTTGGGTCCAACAATGTTAGTCACAATAGATTTTGGAACCCAAATGGCCCTAACATTAATAGTCTTAGGTGAACTAACATGACTAGCAATGGATTTGCGATTGTTATTACTCCTAAGCGAATTATTGGAATTGAATTGAGGAGGCTTAGGAGTTTTAGCGTTTTTAGCAAATCCATTTCTAGTTTGATCCTTTCTAAGCACATAATAATCATTACAATGCAAGGGCTTAGAAGATCTGGCAAATCTAGCAAATGGTTTGCTATTGTTATTTTTCCTAAGCACATGATCAACATGATTTTTCTTGGTCTTAGGAAGTCTAGCATTTTGAGCAAACACATTTCTAGATTCATTTCTCCTAAGCAATTGAATATCATAATTTTGCAAATACTTGGGAGAATCGACAAACTTGGCAAACACATTGCCATTTTTGTCTTTCCTAAGCAAATAATGATCATTGACAATAATTGGCTTAGGAGTAATACCTTTGGGACAATCCTTACCGATGTGTCCCTTTTCCGACAATTGTAGCAAGTAGGCTTTGAGCGTCTCTTCTTCTTCTTGACTTGCTCTTTGTCGGTTTGCCTCATTGTTGATGGTTGTGGCTTGATCTCCACTTTATTAGGGCACACGGAGGCGAGGTGTCCTTCTTGTTGCAAGCAAAGCACTTGATGATCTTGAATATCTTTCGTTGTGCCTTGTCTTGCTAGTCTCCTCTTGGAGATGTAGCCGAGTCCTCGCTATCTTGAGGCGCCTTGGCTTGCTCAAGATCTCATCGAGAACGGCTTTTCCTTTACGCACTTCTTTAAGTCATTTTCTAATCTAATGACTTGGACCTTGAGCTCCTTGTTTTCCTCTACAAGATTAGTCTCAATATGCATAGAGGAAGTTGAAGCAATATTTTTATTTGAGCAACAAGGCATATCATCACTAGAGGTGGGCATATTAATTTTAGATGAAATGCTAGAATTAGAAATTAAGCATGGCATATCATCAATTAAATCACATGTAATTCCTATGTCCACCTTAGGCTTATGAATTTCTTTGGAAAGGAGGGATTCATGATTTTCTTGAAGCATATTATAATCATTTCGAAGTGATTCATGTTCAAGCTTCAAAATTTTATATTTCTTTTTCTCCTTTCCAAGACATTTATTGAGCTCCTCAAGCAAATTCATAAGTTCATTATAAGTGAGCTCATCATCATCATCGTCACTTACCTCATTCTTACCTTTCGCCATGAAGCAACGGATTTGTGATGGAAGAGCATCTTCATCGTCACTTGAGGCGGAGGTTGAGGTTGATGGAGATGTCGGTTCTTCATCACTTGAGCTTGAGGTGGAGCTTGATGTTTCATCTCCCGACATCTCTTCCTTAGTGCAATCCTCAATAGAAGTGGATGATTCAAATAGTTCTTGAAGCTTTATCCACATTTCATGAGCGCTCTTGAGATTGCATATTCTATCAAAGATTTCATCGCTCACAACACAAAATAAAACATTAGTAGCTTGAGCTGTCGAGATGTAGGCATTTCTCTCTCCTTCAGTTGGAGCAACTTCATTCAATGGAGAGGAAAAGCCGACATCTACGATCCACCATATTTGGGGCTCATGGATTTAAAATGAGAAGTCATAATTAATTTCCATGAAGCATAATTTGTGCCATCAAACACAAGTGGATCATGAGAGTGCACTAATCCTCTAGTCGACATCCTTTACTCTCTAGACGGTTAAGTCTAATAAAAGGAGAGACCTTGCTCTGATACCAATTGAAAGGACAGGGGATGTCGCCTAGAGGGGGGGTGAATAGGCGGATTAAAAACTTTGTAACTTAAATGCGTGAATAAAATATGCAGCTAAATAAAATCTCCGAAGTTTCCGAACAACCGGAGTGTCCGGATATTCAATCCGGATACTCCGGATAGTCCGATCCCGAGGGTCCTAACCCGAGTGTCCGGTATTCAATCCGGATACTCGGATTATCCGGATCGTCCGGTATTCAATCCAGATACTCGGATAGTCCGATCCCGAGGGTCCTAACCCGAGTGTCCGGTATTCAATCCGGATACTCGGATTATCCGGACTGTCCGGTATTCAATCCGGATACTCGGATAGTCCAATCGAGGGTCCTAACCCGAGTGTCCGAGTATTCAATCCGGATACTCGGATTATCCGGACCGTCCGGTTCAGGATTCGGATACTCGGATTGAGGATCTCAAGAGAGATTTTAAATCCCGCAATTTTTCAACAATCTACTTGAACACAAAAGATCTTAATGATGTCAGTACCGAGGGTATAGAAGATCCGGAGCCAAACACAACAAAAGAGTAGATCGGGCTCCCAAAGATTCAAAACCAAATACTAAAGCAAGAGAAAGAAGCAAACTTGGAGACGATGATTTTTCACCAAGTTCGGATCCTTGAGGGATCCTACGTCTCCGCTGAGGCGGCTCGGTCACACTTGAGCCGGGTCTCTTTCAACCCTCTTCCTCCGGTGTTGCACAAATGCACTCACGGTCTTCACTCCTTTGATTCCTTCCTTACGGAGGCGGAACTGCCTTCACAAACTTCCCACGGCCAACCACACAAAGCTCCGGTGGCTCGAGGCGACCTCCTAGCCGCCTAGGAGTCCTCAACCTCCAAGAGTAACAAATGCTCACGAAGAACAAACTTAGAGATGAAATCAAGTGCTCAATCAACTCAAATCTCACTCCCCAAACTCTTCCCAACCCTTCTCACAAGGGGATCACTTAGATCTAAGGGTAAAGCTCCTCAAAGCCCCCACACAGCCCCTCAAAATCCACACAAAAGCCTCTTCAAAAAGAGGAGGAAGGGCTATAAATAGAACTCCCAAAAACTAGCCGTTGGGGCGGCGCACAATCCGGAGACTCGGATTTCAATCCGGATACTCGGATTGATCGAGAAAATGCTAACAGAGAGACCCAACCCGAGAGTCCGGATAAATATCCGGATACTCGGATATCCGATACTCGGACTAACTCCGGATAGTCCGAATAGCACCGAGCAAATTCGACTAAAACGAGCATAACTTTTGACTCGGACTCGATTTCAGAGATTTTGGACTCTCCCAAAGCTAAGAACGAGGGCTACACAACCAACAAGATCTCATTATCCAAAACTCAAAGGATAACCACAGATTTCACAAAGAAATCAAGAGAGACCTACAACCCTCACTTTCCAAGCAGTACCAACACCACTCCCTTTCTAAGATTCACAAGGATGGATCACTTGAGCACTTGACACATCTAAAAGTCATTCGACATCGCATCCTCTTAATAGTACGGCAATCCTTAGACTCAAATTAAATCAAAGATAAAATAAGTCTAGAACTAGTCACTTGCCGTCTTCTTTCTTGATGTCGATGCATGAAGACCTTCACCATATAATTGATGACATTTTCGCCTCGTCCAACTCGACTCGATTCACCTCATGAGACTCTCGTCCTATCAACCTTGACTTGATCATCCTCTCTGACGATCTCCACGCCAAGTCGCTCTTGACTTAGTCCTCGCTCTTGGTGACACCGCCGCCTTGTTGACCTCGACAATGATCATCCTCCAAGATACCTTGGTCATCATACACATACGGACCTAATTCTTTCCAAACTACTCATGAAAGACATTAGTCCCAAAAGCTCAATAGATATGAATAAATTGATATTTTGTGAGTAGTTGATTACAACAAGTGTTTCATATAAAGAAGCACAATATTAATGGAAACACTTGACATAAGAAATGTTCTCTACTAAGTACATCATGATGAATATGTAATTGATCTATATGCACTAGAGAGATAAATAATTGCCAATAGGATGAATCAATTAAATCATGGCAAGGATCACAGACTTTACTTAAATGAAGCACATGATAGAATATACACGAATTGTACATGTGCAAATAACATTTGGAGTAAGAGTAAATATGTGATCCAACACTAGATAAACTTCACTAAGAGAATTGCATGAGAAGATATACAAATAAAACATGCATGCACCAAGTCAATCTATAGCAATATGAAGTTTAACTCTAGTTAATACATGCATACCATAATGAACTCAAATGAATATATATGCACAAATAAATATGACATGAACCAATGTGCATATATAAAATCAACATGCTACTTGGAGTTCACTATGCATTTGCACGAAAGGAATGCAATAACAAATATAGAAGAGATACCAAAATTGCATACCTTATCTTTGCTTAACCTTCCTATTTGATTTTCCTCTAAATAGATGAGACTGATACTCAACTAGGCAATAACAAGTTAGTCTCATAGCAATATAATCATATTAGAGGTTTGTCATTTGCTAAGCACTAAGTTAAGCATTTACTTAATTTACATAGATTGTCATTATGAGTGTTTGTCATTAATCACCAAAATAACATTCATTAATCACCAAAATAACATAAGTGCCTAGATGCACTTTCAAGAGAGAAAGACATACTCTCTACAGCCCTGGGAAATAAAGTGCACCCGGGCCGCACCCGAGACCTAGGTGTTTTCGTTCCCTGGAAAATAGGATTCCCACATGACTCAGACACGTACTGGAGTAGGAAGAGAAGCAAAGCCGAGCGCGAGGAACGGCTAGTAGCACTGAGAAATAGGCATGGGCTACGATGCCTTGAGGAAAGGATGGAACAAAGGGTGGCTGCGGAGAGGCAGGCACGGGATGTGCAAGCCCAAGAAGCACAAAGCGATTCATTGACCAACCATCGAGCATTGCGCGTCCCCCCGAGACGGACGTGGATGAAGCCAAATTTCCTCCTGACGATACCCAGGTAACATGTCTGCAATGCTCCTTACATAGACCTATTGGACGTGTTACCTAATTACTTGTGTACCCTATGTAGGTGGTCACGTCGTGCAATCTGCAAGTGACGCTTGCCAATGGCTCTAGGGATGAAAACGGTACGGAAATTTTCCGACCGTTCCGAACGAAAACGGAAACGGAAGCTCTTTTTCGGAAACGGAAACGGTAAATATCGGTACGGAAATGGAAACGGAATTTTTTTTTCGGAAACGGAAACGGAAACGGGAGAGTCAGATCCGACGGAAACGGAAACGGTTCGGAAATTCCGTATACCAGTAAACGGAATTTCCGAACCGCAGCCCAGCCCAGCCCACGACTCCACGTCTCCACTCTGACTCTCCACGAGGCCACGGCCCAAGAGGCACGAAGTCACAACTCACAAACGATGAAACGAACTACGCTAGCCTGAGCCTCCTTCCTTCAGTCCTCAGTCGTGAGACCTCCCAGCGCCGCCCCTGCGCGGCTGCGCCCACGACCTCACCGCGCCGCCCCTGCCCCCACGACCTCACCGCGCCGCCTTGCCCCAGACCCTCACGCGTCGCACCCGCCCCACCCGACCGGCGACCCCATGCCTCACCGTGCCGCCGCTTCTAGCCCATCGCTGCTGTCCTCGCCCCTCGTCGCCTCCATCGCTATCCACAGCGCGCGCCGCGCCCCTCTCGTCTGCTGTCGCCTTCACCGCGCCGCCTCCGCCGCCGCTTTATTTGACAAGTGGGGAAAATTGGTGCTTCATTCACCCAGATTCCTTTGCTTGCTCTAGAGTATGAACCACCAAGGTTAGTTTCTCATGTGATCTTATATCTTAGTGTGTTACTTCATGCTTTGGGTCTCAAAATTTTAGAAGCCTTGAATAAGCTACTCAACACTATCTTTAAATTGCAGGACCAAGTCATTTAAAATCAGAGAATCACATCACTCAGATTGATACTCGCCAACACAGATTTAAAATCTCACGCACAAAGCTTGCTAGCTTGATCGGTATGAACTTTGAGCGGTCGATTTTCAACTTTAGGTTCAAGAAACATTTCTTTATCTTAATGTAAATGGTTGCTTGTGGACTTTCCTCTCTTCTAATTTGGACAACGCTGTTAGTACGTAGCATTCTTTTTTGAATTAGTGCTGGGGATGTCTAAGTGAATTGGTCACCGGTTTTGAAAAATGGTGTGACCCTCAAGGCTAGGGATGTTGTTTCTGCTAGTGGGATGGGGAGATTAAAGGTAAAAAAAAGCCTCATCAGTGATCATCTTTTATAATCGACTCGAGTCTGGTACCTCCTCTAGGAAGTTAGGATAAAATCATCATGTTGTCATTGGCACCTAGTTCGCTCTGATGGCATTATTTTCTTGGTTTTGCTTGAGAGGCATTTCATGTTGGACTTAAAAGTCAAAAATTCATGGGGAATTTTGTAGCTCTGAGAAAATATGCATGAAACATAAGGTTCAGTTTCCAAATATGTCCAGAAAAAATTACAATCTGATTTGTTTCATGGTTTCTTGCAAACCTATGAAATCTAGCTTTTGTTTCTAGCATAATTTATCTAAGAAATTTTTTTCTCGGGGACCCTAGCACCTGCAGTTCCAAATTAAATCTTTCATGTTTTGTCTTTCTTATTATTACATTTTTTAGGATCGACCCTTTTGTCTTCATAGTGAAAAATCAAATGAACAACATTTCTTTTCTTCCGCCTGGAAAGCTTGTTTAACCTAATTCATACAAGCTTCTTCCGGATCGAGGGTCAATCCTCCTCATCCGCCAAAAGTTCTGGAGCACTTGGACTCAAGAATCACTTGAGTTGATTCATTACTCCTTTCAGAATCTTTTGAGTGAAACATTTGCTAAATACATACTAGCTCTAGCTTGTTCCAAATTGGCAAGACCTAAGCCATAAATGAAACATAAGGTTCAGTTTCCAAAGTTGCAAACATGTAACATACCTAGTTCCATTTATGGCTCTTGTGTGGTTGCCTGACATTGAAAAAAAAGAGAAGAAGAAGATGAAGCTTCAGATAGTGCAACCACTGCAGGGAATTCTGCACCCTCCGGTTCACTCATATATACATAATTGTCTGGTTATTAAGTAAATGTGGGTTGGATGGTTATCTAAATTGTATTGACATCCGCTTCTATCTAAATTCTATTGACATCCGCTTCTCGTGTGTGTATGTGTATCTTATGGTTTTTTTCCCTTCAGATGATTTCCAATTTGTGCATTGCATATTATGTAATATTCCAAGCTGAATTTGTAATCCATTTGTCTATAACAGATAGCCATGGACAATGTTGCAAGTAGGAGCAAGAAGCAAGTGCAAGCGACATCCTCGCTTTGGCTCCGTCATTCATTGCTGCTAGAGCCCCTAGTGCTACTCCAACTCCAAATATTATTGCATTTGCTACTCCAACTCCAAGTGTGGATTTGATCGATGAAACCGAGGGTAAGCCACCACCAAAAGAAAGCTAAGAAAGCCACCTCGATGTTTGGATGCATTTTACCAAGTATGAGGTTAATGCAAAAGATGAAAAAGGCAATAATGTTGTCTGACTATGAGCTAGGTGCAATAAGACCGGATGTTGTTACAAAGGTCGATGCGAGAGCGAGAGAGGAACATCGGGTTTAAAAAGTCACTTGAAACACAAGCATTTTATCTTGGTGGCAAAGAAACAATCAATCAAGAAGAGCGAGGCGATTAATCCATTGCATCTATTGAGACTTATAGGTATGATGAGGCTATCGGTTTGAAAAAATTTATCTCGCAATTATCATGCATGAATATCCCTTTAATATTATTGAGCATGAGTTCTTTGTGGACTTTATCAAGAGTTTGCGTCCTTCTTTTCCAATTAAAAGTCGTGTATTATCGTGAGAAAAGATATATTGAATATGTTTGTGGAGGAAAAGAAAAACTGTATGAGTACTTTAAAACAATTGAATGCCGCTTTAGTGCAACTATGGATATGTGGACATCTAATCAAAACAAAGGCTACATGTGCATCACAAGACATTGGATAGATGACGGTTGGTGCATGCAAAAAGGATTATCAAGTTCATGCATGTAGAAGGGCATCATTCGGGAAAAAATTGTGCTTATCGTTTTATGATAGTGTAGTAGATTGGAATCTTGATAGGAGATTGCTTGTACTTACTTTGGACAATGCTTCAGAAATGATAAATGTGTTCAGGGGATAGTGAGCAAACTCAATAAGATATCTCCATTAATCTGTGATGGCATCTTTTTCCATGTGAGATGTTTGAATCATATTTTGAACCTCGTTGCCCAAGATGGTTTAAAGATAATTGCACCAGCCATTGCAAATATTAGAAATACAGTTGCAATTGTGAAGAGCTCTCCACTGCAATATGAAGAGTTTAAGAAGTGTGCTTCAGAGTGTGACTTGGATGTGACCAAGGGTCTCTCATTGGATGTTCCTACAAGGTGGAACTCTACATATCTTATGTTGAAGAGTGCAATTTACTATAAAGTTGCTTTTGGTAGGCTCTTTCTTCGGAATTTAAGCAAATATAAACAATGTGCTCCAACTTCCAATAATTGGGCTATGGCAACATCGATATCTGCATGCTTGAAGCTATTTTATGATGCTACTGAGCTATTCTCTGACACTAAATATCCAACTGCAAATTTATTTTTCAGAAAGTTTTGTCAAATTAAGATTGCAATTGCAGAATGGTATGACAACTCTGACCCAGTAATTAAAGCTATGGCACATTCCATGAAAATTAAATATGACAAGTATTGGGAAAAATCCAACATGGAACTTGTTGTAGCATGCTTCTTTGATCCTAGATACAAGAGAAATGTGATAGAATATTATGCACCGAAGATTTACCCCATTACTTCTATGCAAGAAATTGATAAGTTTACTAAAGTTATTTATGAGTTGTTCCAAGCTTATGTATCCGCTTCAAAGAAGACAAGATCTAGCGCTACAAATGTGCACCAAGTGGATTCTCAACTTGATAGTGTTGATGAGGATGATGACCTTGATATGTTCTTGCATAGCATTAGTGAAACAGATCATGTTAGCAAAAATGAGTTGGAAGTGTACTTGGAGCAACCTTTAGCATCTATAAAAGACAAGCATTTCGATATCTTGTCATGGTGGAAGGTCAAGCAAGTTGAGCTCCTATTCTCGCTTGACTTGCTCGTGATGTGTTATCTATTCAAGTATCAACGGTTGCTTGAGTCGCATTCGAGCCGATGGACGGGTTGTTGACCCATTTCGCAATTGCCTAGATCCCGAGATTGTGCAAGCTTTAATTTGTATTAAAGATTGGACCGCAGATCAAAAGGTAACTTTTAGTTTGTTTCAATAGTTTGTTCATAATGTGAAAATATTTAAGTCTAATCAGTTTGTACTAATCATTTAGGTGGTACTATTGTATCTATCATGGTGAGTTGGATGTGGATAGCCTTGAGCGACATTTTGCAAGCTCGATAGCAACGGTTTGTCTTTTATTATCTAACTTACAAACCATATTGTGCAAATCAAGTAAAATTCAGTTTAATGTGCTTCTATTTGACATTACTATTGTTTCGTGCTTGTCTTTGTAGTTGGAGGAGCAAGATGATGTTGATGGTACTGATATGGAGGAGAATATGATGGATTAATATGGGGGACAAATAGCTTGAGAAAAAACTAAGTTTTAACGATTTGAAACTATATGTGTTTGCTATTATGGCATGATGTGAAACTATGTGTGTTTGCTATTATGTTATGATGTGGAACTACATGTCTTTGCTATTATGTTATGATGTGGAACTACGTGACTTTGCTATTATATTATGATGTGAAACTATCTATATTTGCTATTATAATATGATGTGTTGGCTGATTTTGAGGTAAACAATGTTTACATGTCCTTGTTCATACCATGCTCAATGAGTCTATGTTGGCTAATGTTATTAATATGTTCTATGTAACTACAATACCATTCAAAGTTGATATGTTTGAAACTTTGGATAGATCATGTACTATATTCTTGTGAAATTTTTCGTTTCCGTATCCGTTCCGTTCCGCTCCGCTTCCGTTTTCGTCACTATCCGCTTCGTATCCGTTTCGTGGTTTCCGATTTCGCTTCGTTACGGTAAAAATATGGAAATGGAAACGGAACAGCTATTTACCGACCGTTTCCGTACCGTTTTCATCCCTAAATGGCTCTATTCCCCTGTAGGCTGCTTGGGGACGAGCGTATGCATCCGGTGCAGGGGCGTTTGTACACGGTTGTACTTTAGAGTCGGGCTACGCAAAGATCCATGTCGACGGTGTACATGAAATTTTCAAGGCCATCACGCTGGAGATGCCCCCAAACGACGAGATCATTACACTAGGGGATGCCATCGGTACATTCATCCAGTAGCTCAAGAAGGACATCTCCTTCGACGCCTGCCCAGAAGCACCAAAGCTACAAGTCATACCGGAGCCACGTGTTGCGCCGAAGCTACTAGCACTACCGGAGCCATATGCTGCACCGAAGAAGCCCGCCAAATCGGCTACTGTGTCCCGTCAGGCACAGGCCGAAGTTTCAGTTCGGGCCAAATCGTCTCCCGTGAAGACGATATTTGGTAGACGACGAGGCGGCGACAAAGGCAAATCGAAAGGGTGGATCACGTCAGCCCATGACTTTTCGTTCGCCCCATTGGTGCGGCAATTCGAGCTAAGATAGCCGTTCATACCCAAAGAGCGTGAGGACGCGCTTAAAGAAGCGTGCATTAGATTGCAAGATTGGTGCATTGAACAAGCCAACAAGTCGGTAGCACAACGTGCATTGAGTATCTTGGTCAGCTTCAGTGAGGAGCATTTCTTCCACCAATTTTTGGATAGCTTTTTTGTGGTTAGCTTCAATGACCTATTCGATCTGTACAACCTCAACGCCCTTGATGCATCGCTCATGAGATGCTGGACATTGTAAGTGCGTGTAATCACGGCATACATTTGTGTCGTACCGATAAATGTTAGATATATATGATCCTTGATTTTATATAAGTAGATACATGGTCAAGGAGGCAGAAGTAAGGAAACAACCGGTGGGTTTCATTGACCCACACATAGTGTCCAAACAAACCATGGACGAAAATTTACAAGTTGTCCACGAGTACGTGGAAACAGTATTGCTGGCTCAATAGAACAAAAACTTCATACTTTTACCCCACAACCTGGGGTAAGTACTTCAACCAGTTGCTATACTTGTTGATTTATACTATTTAACGTGGCTTGAAGTTAGGTTGAATGACCATACGACATACCTGTGCAGGTTTCACTGGGTTCTACTCGTAATTATACCAAGACGGAACCAAGTAATTTACCTTAATTCCAAAAAAGGCGGCACGCACAAGTTGAAGCCTATCAAAGATTTACTCGACGCGTCGTTCGGTGTCTACAAAGCTCGTGGAGATCCACAGGATGAACCCAGCGACACTGAAGTATATTTATAAGTTTTCGGTATGCGCTAGTACGTAATAATCCTTCACACTCCATAATAATATCTTTCGAACTAATTAACCTATTATATTTTGACAGTGCCACCAGCAGCCAAAGGTAACTAACTTATGTAGATTCTACGCTTGCCACAACATGCAACTCCTCATTGGTTCAAAGGAGATCAACGTCGTAGAGGTTTGTCAATCTTGCAACAATTGTTTTCATCTACAAATTTATATACACGCAAGACTTTACTCTTTCCATCGACAGGCTTGGCAATGCGCTGAATCTGCGTTATAACAGACTGACCTCCTAGATATCCGAGGACAACTCTGCGCCTTCTTCATGCGTGAGGTCATTAATCCAAAAGGCGAATACCACTCAAGCTCGCCTGATGAGTTGCGAATTTGTTAGATACCGTTTGGATTATTTTGTAAACCTTATGCTGTGAATTTGTCATTTCTAGCTCTCAATTCAATTGGTTTTTGTATATATGAGTTGATTTCTCAAATGGATGCGCCATATTTTCATATGAGATCCGATCTCATTTCTGAATTGTATGTCATAATAATGCTTGGTGATGCTCTGTACTGTCTTTTTTCAGAGGGCATGGCTAGAATTTCCTGAGGCTAGCCCATAAAACAAAATTAAAGAAAAAAATAGAAAATCCACATCGTTCCAGTTTGGGTTCCAGTTTGGGTCCGTCTGTGATATGGAGATCATCCCAAATGGTTCCAAATTTGAAGACTTAGCCAAAATTTGTGTACCCAAATCACGGTAAATTTGTTAGATACCGTTTTCATTAAGTTGTGAACCTTGTGCTGTGAATTTGTGATTTGTAGTTCTCAATTCAATTGATTAATTTTTATATATGTGAGTTGATTTCTTAAATGGATGTGCTCTACATTGTAATGTGCGATCAGAGTTGATTTCTAAAATCGATGCGCTGTATGTTGATATGTGATCGGAGCTCATTTCTGAAATGTATGTCATAATAATGCTGGTAATGCTTTGTATTTTGTGTTTTGTTTCGGAGGGCATGGCTAGCATTTCCTGAGGCTAGCCAATAAATTAAAATTTAATAAAAAGATGAAAAATCAACATCACAGACGGTTCCACGGTTCCAAACTGGAACCGTTTGTGATGAGTTTTTTCACTGACAGTTGCAAAACCGTCTGTGATGATCGATTGTCATCACTGACACTTCGGTACAGACGGTTCACAAGACCGTCTGTAATGTGTTTTGTGAACCGTATGTGATGTGGGCATGTGCAGTAGTGACAGTAGATACGAGCTAGTCTAGAGTATGTAGGAGGGAGTATGTACTCTCTTGTCGAAAGGAGTATGTATGTTGTGCTGAAAGGAGTGTATGTACTGCTAAGTAAAGGGGAGTATGTGTACGGTTTAAATGGAGTATGCTTACTATTCATCACATGGATGTATAAGTCATTATATTCTAAAGAGTCGAGGAGAGAAGAAAGAGGTACTATTTGCACGACTCGTTTGAATGTTTTAACAAGAAATACCACACGGAAGTATACGTAATTACGGGAGTATCAAGTATGTATGCCAATCTTCAAAGGTCAAATACTGAAGACTTCAAATTACAAATGACTCTTTCCAAACATATAAGTTAACTTTAACAGCGGCTAGCATTCTTAATAAAAATTTAGAAAGAAGTATCTTCATACGATATGGCTCAAATTATTGGATTATATTTCAATCTATTTACACAGTATACTATGGCCCTGTTTGGGAGAGCTGTGCTTCAGTTTTGGACCAAAAGCTCCTCCAAACAGCATGGCTGCAAAGCAACTGAGAAGCTAAGCCACAGCAGAAGCACCCCCAAAAGCTACAACCGCTGAGAAGGAGCTTTTCAGCTGTGGCTTTGCTTGACCGTCTCCCATCTCGCTCACTCCACCTCCCCGACCTTCGCCACCCTGCCTCGCCACCTCCACGCCATCTCTCCACCCGTTCACATCGCAGCCGCTAGGTTCTCGCCTCCTGCTCGATTGCCCCTCAAAAGCTACAAGAAGAAGAAGCCAGGTTTGTTAAGCGGCATAACAAAAAGCCATTGTAAATAGCTACATTGCTAGCTAATTTGACCAAACAAACCAAAAGCGACTTTTTAGCCCAGCCGTAGCCCCCCAAACAGGCCTTATATATCCTGAAGGAAATGCACATACAACCAAAGAGAGAGAGAGATGGAAGTCCGGTGCCCATGGAACACAACCATAATGTCAGAATAGGGGTGCGGCTCTCATTCCGGTATGTACAGTGCCAGATCTACGGGTGCTTTAGGGCCTGTTTGGGGGAGCTGTGGGCAATTTGAAAGTCGCTTTTGTTTTGTGAAATGTAAAGTAGTCAGAGTTGGCGGTTGTGGCTTTTCTTGTTATGCTGTTTGGCAAACTGGTTGCTGTAGCTGTAGCTTTTGAGGGCTAACCGAAATGGAAGGTAGCAACATAGCGAAGTACAATGGCGTCCGAGTGGGGAGGTGACATGGAGGCAACGACGCGAGGTGGCAAAGGTCGGGAAGGCGAAGCGAGCGAGTTAGGAGGTGTTCAAGCGAAGCCATAGCTAAAAAGCTCCTCCTCAGCAGCTGCAGCTTTTGAGGGTGCTTCTGCTGTGGCTTAGCTTCCCAGCTGCTTTGCAGCCATGCTGTTTGGGGGAGCTTTTGGCTCAAATCTGAAGCACAGCTCTCCCAAACAGCCCCTTAGATTGGCTACCTCCACAAGAACACATCGGATAATTGTAGCATATCATTATTATATTGCCATATTACAGATCTCACGTTCAAAATTCAGATCGATTTCGTACTAGTACTAGACTTGCAAAGTGGTATATATGTCACTACTACAGAAAGACTTATATTAGACGCCTCATTACATACGGTTTGAAAAACTCGTCTGTGCTAAAGAACATCACTGACTTAATCAACTCAATACAATGACTTAATCAACTCTATAGTTCAAAAAGCATGACTGCCAATGATATTCTCATTCAGGGATGAGGATAAAGTGGAATCGATAAATCAGAGCTTAACAGCGTTCATGACGAACTGTGGAATGAAATGGATTTTACCTTAAAATCCATCAATATTATAATAAGAAAGAGATGAAAGTGCTACAAAACTTCATATTTTAAGACGATCCTGATCAAACAAGTTGTTGCCTCGATGCATCTAGGAAGTTTAGATATTCAATTACTAAATCTATAACTTGGTTGCGCCTTGTAAATTTCGTTGCAGAAATACCTAAGTAGAAGAAAATTTCGAACAACAGATACTAATGGTGGAAGTTCTGGTAGAGGATCACAGACGGTTCTACTCATAAACCGTCTGTGATGTTTCTGTATCACAGGTGATTCTACTTGAACACCGTCTGTGTACTCATCACAGACGGTTATAATGTAGAACCGCCTGTGATGAAAATTTTCACAGACGGTTCGAAAATCGTCTATGATGTACCCTTACATCACTGACACATTGTTAGTGACGGTTCATAAAACCGTCTGAGATGACGATTTTGAACCGTCTGAGATGATGTTCTGTAGTAGTGTGTGGAGTATATAAACACCACGGATAAGTGCAGCATATCAACACAATTAGTACTAGATGTCATGTTCAGAATTCAGATTACGGATTTGTATTAGACTTGCAAAGTGGTATGGAGTATATAAAAAGAAGTAGAATGTATACATGAAAAAGGTAATATACTTCTCTGGAAACGGCGGATGGCATCCCGCATATTAACTACCTTATATTGGAAGAGAATATGCCTCCCAGGGCCTCCACGTCGCCGTATTTACGAGCAGGCCCCTCGCGGCTTTCGAAATCGCGCTGGACTCCCAAGCGACCTTGCATGTGAGCCCAATCGAGCGCCGCCGTACGAGTCTCCGTTGCCCAGCCGTCCGTCTTCTCCGTTTGTGCCAATCGGTCCGTCCACGTGTCCCGAGCCGCGACCCTTAAAGTGCCACGAAATCGCCCTCTGCGGAGCCCTCGAGGACCAGCTCCCCTTTTCCCCGCCGTCCTCGTGGTGCTCCCTACCCGTTCCCCTCGCAAGGATCGCCGCCCCCGCGGCCCCGCCCCGCTCTCTCGCCCTCGCCTCCTCAGCTATGCCCGCCGAACTCCTAGGTCTTACCCCTCCCGCTCTCGGCTCCTCCGGCCACGCTCGGCCTCATCGCACCGCTTCCCATCGTCTGTGCGCGCGCTGCCGCCCTTTTGCCCCAGCCCCTCCCATTCCCCTCGCAGAAGTCTCTGTTCGGGACATGCTGCCCGTCTTCATCCCCGGCGTCATCCATGTCTTTCCTCCTTTCCAATTCATGTAGTTTGTTGAGTTCTGGTAGCAGTTTTTTTTGCCCATCGTGGGTGTTGAAGGGAGCTTGATGTATGTAGGTTTTCATGAATTGATGTTTGGTTTGCACAGATCTGCAGGTTGCTCAAGATGTTGGAGGAGCTACTCATATTCGCACGACGATATCAACCGCATCCTCAGCCTCAAGGCATCCAGCATCTCCTTCAACGACTCCGCATGCCGCTGCTTTGGCTACATGGTCTCCAGGTACGTCTACATCATCGACGACGACTGCTTTGTGGGTGCTCCCGTCCTATCGGCCTCCCCCCGCTCCCCTGTGATCTTAGATCTGTCTGTGTATTGCTGTGATTTGGTGCAGATAGGCTGGATCTTGGTCTAATTTGGCTTGATTTCTATCCGTTTTAATCGCTATGCTCCACACATCATTTCCTGTTTCAGTCGGTAGTAACAGCCAATTCGATTAATCCTTGCCGGCTTCCATCCGAGGCGTCACGTTAACAAACAACGCCATCATCCGTGAGCATTTGCTCTTGCCAAGCTCTTTCTTGAGAAGAGGAGGAGGTACGTGCAACATTTTGCTTATGACGAATTAGAACACTCCTCAAAACCACTGTTCTTTTACATTCACAAAAACATATATATTCATTGCTTTCTGCAGGCTACCTTCTTCAAGTCACTGTCAGGGTTAGGTCTCGGTATGATATTCAGCTGTTCACAAACATGCATGTTACGATCTCTACGTTTAGTTGATGATTAACCATGCATGGATGTTTGTTTTCCAATGGCAGGATTGTCAACGAAGTCAAAGAACTGACTCACGGATATCCTTAGTAAGATCTGCATGTGTCCTCCCTTTGGTTAATTTTCACATTACGTATCAACAGTTTATATTCAACTTCTGGTTCATTACGATTTGGTGCCTCGAGCACGCATGTAAGTTCTCATGCCATATGATTTTCCATCAACTGTCATAACTAGCAAATCCAATCCGTTCCTACTATTCTGTTCCTTTGTTTGGGAACACCACTTGTATTATTTTGTATGTATGGCAGCTGATCTATTAACCTATATGATCGATCTTCAGATGAAAGTTTAACAGCTGGTAAAAGTGCAGAGCTCCATCAGGGGTGTCCACTCCAATCAAGTGGTAAGGAAGGTAAATTGGTTCCTGTGAAATTCTATGCTGGCAAACCTATTGGGAATTTTATTCGTTTGCATATGTTCTCTTTCAACCAAGGCTATTGATTCATTTTGTGCAATTAGGCAGGTTGGTTCGCAAGTTTAAAACCGTTCTTCTCTAGATGCTTCTAACTGGTCATTGTATTGGTTAGGCCATATTATTTGTATTTTCAGCATGATGCTAGGCTTGATCAAGCAATTACATTATCTTTGTTGCTCCATGATTACCGTCACTGGTGCCTATGTTGTTCCGAGGAGCTAGGCTCATCATCTCCACTCAGATAAGCCTCCTGGTTTCCTTTCCTTTTTATACACATCTGAGCCAATTATATGATTCTTAAATAGTATGTGCAATTCTAAGCTAGCAAAGGTATTACTTCATAATGTTTTGATAGCAAAAATAGTTGCTTTATCAGCTGAATGGTGCACACCCAATGCCGCCTTGCTGACTATTGCTGAGGTTCGTTGTTAATTTGTAGCTGAAGTGGCATTTGAGTTAGCTTCCACTGGTTTTTTGTTTGGCTAGGGTATGTCATTGGAGCTGACTTAATATTTTTTCTTGAGGATTGGATGGATATGTGATTACTCTACTAAATAATGCAGTTGAATATGCATGTCCCATGAGTTAGACTGAACAAATGCTTTGTGTGAAATCTTTTAACAAGATATGGACAAGAACACCAATAGAAGTCGGAGTTGTCAAATTGACTCTAAACTTTGATCAAAGATTAAAGACATGGATCCAACATATCTCATGTTCTGAGATATGCCCATATCTAACGTGTTCAATTCTGAATGGGCGACGTGAGATAGACTCGAATTTCCATCACCATGTTTTAGTTTTTGTTGTGCCTTGTGAATGCAAAGCCAACTCACCAATGATCTCTGATTAATAAGAACTACATGACTTGCTGTTTTTTTAAAGATGCTAACACCATACTCAATGTGAGATTAAATTGATGAGCATAGTTCATCCCTGTAGTGGCCATTTTAGATGCTAATCTATATATGAGATCTTCCTCTATCTTCCTTTACTATAATAGACCAGTCCACATTATTGATTCTATGTCGGCTATTTTCAACGTGGACTGCCATTATATAACTTCTCATACCTCATTCGTATTGTTGTTGATTACAAATTTACGTGTTTGAGAATGCTTTTATGTATGTGCCTGCATGAATGGCCAACTATTTCATGCAGATTTTCACTCTTCTTCTGTAGGATATATTTCTATAGGCTTCGAAGCATGAGATATGTTTTATTTTCCTATGCATGGAAAATTGGAATACTTCTCAGGCTTAAGGATGCTTATGGTACACAGAGCAATTAAGCTAAAATCCTGCCTATCTGTTTCGAAAAGTTAGATTACGCATGGAGTTATTTGGTCCATTAAGCTATTTCCAAGTATGAGGTTCATATTTTCTTTAGGTTTGTTTGCTACATGTATGACCATGGCCACTGATACAGGCTTTGGAGGCGTCCTTGGACACTGCACGACCATCCAATCTTCAGTGATACAAGCTAATTGATTAGCAAGGTATGCTATATTTGATCCCTTTTTGTATGTGTACACGAAAGACAGCTAAAACATCTTATATATGCATGCCATTGGGAACCTATTTTTGAACTCCTTTATTATTAGATTAACTGATATTCTCACTTTGATGTACTTCTTAATTTTACATGTAGTCTTAGAAGACAGTTTGATGTCTGCTCAACATGTATGCTATATCCACCACTGTGTCCAATAGTTACAGCACACAATGTTGGATGCCAACATCTTCAATGTTGACTTGCTCCAAATATAAGGCCTCAGTTTTTAGATTGCATATATTAGCTTATTTGAGGTACAATTCAGTTTATGCAAGGCATACGGGTACATGTTGGATGCCAACATCTTTAATGTTGTCTTGCTCCAAATATGAGGCCTCAGTTTTTAGATTGCGTATATTAGCTTATTTCAGGTACAATTAAGTTTATGCAAGGCATACGAGTAGCATATTTAGGTATAGTTGTTCTATCTTACAAAGCAGAACACATACGCACCATTATACATGCCTTTTTTCAGAGCCAACTGAGTTGGGAAATTCAGTATAATATTTTGTTAGAGCAACTTCTGATGTGATCCTACCTGAGGCTTGGTTTACTGAAATGATTAGACTATATATCTGTTTTCATTTGTAAGCATATTATTCCAATTCTTTGGTTTCCATTTTGTTTATATCACAATGTTTCCAATGTCGTAGCCCTTTCATATCAGGTTGATAGATCGTGTATAACTTTTAATAGCGATACAAAGCAGATTAGTTTAGGACGCTTAGTTTATTTTCACACTTCCATTTTTTAACTTGCCTTGGCATGTCAACACTAACATATATATGCTTTTCCTGTCTGTAAGCATGTCTCAAAGGACCATATCTTTTGTCTGCCCAAAGAGGTTAAACTACACTATCTGCCCAACCATGATCTATCCATGTGACTTTCTATGCATAGAGAATAGCTATAATCGGTTGATCCACTGTTTGTCTATGAATATTTTAAATTTCTTCCATGCACACTGTCTATAAATATTATAAATTCCTTGCATGCACATCCTGTCGGACATGTTATTAGGATACTAGATAAACTCGAATTCATCTGAAACAATTGTTTCTCTAGAATATACAGGGCATACACTGTATCCAGAACCAGTTTATTTCCTACATGATACTTTTTTATGGGGTTGCAACAACTCCCCGCATAATATGCTTATAGCAATATTATGTTCCTTTGCAGATACTGACAGATTGCCCGCACAAGTTATAACGTACCAATCGAAAATTGTTTGCTATCAATTTCGGTGTAGCAGCGTAGCGCGCGATCCATACTAGTACAATTAATGATGCCACAAAGCTCTTGCCATGGAGATGTCAACACATCAGAAAGAACTGCAGATGCGAACAATTCTAGCGGCCATCCCTTAGAGCACTGTTGATGAAGCCATCTGCCTCAATATTTTCATGTTGGATGGTAAAATCAAAGCCATCATAAATACACATGTCTACCTCCACAAGAACATTGAATTAATAATTTGTGCTGGTCGCAGTTCTTTGGCGACTATACAGCTCCTCTTGGATCTGCTCTGATGTTGGCATGAAGCCAAGAAGATGCATACTGGCTACTCGGATATTACTTGTGATGATCAAGGAGTATATAGCTCAGTGCTTACTCAGAAATATACCTTCAGCGGGTGACGTCAACTTGGTGCTTAACTCCAGGTGCATGGGGTGGTAGCGCCGTCAGATGATGGATTATTGAGAGGCGCATCATGGTTGCAGTTCGTCAAAATCACAGTGAGCTTTCTATGCATAGAGAAAATTGAAGTAGATGTATATGATGATTATACCCATACCATTGGAATCATCATGAGTGTTAAGGCGAAGATCTATTATCTCGTCATGGCTCGCGGAGGCAGCGAGTTGCCCTCGATTGAAGCGTGGAGGTCGGCTTGTTGCCGATCAACCATGATGATCTGTGGTGTGCCATCCTTACAACGACACCTAATTGTGTCACTCGTCGAGATCACGAGTCGCGGCTGCGGCGGCGATCCGCATGCTCCCCTGAGCCGAATGAAAAAGACGTGATTGAGAGAGAGAGAGAGAGAGGGTTTCAAAAGGAATCAAATTCCGGTAATATAGGAACAGTTATTCGTCGGATTTTATGAGCAAACCCGGTAGCATCAGCTCCAAACAACCATTAAGACGATGGAGAGAGAGTGTATATATATATATATATATATATCACTTTGAGTACACTTATACACTAATTATAAGATACTTCAACATGAGTCACATGAAAAAAAAATTGCAAGGGAGTCCAAAGTTTTTAGTGTATTTTGCAAATACCTTTATATACGCACATAAAAGGGAGTGTCTAAAAAAATATACATACCATCTAGATAGTCTTATATATTTGTGTACCACACGTACATATCATTCGTTTCGCGAGATACTCCCTACGTTGTTAGATACGGTGTGTCTAATCTCTAGTTGTCCGATACCTGAGAGCATAAATTCATTCATCTATACTTGTAGACATGATTCAGTGCAAAATTGGCATAGAAATTATATCTGGCAATATGTTTATGTATATGTCGATTTTCCATGCATTGAATCGTGTGATTATCTTAGAATTGTTAATTGGAATTAGTTTGAAATGTTTGCTCTTAATATCACATTACTTACAGCAATATGGAGGAGAGTGAGCGTAGTTGTCTCTTTGTGAAGAGACGACTATATAGACAGTATAAAACACCATTATACGAGTTATTGTCTACGATAACACATTTTCATAACATAATTAAAAAAGATCGTAGGATGTCATAAAAATAACCTTAAGATGTCATCCATTATATTAGTTGTCTTTAATTTTGCCAAAACATGATATGGAGGAATATATATATAGATAGCAGTCGTCTCTACTACTCTGTACATGCTCTAGCAACTTGCACTTTTTTATGATCCAAAAGAATAGCAATTCCGTTTAATTTTATTCCCACAGTCATCAGGAAAATCGAACATGCCCTAAAATCTGTGTCACCATTTTTCTATCGCAAGTCCATCTTTCTCGCTCATCCAATGAAATTATTTTTCCAGAACGCCAAAATTAACTACGTACAGCAGTCGTCTGGCGGCAAGAACGGAGAATGTTTTTATTCTGAAAGCACGGCCAAAACGACTCCAATACTCATTACTTGCCGGCCTATTCTGTTATGAACTCGTGATCGTATGATGGCATGGGTGAGGAAGTGATAGCAACCTTTTGCATTAATTCTGCCCGCATGGTGACACAATCCATCCAGAAGGTTTGAGCCTCGTGCTAATCAACTGGCGTGGCAGCTCATCCCTGCAGGGTACCGGCTGCTAAGCTAACAGAACGACATTAATCAATTCGTGACATAAAAAATGATACACTAAGTACAGTAACCATTGTTGATGAGATAGCCTTGAAAAGATTTAGGAGTAGGACCTTACAATTGCTCGGTGAATTTTCTTTCGAGCTTGCGTATACACACACACTCCGTCGTCATCACTCACCGTGTTTTCGAGCACTTCCGTGCGAGCTTTCCCTTCATTATTCAGATAGGCAGGAAATTTTATACCATTCCACTGAATCAGGCATCAGCGCAGCAAACGGCAGGAAATTCCTACCCTAACCGCGTGAAAAATCTAGAGCATTTCAGCTGAAAACTCTGGTTTAATCATCCAAGATGGGCAGCATGCCATTGTCAAAACAGAAGTAGAGGAGAAAAATAATGGGCACTGCAGGGCAGGCTGCCGATTTGTTAATTTTCTCGTTTGATTTGACAGCAGAATACTACCAGTAGCATACTGCATGCAGGAAGGACTCACAGCCTTTTGATCCGTTATAGGACACGTATTAATTTATTCGACACGATAAGCTTCAGAGAATCAGAGTCCACGGCTTGCCGAGCAATCAAATCTTACCGATGGTCAGCAGCTCGATCGCGAAGCACTGCAAACGCGACGGGGTAAAATCCCGAGCAGAAAATTAGGCGATCAGCACCGAAATCATGAGAGCGACGTTGACATCTCGTACCGCTCGTGGAATGAAATCAATGTAGCCAACCGGTGGCCGCTCAGGTCTAGATCAAGCAAATTGGTGTCAATTTATCCAGACAAGCTATTTAAGTTATACCCATGATTCTCTCTGGTCTATTGCAATTTGCAACCATTGCTGAAACGCAGAATCTTCTGAAAACTGTAGGCCATTAGATAGCTAGCTATACAGGAGACGATATTCCTATAGACGCTGAGCTGGGCGGGTAACCGATTGATGGCAAGTATCCAGAAACGAAGTAAACACGGACGTCATCGATAACCTGATGCAGAGTCACAAGAGATTCGTATAAAATAAGGGTCGTGTCGTTGCTCGCGGCAAGTTCTTGCATATTCTTATGCAGGCACAAATTTACCGGGTCAAACGTGGCAAATAAGCCTTGAAATTGAATAGTATTTCGCACCTCCATATTTGACCAAGCATGCACGCACCACCCATATGATCACGTTCTCCCAGACCCCGAAAAACGACTCAACAAATAGCGAGACAGGAAGAAATCACAAGCAGCTTAATTGAGCTTGTAGTATATCCTCTTTAAAAGCAGTTCTTGTTGACAGAAGAAATTCATAGAAGGTATGCAAGAAACGATGTTCTGCGGCACGGGCAGCTTCAAGGACGTCGACAAGCAGGACGCGTGCGGTGCCGGCAGCGTCAAGACGCCGGCCGTCAAAGAGAAGAAGGCGCCGGACGCCAAGGAGAAGAAGAAGAAGACCGGCAAGAAGGAGAACCCGTACGCGTCGCGCGGCCTCGACAAGTTCTCCACCGTGGTCGCCGAGCTCGAGTCCCGTCGGGAGAAGATCCTGCGCCGCGTCGGCCCGGTCGGCGGCGACCACGTCATGGTCCGGTTCGTGCAGTCCGAGGCCAAAGACTGGATGCCCATCGTCGTCAAGCTCCCGCCGGAAAAGCAGCAGCAGGCTGCAGACGCCAAGAAGTGCAAGCCGGCCGCGCCGACGTCAAAGCCGTCGACGCCACCGACGGAGCCTGCCAGCCCCAGAGGAGACATCAAGCCCGCCGCTGCGGCTAAGGTGACGGCGGTCGCTGCAGTGAAGGTGACGGCAGTCGCTGCGGCGACAGCGAAGAAGAAAGCCGCCGGCGAGAGGTGGTCGTGGGGGAAGAAGGTGAGCCCGCACCACTACATGCCGTTCGTCGCGGTGTTGATGCTGGTGAGCCTGGTGGTGTTCGGGAGGGTGTTCGCCATCTGCTGCACCTCCATTTGGTGGTACCTCGTGCCGATCTTGAGCGGCTCTAATGGCGGGGAGGAAGGGCAGGGCGTGAGGAGAGCCGTGGCGAATGTCGGCAAGGATCTTGTCAGCAAGAAGGCGAGTGACAAGAAAATCGGTGAGAAACTTGTGGCGCCATTGCCTCCTGCGCATGGCAAGAAGGGTAGCTCTGGAGCCCACGAGGCGATCTCACCTAGAAGCCATGCACATGTGAAGAAAGGGTAAATCGCATGGATTTACCACACAGAAGAACAGGTCTTTTTGTAAATTTGTATAGTAGGTTGTCAGAAAGATCAAGTTTTCCCGGTTATCTTTCCTTCCGTTTTTTAGTTTGATTTATTCTTTTTCCCAAAAGAACTGATTGTAACTGTAGCGTTCATCAGCCCCTCCATGTGTGGCTACTAAAAAAGTGTTCACAAAGCTTTAAAAAATCCGACAATTAACTTTTGTTCATGGTATAGTGCACACAAAGTTCATTGTTTATTTTCATCTCCTGTCCTCTTCATTACGAATTCTGGTCAATTTCGGACAGTAACGATTCGTCGGTACGATGTGGAAGTGTGTCGCTTTCTGTACCAATCCACCTCGATTTTTGGTATAAATCCGTCCATAAAGAACTTTTAGATTCAGGCGTGTGCATCAGCGTCATAGAGGACAATGAACTTCTAGATATTTGAAAACCTACTTGTGCTTCACATTCTACTATTCTAGGAGAAGATTCATTGCAAAATGGACTTATGCACCGGCCCCGACACCGTCCCATCAAAAAATCCGACTAACACTGGTAGCCAGTTATGCTTGCCATGTGCAAGCTTATCCATCCCAGTTCCTCTCATTCAGGATAATAAAAACAGTTTGGTCTCGATATATCCTACAATATTTGAAACGTAACTGCAGATTTTAGAAGCTAACATTGTGAATTTGTGATTGATAACATAAGTCGATGTGCCAATGATGAAATTCTTTCATGAGCAAAACTAGTTTTGTTATGCTTTCTGGGTATCAACCAGAACACCCATTAGTAGTAATAACTAATAACTACAAATCGGTAACTAAACCAGAACGAATTTGCTGTTAGACTAACGAGAACTAAAAGGAGAAAGAAAACTTCAAACCTGAGAAAGAAACGTCACAATGGTTCAATACAACAATTTCCCCTCCTTACAAAATGTAATATCAGGATCATATCATGCCTTTGTGCTATCAATCCTGAATCACAATGGAAAGAATAAGTGTTAGAAAATGTTAAGAAGAGCAAAGCAATACAGAAAACGGATGCAACATACAGGGCCAGAGGAATAAATAAATACAATTGACAAGAACTCAAAAGGAATGCCCACTACCCATTATACTAACCAATAATTCAAAAGAATTAAATTATGGATAATTAATAAAACGGACCAAAATTGTTAATTGGATGCAGGGGTGGTAGTTTCACTCGAAGCGATGATTAACTCCAGAGATTTCTTCTAATAGGGGTGGGGGCAGTGGCAAATTGTCCCCGATAGCTAAATGGGGATGTGGTAGATATTGCACCCCATTCTCCTACCCTGTTAAATTACCATCAAGATACATGTATGAACGTAAATGTTAGTCTATTGCCTAATAAATACAGGTATATTCCACATGTATCTACACATATCCAATTTGAAGCCCACCCATGCAGATGATTTTAAAAAACACTATCTGATGGTAGATTGGCACTTGGCAGGTATCATGCAGGAATGTTTCACTGAAACATGAAGTTGTACACACACCACATCAGAGTTAGAACTTTTGGTGTAAGACTTGACATAGAAACCTACCCTCAGTCTCTTCCTATGATCTGATTCAATTCGCGAGGTGTAATGTTTCTTCCTTGCATGAAACGATGTATCTCTTTCTTCTAAAGTGCTCCGAACAGGCTCGTATTGTGCATTACTAAAGAAGCCTTCACGGTCCCAAGTCACTTCATAGTCTACTTTCAACCATGATCCTTTCTGTAAAAACAAAATGAATGAATCAGCTTTCATTACGTTTTCTAAAATATAAAATACAAACAATTATTATACACTGATTGAACTCACTCTGGCACAGAAGGTATTGTACATATGTGTGTCTATCCATATGCAAACAAATTGGCACTTGTCACTTCAATTGTGTGTGAAGGTACAATACAAGGTGGTTCTGGGCAAAGGCTGCCTCAGTTACCACTTACCAGAGCTGTCATGGTGTGCAAGGAAATGAACAAATCCTACCAACGGTCGTGGTCCTGAATCCTCATAGATGCCATGCACTTCTAAAAAATTCTTATAAACATTATGTATTTTATGCTTTAGTAACGTTGTTGTCTTCATTCCTAGCTAATTTGGTGATGTCTGTACCCTATTGACCAGACCACCATAAATATGTAACAAAGTAATACAGGTAGATAATATCTAAACACTCCTAGAGATGAAGATTTCACACATGAGAAGGGCACATGAAGAACTCATAATACACAGCATCCATACATGATCACTGCCAGTAGGCAATACTAAAACACATGCTGCACAGTTGTAAATATAGTGAAGTAAATGTTGTTATGTTACTGTGTTAGGTGTACTAATAGGAGCGGAGGTCTAAGAAACAACAGGTAACTGAATATGCAAATCTTACCTTCTCTAATGAACGTCCACATAATGCCTTCATTGCATTGTAGAAGTCATCGTAACTCTCAAATTGCACCCACACCTTGCAAGTGAGTCCAGATAAGAGCCCCTTATTAGTCCCATCTTCCTTTGCTCCTAGTTCATCATCGCTAGAAATATTTAGGTTCCTGTCAATTGGATGGAAGAATGCCAAAGAAAAGGATAGTGTAAAATAAGTTTCCACAGGAAAAAAAAAAGGCAGTGCAGAACCAAGCATCAACACAGTGCAAATATTTAGAAAGTAATATATAATGTAGCATTTTTTAATTTGGATTTGAACTATTTTCCCCACCCAAACAACAAAGAAACAATGTCGATAGTTGATTTCTCTTCAAATACTGATATCTACTGTGCACAGACACCCAACCCACAAGATCCAAGGACTGGGATTGTTCAGATTAGCTCACCACAGTAATCTGAAGCCGCAGACTCTTGAACCTTCCGATACAGAGTTCAGGAAAAAAATATAAAAACCATCCCATCCCATCTCCCTGCACTGCCAGTTGTCCACTTCCCAAACACTATAACTGTTTTTGTACTTTTTTAAAGAAACATAAAAAAAGGCTTTTTGTGTGACATGGACTCCACGTGCACAATAACTAGTACTAATAAGGAAAAAGTCCATTTGACACCCCCCCCCCCCTTCTTCAACTATTGTGAAAGTTCATATTTCAACCTCGAACTACAAAGCCAGGCAACCGACCCCCCTCAACAACCGATACCATATATTAAACCCTGAGGCCATCCCACCCTTGTTTTGCTTCGAGGTGGCACTGACATGGAGGTGGTTTTGACATGTAAGCGTATTTTAGGATGACATGGCAGCCCTGTCAGCATGGTCATCAAATAAATTAGAAAAATATAGCAAGGGCCCACCCATCAGCTCATTGTTCTCTCCTTTTATCTTCTCTTCTCTATCTTTACCAACCGCCATGGCTGCATCCTTCTCTTCCTCTCTCTCTCTTTTTTGAAGTCCTTTTCCTCTTCTTCTTCCTCTATTCCTTCTCTCCCCCTCATCAGCCATAAACGAGCAGTACCGCTGCCGCCACCCCAAGGTTCGATCTTTCAGGGCTCCGGTGAACTCGCATTCCTTCTTGTTCGCTTCCTCAACTCACTGCAGCAGCTCGATAGCTCAACGGCGTGAGCTCCTGTAGGAACGACGAGCATGGACCCCAGTAGTGCAGTTTCAGCAGCTGTGCAGTCCAGTGGAGCAACCTCTCCTCTCACTTCCAGAGTTCAGACTTCCAGCGTGGCGCGCTGGTCACCAAGGTAGTGCGGCAGCGGTGAGCACGGAACGGCGTTCAGGGCTGCGGCCGAGCGGGCACGGTGTGAGCAAAGGGAGGCACGCGGTGACGACGTGAGACAGTGGGGTAGCACCAGAGTTAGATAAGGAGAGCGTTAGTGGCGGTGTGATTGGAAAATGGGGGAAAATTGAGAGAGATGGAGAGGATTTGAGAGGAGAGAGAAGGGGGATTTGGAGGACAGTGAATTAGTAGAGGGTGAGGGGGAGAGACGAGGAAGAAGAAGATTTTAGGGGTTGACATTTTTTATCTTCCTTGTGACGTGGCAGCCGATGTGTTTGGTGAGTTGGCATCCATGTCAGCAAACTTGTCCATGTAGACACCACATTGGTGAAACCAGGGTGGATTAGCTGCGAGGGGGAGATTAGCACGGTATTGATAGTTCAGGGGTTTGGTTACCCATTTTTGAAGTTGAAGGTTGAAATTTAGACTTTCGCAATAGTTGAGGAGGGTTGAATGGACTTTTTCCTACTAATAAAGAGAGTTTCTTAAGATCTATTTTTTCGCATTTCAATTCCCAAGCCTCTTTATTGTTTGCTAAGAAAAGGCTTCTTTATTATAAATTCAGAGTATTAAGAATATAGTCACCTACCCGATAGTCACTAGAATAAGAAACCTGACGACGTGTGAAGTTTAATTGATAGCTTGCAGACTCAGATCATACATTTTATAATCAAATAGGAAGCAACATGAGAGAAAAGAAGCTTATACATGGACAGAATCATATTAGAAAACACATATTGAGGAACATTCCAGTGATACTGATTTCTTTCTATGTGTATATCAGGTTAAATAGCTACGTGTGCATTTCAGGAACAAGGAAGGCTCGCGAGAACAAATATGGTTCCACAACCAAATCAGAAACCACCGAGATGAACAAAGTTGAATCAAACAATGGTGCTCTGGTTTTCTATTAAAGGTCTAAGGTACCGCATGTCTAGTTAGTTTAGGTGTTTATAGGCTTTAGCAGATTCTAGTTTTTGTGGCACTAATTCTTTCGGCTTGTATATTTGTAGCCCAATGGTGCAAAAGCATATAATGAACCAAACAAACGTCAGAAACACCAGAATGCACCTTATTTTACCAAGCGCCGAGAAGATAGTGTGCGTGACCAGCGTGGACGCTTTCGACGATATCCTCGTCTCCGCAAACCATCTGGACGGCACACCACGTACAACAATCGTATCCGGCCTTTTTGCTATCTTCCTCACCGGATTCCCTGAAACCAGCAAAAGCAAACATCAATCCAAACTCCACCTAGCAGCTTATCAAACCATGAACAGCCAATACAAGAACCAGTCCATACTGCTACTACGGAGCTCAGAGGCGTAGAAATCCTCCCACGACTTCTTCATCGCCCTGAAGTCATCAGAGCGCGGGATCTCGACGCTCATCCGGAACTTAACCCCCTCGAGGTTGAGCTCGATCCCGGCCAGCTTCTCCACCAGGGAGCTCCGCCACTGGAAGTACTTCTCCTCCTCCTGCTCTCGGGTGATCTCCTCGGCCTCGTCATCGCCCTTGCTGCGGGGGCGGAGGGAGGATAGATCGCGGACGTGGAGGATGCCGGAGGCGACGGGTTCGCCGCGGCGGCGCTTCTGCAGGTCGGGGATGCGGCTGACGGAGAGGTCGGAGTCTGGGAGGAGGGTGAGGGAGAGGGGCGGGTCTCGGAGGAAGGCGAGGAGGGCGGACTTGAGCTGCCACTCGTCGACGGGGCGGACCGCGAGGTCGGCCCGGAAGAAGGTGAGGAGCAGCTTGAGGCGCGGGGCGAGGGAGAGTCCGCTCGGGAGGGGAAACGGCTCGGTTGGCCGGAGGGCGACGGCGGACATGGTGGTGGGAGGGTGGGGAGACTGGAGACGGCGCCGGGGAAGAGGGGCGGACTCGAGGGGAAGCGGTTCCGCACTTCCGCACTTCAGCTGCGTGGAGCCGGGGAGACTCACTAGAGATTGGAGAACCCGATGCACGGGGCAGCGCGCTGAGGATCGTGAGATGGAAAATCAACGTTTGGGATTGTGATTGAATCATAGCCATCGGTTGGGAGGAGCTTTCAAATCTCGTTTTTGCTCGACATATTGGAGGTAGCCAGAGATCAAAATTTCGCTGAGATCTCGGAATTTTAGATAAATTCTGGATGAAACACAAAAACGGAATTTCAAATCCGTTTTTTTTTCACCGGGAAATCCGAGATCTCAGCGAGATTTGCCGAAATCTTGGCCAAAATGCACCGAGCGAAATCTGGTTCAAACGAATTCAAAAAAATTGAAAATTTTTGTGCATATTTTTGACACATTAATAATGTTATCATAAAATTTTTAGATTGATATCAAGCCTGAGGAATTTTTAAAAATTCGAACATTGCTACTGTCCTGGTAAAACGCTAACCGACAAATTTTAACCGAATGAAAAATAGAACAAACGAGGTTATAACTTTTGAAACTTTTTGTACATAGTTTGGACATATCACTAATATTCCCATAAAATTTTCAAGTGATGATCAAACTTCATGAATTTTTAAAAATTCGGATAGTGCTACTGTCCTGTTAAAAGCCTTACACGCAAACTTTAATAAAATGAAAATTAGTTCAAATCATGTTAGAAACTTTTTAAAAAAATTGGGATGGTCCCGATGTATTATTAATGTTTCTATGAAAACTTTAGATGATGATCAAGCTTCAAGAATTTTCAAAAATTATGACAGTTCTATGCCCTGGTAAAAGTATGATAATCAATACATAGATTTGCTTTAGCAATTAAAAAGGTTTTAGAAATTTTGAAAATTTTACAAAAGGGTGCTAAGAAAATGCTTAAGATCTCATAAAAATTTTGAATCATGATCATACTCTAGTGAATTTATAAAATTCTTACAAGGAACTGTACCATTTTTGTTCTCTCTCCTTTTTATTTTGAAATATAACAAATGAAATTCAATTCTTACATAGATTTTATTGAGCAAACAAATTTTTTTGATTTTTTTAATTTTAAAAAATGGTACTGAGGCAATTATTAAGCTCTCATAAAATTTTTGGATCATTATCACACTCAAGCAAATTTAAAAAAATCTAACAAGGTTACTGTCTCAATTATGTTCATTATGTTTTTAATTTTTTAAAGATAACAAATGAAGTTCAATTATTTTGAAAATTCTTATGTATGATACAACACTACTAAAGATACTATCATAAATTATTCGAATAATGATCAAGCATGTACAATTTTATAAAAATTTAAAACTGTTTCTGCTAAAATTTCAAAATGTCTCAAAAATTTGGTTTTTCAATAAATTTTCATGAAAGATGACTTTCTTAAGGGTTATTTGACCAAATCCGGCCATAAAAAGTCAAAGAAAACTCGAGATTTGGCGAAATATCAATGAAATTTCTGAGATTACTGTAGCAACTTGAAAAAATTATTTTTTTACTCGATCGGGATTTTGGATCCCGTCCCTCACTAGAATCTAAGATCTTGTGAAATTTCGCCAAGATTTTAATCCTTGGTTGGGAGTAAGAAAGAATCCTAGAAAGAAGATATAACTGATCCAATTCAAATACAGCTCTAATAAAAAAATCACTTCGAATTTATAAATTGAAATTTGGTAGTTTGGTAATAAAACTTGGAAATTTAAATTTACATATATTGGAACATATATAATTCGTACTTTATATTTAAATCAAAGGATAAGAAAAGAATATCTAAACACCCCATTAATGCAAAAAAAATCATGGATTTCTTTTTCCACAATTTTTTCCCAAAAGGTACAAATACCTCTATTTATCCCTCCCTTTCCTCACTTTATTTTATTATTTTCTTGAATTATCATATTTGTGAATTTTTCATTCTGAATAAAAACAAAATTTATATTTTTAACTTAGGATGGAATTAAGAAAACAATCGCTAATTTCCTTTTATTTCTATACTTTTGTTATTTTGTGTTGTTATTTTTTATTTAGTTTCGAATTTCATGTTTTAATATAGAGTTCGTATGAAAATCAGATGACTAATTTCTTTTTTTATTCCAAATTTATGTTAAGTTTCATTGTTTCGAATTAGTATATAAATCCTAATCCTAATTTTTATCTAGTTTTTATTTTGAATTTTAGCTATATAAAGGTTTTAATCTGGAGTTCATATGAAAGTAAAATAACTGATTTTTTATTTAGATTTTCCGTTATTTTATATTGTACTTGATATTGACTCTTTCTTCCGATCTAAGACGTTAATTTTATTTAATTTTGAATAATAATTTTATATTAGAATTGATATACAAATTCAACTACTAATTTTTATGTAATTTTTATTCCGAATTTTAGCTGCGTACGGGTTTTAGCTTGGAGTTTGTATGGAAATTAAATGGATAATTTCCTTTTTTTTTGAATTTCTGCTATTTCTTTTTCATATTTAGCATTGGCTCTCTTTTTTTAATCTAAACCGTTATAACTCTTTTATGCTTGATAGACTGTTAGATGTTTTTCTTTAAATAATAACATCTAATAGCTATTATAGTTCAACTTAGTTAGAGTCTACCAAATTAAGGATCAGATGTTTTTTAATTTTTTATGTGAATTTCTAGCATATCTATCTTTTTTTCTCAGCAACTCTAAGTAAGCTTTTAGTATATAATAGATTTTGCGTACAAAAAATAATCAAACAACGTACATTGACCAATCGAAGCTTATAGCCTTATAGCTACAACTTAATAGCTAGCTAGTCCTAGGAGGGCCCGATCTGAACAGGCTCCTGATGATGTCTGCCTACGGGCTGTCGCCGTCGACGGACGCCATGAGGGCTGCGCGAGGCAGTCGCTCAGGTCGTGTCGTACACCTCGCGGTGCAGGCTCCTGATGTAGCTGCACGTCTCCTTCGGAAGCTTCGCCGCCGAGGCCTGCGTGTATATACATACGCATGCCGAAACAGTAATCGTAACGAAACTTCTGCTCGTTTCGGGGAAAAAGGGAAGAAGAATGCACGTGATCGATCGATCACCTACGTACGTACTACGTACATACCCTGCTGGCATTTCTTCCGGCGAGACTCCGGCAGCACGGGCTGCAGCCGCCACACGAGCTCGGCAATCTCCTCGTCGGTGATCTGCCCCCGCCGCGTCCACATCCACTCAGACAGAGCCGTCACAGAGCAGCTCTTCTCAGATCAGCACATCTGCTCCTTCAATTCCGTCCAGACGAGGCAATGTACGTGAAATTTTTACTGTATTAGCCGGTTGCGTTTTTTTATTTTCAAAAATAGTCTTCGTGAAGTAGAAATTGCAAAAGTAGTCCCGTCGTACGAGTGTGTCGCGATTCCTGTGCGCTGCTTAATTTTTCGGATTTTTTTTGTCGCCTGGGCCCACCTTGCCGCGCCTCCGGCACGCTGCTCCTGCCGAAGCCCTGAGCCCCACCAAGCCGCGCACTCCGGGCGCTGCACCATATGAATCTTGCACACATTAATTTGACTGCAGAGTGGACGTCTTGTTAACTGTGACCTTTTTCATTTTGGTAACCCACGCTATTTTTTTATATAAAAAATTCTACTTAATTTGTCTGAAAACTGGAGGTACATAGTGAATTGATTGTCGAACTTTTTACTGCTCTGGCCGACGGGAGTAAATTTTTTACGTAATTAGCCACGGATACGAAGAAATTACAGTAAATTGCAGCTGAAATTTTAAAAAAATTTGTGAAGGTTCCTGACACATTAATTATATTCCCATAAAAAATTCAGATAATTATAAGATAAGAATTTTTTAAAAATAATTCAAACATTACAGCTGTCCTGATAAAACACTGACTGGCAAGTTTGAACCGAATGAAAAATGAAACAAACCACGTTAGAAAATTTTGAAATTTTTTGTCCAAGGTTATTATGCATCACTAATGTTCCCATAAATTTTCATTTGATTATCAAGCTTTATGAATATTTAAAAATTGCACGATACTCTTGTCCGATAAAAGCCATACCAGCAAACTTCAACCAAATGAAAAATAGTACAAACCACTTTGGAAAATTTTGAAGATTTTTTTGGGTGTTCCTACTGTATCATTAATATTTCTATAAAATTTTTATATGATGATCAAGCTTCAAAGAGTTACAAAAATTCTGAAAGCATCGGTCTAGGAATCCAACGGTTGGGAGAGTGCGAATTTTTCTTTTTTTCTTCGCTTTTGCGATTTTGTTTGTGACAGAGATTAATGATTCAGCAGCAAACAAAAAAAATCAGTGGTCTAGAACTCTGCAATTTAATTTTTTTGGGGGACTCGATCCGCAGTTTTTTTATTCGCATGCGGTATAGTCGGGCGATTCCAGCGGATTGGAACCGTAGGAATCGACCAAATCCAGTAGTTCCAGTCCGCTAGAATTCGGTGTGGGCCGGCGCAGGAAAATCCGGGGCTCAAACTGCTGGAAAGCCAGTTTTTTTATATTTTTTCGGCCGCCTTTTTGTCTCTTATAAATCTGAAAAAAAGTTTAAAAAATATTTTGCCATAGGCTACAAATTTTTTAGTGTAGTAGCCCTCTGCGTATAATTTTTAGCGGAAATATGGAAATTCCAGAAATTAAGCGGACTTAGCGCGCAATATTATTTGAAGTGGTTGGGGTTGGGGCTGACGGGATTATTGTTTTGTGCGATCGTGACGCACTGGCTTTTTTGTGCGGTGAAAAATTGTACGAATAGCAAAATAATAGGTAATTTTGTCACGTTCATTTGAGAATTGTTTTCCAATTATTTTGGAAGCGGCGCGCAATATTATTTCCAGCGGTTGGAATTTTACTGTGTGTGGTAGAAAAATGTAATAGTTTTTAAATAATACATTTTTTATTCATGTTGTAAAAATATACCTTGATCTTAAAAATTTGCAAAACTATACCTTTGTCGCTATATGTTTGGGCGACAATAGTGCAAAACGCAGAAAAAGTCACTGTTATAGGGCGAGAGTACTCAGTCGCCCCACCATCGGGGATATTATTTGTCGGTTAATTATTTTGAGAAAAAAAAATAAATTTCGTTGTTCGTCGTTCTCTTTCGGTGTACGATAAATTTGATGACAAATCATACTTACCTCTGTCTACTTGGGACTAGGAAATCCAGATCTATCAAGCAAATAAACCTTACTGACCAGTGGAAATGAATAGCTGATGAATTAGGATATAAGTACACCGATCCAAGTACCCCAAATAGTACTAAAGAATGCAGAATCGAATACTTGTGAGTTATATAACATATACTATAGTAGCATGACACCAGTTACATATCTTCCATTGTTTACCGTGGACCCAAATCTCTTCATCTCTAACAACAACAGAGCCATATCTAACAATCAATTCACTAAGTACCTCCAGTTTTCAGAAAAATTGAGTAGAATTTTTTATATAAAAAAATAGTGTGGGTTGCCAAAGTGAAAAAGGTCACAGTTAACAAGATGTCTACTTTGCAGTCAAATAAATGTGTGCAAGATTCATATGTATGCAGCGCCTGGAGTGCGCGGCTTGGCAGGGCTCGGGGCTTCGGCGGGAGCAGTGTGCCGGAGGCGCGGCAAGGTGGGCCCGGGCGACAAAAAAAATCCGAAAAATTAAGCAGCGCATAGGGATCGCGGTACACATGTATGACGGGGCCACTTTTGCAATTTTTGCTTCACGGATGCTATTTTTGAAAATAAAAAAACGCAACCGGCTAATACAGTAAAATTTTCTCGGTTCGAAGCACTGTACATATGAAGAATTTGCGCACTTCATATTGGACGTGCTACACTGGTACTGTATATATACACACATGATACGTGTAGTATCGATACCATATATAAAAGGGTGTTTGGCACAGCTCTAGCTCTACCAAAATCCGTAGAGTTAGTGGAGCAGTGTATTCCTAATTTCAGAAATTTATACCCAGTTTTTGGCTATCTAAATGGATTCAAATAAAAAAAATTTATATACCAAATTGGTAGATCTCGTCAAGAGCTAAAATTTTTATATAAAATTTATCTCCATCTGAGATAATATAAAAAAATATAATTTTCTTTAGAAAATAGCTACAGGGTAGGGGTCTCAGCCATTTCAAACGGCAACAAGCGTCTAGCTATGTCATTTTTTATTTTGACGTATTATTTTTTAAATTTTGATTAAAATAATATTATTTTTAAAAAAATCCTTAAATGAGTGTGGTGTGTCTATGTGCGTCCCGTTTCTACTCTCAAAAAAAGACATTATATTAACACTTACCTGCAAAGTGCAATTCCCAATCTCGATTGAACCCTGCCTAGCTAGCCTAGATCTATCCCAATTCCCAAAAATCAGCGGCGTCGTTGGCACCTGTTCGACTATGCCACGTTCAAACCCTAATCCAAGCTAAACATCGGTTTCGCCTACTGCAGATAACTTCATGCGCACGCTGCGTCGCGTAACAAGGATTCAAATTTCGTTTTCAGATAAAATACCGTCCCTGACCGGATTCTGAAATTTCGGCGAAATTCGGGTATTTCAGATAAATCTCGTTCGAAATTCAAAAACAAAAATTCAAATCCGGTTTGTTTTGTACCGAGAAAAAACAAAATTCGCCGAAAAATACTGAAATTTCGGGCGAAATACCCAAAATTTCGGTCTTTTTGCAACGGAAAAAAGTGGATCAAACGATGTTGAAACATTTTGAATTAATTTTGGAGAGTCCTGACACATTGATTATATTGCTATAAAAATTTCAGATTATTCTGAAGTCTGTGGAATTTTTAAAAATTCAAACATTGCTACTGTTCTGATAAAACGCTAATCGGCAATTTTGAACCGAATGCAAAATGGTTCAAACCACGTTATAAACATTTGAATTTTTTTTTGCATGGTTATGATGTATCACTAATGCTCTCATAAAATTTTTAGATGGTGATCAAACTGTATGAATTTTTAAAAATTCGAACAGTACTACTGCCCTGTTAAAAGGCTTACCGGCAAACTTGAACAAAATGAAAAATTATCTAAACCACGTTAAAAACTTTTGAAAATTTTTGTGGATGATCCTGATGTAACATTAATGTTGAATCATTATTACACTCCAGTGAATTTATAAAATTCTTACAAGGCACAGTATCATTTATGTTCTTTTCTTTTTGATTTTTGAAATATAATATAACAAACGAAGTTCGATGCTTACATAGATTTGATTGACCAAACAAAGAAAGTTTAAATTTTTTAAAAATTTATATAATGGTACAGAGTCAATTATTAACCTCTCAAAAAAATTAGATCATAATCACACTCAAGAAAATTTATAAAATTCTGACAATGTAACTGTCCCAATTATGTTCATTCTGTTTTTGCCTTTTTAAAGATAAGAAATGAAGTTAAATTATTTTGAAATTTTGTATATATGATCCTAAAATACTAAGGATAGTACTATAAAATTTTCAGATTATTATTAAGCTTTTACAATTTTATAAAAATCTGACAGTGTTTTTGCCAAAATTTTAAAATGTATAAAAAATTTGGTTTTTCAACAAATTTTCATAGGAGATGACTTCCCTAAGGGTTATTGGACCAAATCCGGTCAAATCCGCCCCTAAAAGGTTCAAAACCGGCCAAAAAATACGAAATTTCACCGAGAAAAACCAAAATTTGGGTAACTGTAGCAATTTCAAATTTTTTAATTTTTTTCCCCGGACGGTACCTTAGATTTCGGGGTGGTACGAAATCCGAAATTTCACCGAATTTCGCCGAGATTTGGAACCTTGCGCATAACCATGGTCGCCGACCGTCTGTCCGACCTCCCTGAGGACCTGCTCCTACACAGGGTTCCAAATCTCGTCGAATTTCGGATTTTGGACCACCCCGAAATCTAAAGCACCGGCCGGAATTTTTTTTCAAAAAATTGAAATTGCTATAGTAACCCGCAATTTCGGTTTTTCTCGACGAAATTTCGTGTTTTTTTGGCCGGTTTTGAAACTTTTAGGTCCGGATTTGGTCCAATAACCCTTAGGAAAGTCATCTCCTCTGAAAATTTGTTGAAAAAATGAATTTTTTAGACATTTTAAAATTTTGGCAGAAACACTGTCAGATTTTTATAAAATTTTACATGCTTGATTATAAGCTTAAAATTTTATGGTATTATCCTTAGTAGTTTGGTCTCATACATAAAAAAGTTCAAAATAATTTAACTTCATTTGTTATCTTTAAAAATCAAAATGTAATGAAAATAATTGGGAGATTATATTGTTTAATTTTATAAATTTTCTTGTGTGTGATTATGATATAAAATTTTTGTGAGAGATTAATAATTTATTCAGTACCATTATATAAATTTTTTAAAAAAATTAAACTTTGTTGCTTGGTCAATCAAATCTATGTAAGCATTGAACTTCGTTTGTTATTATATTTCAAAAATCAAAAAGAGAAAGAACATAAATGGTATTGTGCCTTGTAAGAATTTTATAAATTCACTATAGTGTGATAATGATTCAAATTTATTTTTGAGATATTAAGAATTTCCTTATCACCCTTATGTAAAATTTTCAAAAATTTTAAAACTTTTTTTATTGCTAAAGCAAAACTATGTATTGATTATCAGGCTTTTATCAGGACGTAGCACTGTCTGAATTTTTAAAAATTATTCAAGAATGATCATCATCTAAAACTTTTAAATAAACACTAATTTTACATCAGTACCATCCACAAAAAAAATTAAATGTTTTTAACGTGTTTTAGATAATTTTTCATTTTGTTCAAATTTGCCGATAAACCTTTTAACAAGGCAGTAGTACTGTTCGAATTTTCAAAAATTTATGAAGCTCGATCATCATCTGAAAATTTTATGAGAACATTAGTGATGCATCATAACCATGCAAAAAAAATCAAAGTTTTTTAACGTGGTTTGAACCATTTTGCATTCGGTTCAAAATTACGAGTGAGCGTTTTATTAGGACAGTAGCAATGTTTGAATTTTTAAAAATTTCAAAGACTTCAGAATAATCTGATTTTTTTATAGAAATATAATAAATGTGCCAGGACTCTTCAAAAAAAATCAAAAATTTTCGTTATCGTTTGACCCACATTTTTGCCGTTGCAAAAAGACCGAAATTTCGGGTATTTTGCCCGAAAGTTCGTTATTTTTCGGCGAATTTAGTTTTTTCTCGGTACAAAACGAACCGGATTTGAATTTTGGTTTTTGAATTTCGGACGAGATTTGTCCGAAATACCCGAATTTCGCCGAAATTTCGGATTCCGGTCCTGGGCGGTATTTTATCTGAAAACGAAATTTGAATCCTTGCTCCTGCACATCCTCTCCTTCATCCCCGCTAGCCTTAGGGATGCCTCGCGTTCCATCATATGGATGCCGTCAACCTCAACAGCCCCGGCTACCGCATCATTAAAGTGGATACACGCAAGCGTCAGGCCTTCTTCCGCGACCAAGTGGCTCTCGGCTCGCGCTTCATGGCGACTCCCGCCTCCCGGTCAAGACGCTATACCGTCATGCCACGGCTAGATGTCCTATGGCACTTGGTGGGTGTGGCCGCTTAGGTTGGAGGTGGATGACATACTTGCCGCCCCGACAGGGCATGGTAAGGGCGCAATTGGATCGGATAATTTTTGACCGACCGATCAGATAGTTTCGGTTCAAATTCGGATAGTTGTCAGATTTGGTTTCGGATTCGGATTCGAGAGATTACTATTCGTCGGATCGGTACATTCCGAGTTGATTTTTGGATATTTTCGAATAAACTAGTTTCGATATCTAAAAATCGGATAAGACTGGCCTAGCCGCCTAAGCCCTAGGCAGAGTGAGATCGAATATAATATGGTGGTGTGTAGGATCAAGGATAACCGATTAGAATGAGGGTGAATAGGAGGTTTTTAAAATTCTTCGGCTCTAATTGCAGTAAATAGAATTTTACTCAAGAATTACAATTTGTGACAATGAAGGCCTAAATGTTCTAAGTCTCACTAAGTGCACCGACAAACTATATTAAGCAAAAACACAAACCTAAGCACAAGATCAAAGCACTCAATAGCTAGGAATGTAAATTGCATGTAAGAATGAGAAAATCAAACCACAAGAGAGAGTGACACAGCAATTTATCCCGTGATCTCGGAGACTTGCCAGTCTCCCCTAGTCTACGTTGAGGAAGCTTGATCACTTTAAGTCGTCTCCAATCACACGAGCCTCCCTCGATCACTTGGAAGTTCTTCCCCGCTCCGGGTAGGTGAACTCCAGCCTTCACAAATTTGCCGGGGCTTCTCACAATCTCCGTCGAGAAGCTCACCGCGCACAATCGTCTCCAAGCTGTCCATAGAATGATGACGCTTGCTTGAAGATGAATCTAAGTGTCTAAATGGCTCAAATCTATATGCAATACTTGAATGCTTCTTACTCGCTCAAAAATTTGAATTTAATGCACTTGTGAGTAAAAGAGACTTGCTAGAGCTCAATATGTATTCAATGATTCACTAAGAGCTTCTATTATGCAGGTGTGGGGGTATTTATAACCCCACCCGCTATTCCGGGAGAGATCGGCTCAAAAGAGATCCATTCTAGAAAAAGAGTACCGCTGCATAAAGCTCGGTACTACCGAGATTCCGATACTACCGGATTTTACCTTGCGGTAGTAACGCTCAAAGAAAAATGCTCAAAATATCACTCTCTGTAAATAAACTTCCGCTCATGCATACCGATACTACTGCAAGAAAAAAGGCATCTCTGGAAAATAAGTACCATCATAACAAGTGCGGTACAACCGTCCTTGCAGTACTATCGTAAATATGCCTACCGTAGTATCGGTTTTGCTAAAAGGATGAATTTTGTTTTAAAACACATAATCCAACGCAACTAGGGATGATTATTCTACATATGTGAGCCATATGATACATTAATCAGATTCAAACTACTAGTTATTATTCCCGCTTAATAGTACGGCATTTAAATATCAATTCGATCTTTTTACTTCTAGCTCCGAAATGAGTAAAAATAAATAAAATGTCCTTACCAAATATACCTTGTCGCTGATCTTTTGGTCCCTTTCAATGAACATCTTTTCTTGCAAGAATTTCAATCTCCTCAAGGTGCCAACGCGAGGACCAACCTATTCTCACAAACTTAAGAGAAATTATTAATCTTTTAAAAAAATTGTCATTAATTATTAAAACTCAATTACAATTAGGGGCCTGGATGCTTTATGGTGGCACTGGGTCTCAGCCGGTTCCACGACAGTAACCTCCCGCGGCCCCACTTCTTCCCCGGCGACCGCCTCGACCCGTTGGTGCCAATAGCCGACCCGCTCCTCACATGGGTGCGCGAGGCGCACTGATCCATGGTAGTCTCAGCTCCAAGCTCACCGCCATCTGCCAGTCCCTCACCGCGCCCTCCTCCAAGAACACTGCCGCGACCACTGTCGATTCAGCGGCCTTCGCGGCGGAGCCGGAGTCCCCCAAGTGCTCGTTGTCTACGGAGGGTGACAAGTCGGCGTCTGCCGACTCGCCCCTGCCGCCCACGTCGTTGGCGCTGCCGGTCCCGGAGATGGAGAAACTGGACTTCACGGAGGTGCCATGGGACGAGTCGGAGACATTCCACGTGCGCAAGCACCCGTCCTGGGAGATCGACTGGGACTCAATCCTCTCATGAGCAAACAACAACTACTACCAGTAGTCTTCGTTAAGCAAATGTATTTTACTTTGGATTTTGCAGCTGCGACGGCTCGATGGTATTTTAGACGTCGGACATGGCTGCTGCAAGTAGCACTAACTAGTAGCCAGTGGCGTTTGTAAAGTTGTTACTATTGCATTCGAATTCATATTGTTGATTAATCATTACGATATGTGTACTATATGCTGTATCTATTCTCGCACAATATCCGACAAAAAAATGTTCGGTGCCAAATCGATTCCGCTTCGTATTCACTTCGAATACATGACCGATATTATCTGCGCCGTATTCGTATCTGGCATTATCCATATCCGATTCCGAATTCGATAAAAAAAAATGATTTAAGATACGAAAAAAGCGATATCCGATCGAATCCGAACCGATTGCACCCTTAGTGCGTGGTATGGGCAAGCTGCCGGAGACATACACGGGTGGTCACCTTAATCGTGGTCGCTCTAGTGCAAGGGTAACATCCCTTATCCTGTGAACTTAGATGGCATGTTTGTTTATGGAACTTGGTTGGCGATCTATGTCATACAATTATTATATACATCGTCGACATCAATCTTGATTTTTTTTATCACTTGACACTCTACCAAACTTCTTACAAATATGATTAATCCGGTCTTCATTCCGATACCACTTGTTATACTATGATATCCCTTCTTATGTGCAACAACCCCCGGATCAAATCAGAGTTTTGTAAGATACACACATTCTCAAAAAACGAAGAAGATGAATTTCGTAGAAAAACCAAAATAATAATATTAAAGCAACCAAGAAACCACAAACCAACTCATCCAAAGCAAGAAGTGCACGAGAGGATTAGAGGCTAGGTTATTCTTTATTACTATATTCTTATATAGGCAAGTTCTTCGAGAGGTTATAAGATAGCAACAATTCATTGTACTCTTTTGAGGTTGTGCTTCAAGAATTTACGATCGGTTTCGCCAAATCTTTCTCTTTCGTCGTGGTTCCTTCAACATCGTTATTTTGGTTCTCTTTACGAGATTCAACTTCTTCATTCTTAAAACCGTTTACACTCCTGCCGTATTTCACAAAACTCTGATCGATCTAGAGACATCTACACATAAGAAGATGTGTCAAGCGTAAAAATGGATATGGCCGTTGTTGATAAGAAGCAAGATGAGCTCCTAGCTGTGTTGTAGCCATAGGAAACCTACTCCAGTGTTGCCCTGTGTTTCGTGATCTCCAGCTTAAGTTGAGCATGAAGCCGAAGGTTTGTCGCGCGCCGCCCGGGGGGTGGGGTTGTCGCATTGGCTCAAAATGGTTAAGTCAACCGGATTTCAGGAAGTTTATGGATTGGCTCAAGAATTGCATAATGCAAATGATTTTTCGAGAGCTTCCTGGCTTAAAGGATTGTTCATTCACTAGCTTGCAAAGCATCTAAGGAGAGTGAAATTGCAATTTGGATTGGGAAACCAAACAAATTAGAAGTTCAGCTTGCTGGATTCTTGAGGAAGAATGCGGTGGTTCTTGAAGAAATACATATTGTTAATGGGGATTAAGTTTTCTCAAGGCGTCCCAATTTCAAGGTTGCAGAAGTTAGATGCCTCTGATCTTTGCTGATTAAACAGTGTAAGCTTTCAATTCTGGTGCGCTTTTTTTTTCCACCTCTCACTCAGGGTCTGTTTGTTTTAGCTTTTAATTCTGGATTTTGATCCTAAAAGTAGAATAAAAAACAAACAGTTCGATTCTAGAATTCGATTTTCACAATCCAGCCCACCCATATACACTAGAATTCACAATCCACTTCATATGTGTTTCTAGATTTTATCTTTTGGAGAATCGGCTTCTCTACAACCACAATCCAGAATCAGTTTTTATAGAATTCAAAGCTAAAACAAACAGTTCGACATGGTTGTTAGATTTGCCTCACCTTTCCCATGTTCTGTTGCCCTGTAATGCAAAGTAGCAGTAGCAATATGCATTTCTTTGCATGCGTGCGTGTTGGTATATACAGATGGAACTCGCTAAGTACCGATACAAGTACTCAACCTCAAGCCACAAAGAAACGAAGCGATGGTGCCTAAAATTAAATCCTCCGTAATGCATTCTAATCTTCCAATCCTCTAGATAGAGATTGCATTGCTTTGCATGTGATTTCTGTTGTAATTAATTCAATGAAAAAGTTAAAAGGGTGTTGAGTTGAGAGCATGATCTTTAGTACCATATTGTTTAGGTAGGTGGAGTGGAACCAACTTATAAAGGAAGCTCCTTCATGGAATCTAGTATAAAAGGGTGTTTGGTATAGCTCTAGTGACGAATACTCATACCAGGGGTACCCCAACGGCCCAGGGTAACAAGCAGGCTGCCCCAAGCCCATTACCGACCAAAGGACCCGTGGGGCCACAAAGGACGACCCTCCCCGACCGATCAGGACGAGCGTTCCCGACCAAGTAGGGCTCCCGACCCCCGCGGCGGGTCGGGATCCCCCGACTCCGACCAAATTAAGGCAACCTCCGCCAAGGGCCGCGTGTCAAAGCCTCCACCGGTCTCTTACGCGTGCCCTACTTGGACGGGACAATCAAGGATCAGACGGAGAAGGTGGCTCTTTCCCAAGATGGCATAAATGGTCTGCCAAGTCAAGCTTTGGTCCCATCAACCACCACGATAATACGAAGGCACGCTCTCTCTCGAGGCAGTACCAACATTTTACACTGCAACGTCAACACTCGTCAGACTCACAGAAGGCAAGTGCGCCATTTCCGACGAAAGCGGTTAATCGCCTCGCCTAACGGGACTACCGACCGGCGTGGGCAAGGCAGCAAATGACGCCGCTGTAATGAAGGACCAAGTCTTAGCATAAGCCGCCTCCCTTTCCCAATTCTCAATGTAACCTCGCCCTTTCCTACTATATAAAGGGGGGGAGAGCCCCGACGAGGGGACAGAGAAAAGAGGAAGGACGAAGTTCTTTCTTGTAAACGCGTTAGCGACCATTTGCACCAAAAGCAATACAATACCACCACACGAACTGGAGTAGGGACATTCGGCCCGAACAAGTATACACCTTGGGCTCTCGAGTCTAACCATTCAGGGACAGGGAACGTGTGGCCCTTCTGACTTACAAATTTACTTGTCGGTGCTCGAAACGCCGACAGTTGGCGCGCCAGGTAGGGGCTTCGCGCGTCTTCATCGACATCTCCAGATTCCCATTCATCTCCCTGATGGCTTTCTTCACCGGCGATGGCGTGTCTACGTCGGGGGGACGAATCCTCTTCGGCTCCCTCGACTTCATCGCCACTCCAACGGGTGAGCTCACGCTCGTCTCCGTCGCTGCCGAGACCGGTTCACCGGAAGCCGTGGCTTCATCTCCGACAACCTCGCCGGCCTCCGGCTTGAGGCCCCCTGCAGGCCCCCAGGCCGGAGCCCAATGAGCGCCCCGCCGTCTTTGGCGGTAGCACCCGAGGGCTCGGGAGGACGACCACGTCGCCTCCCACGAGCTCACGCCAGGCTATGGCGGCTATATGCCGCCTCGCCCACGAGCCGGAAGATTCTTCCACCACGACTCCGGCCCGAGACGAGCAAACCGCCGCAGACGGCACTCTCGTGAGTGCAACATGACGCACGGCCAACTCGACCGAACCCCGCGGCTACGGGGGCTCCCATCCAGCGCACTAAAGCGCAGGAGGAGGAATACCGGTATGAAGGCCAGCGCGCCAAGCTCGCTGCGCCGAAGTTTCGTGGCAGCGTAAAGAGCTGGAGTACCAAGGGTCGAGCTCAATAAGCTCCAGCCGACTGAGCAGATGAGCCCGAGCCCCCATCGGTGCTTGGCGCGCGAGCGCCACGACGCCGATGCGCCACAAGCCGGTGGAGGAATCGATGGTCTCGGTTCTTCCCCACGCGAAGTCGAACATGGCCGCACCGCGATCCGCCCGAGGCCTTCTCGAGCCGGACGACCAAGGCCAAAGCCACGCACTGAATCTCCGGGTGGTGGAGCGTCTTGCCGTGGCAAGACATGCAAGCCTCCGCCCTCACCATTCTCGGCGCCACCTCTAGCCGCGGACCAGAACACCCTCGGCCCTACTGGGTCCAAAGAAAGGTGGCGGACATCAAGAACAACCTCAGCTCGCGCACCGGTGCACCAAAGACTCGGCGATGACTGACGACGTCCGCGCCACCTCGAGGCGCCAAGAAAAGCGGTGGACGGCCGCCACTCGCGTGTTGCGGGACAATGACGGACGCCGCCACAATCGCAGACCAAGCCCGATGGTCCGGACCACGAAGCTTCTGTCAAGGGATCCGCTCATGCGGATTTCCCCACCAGATTCAGGGCACCAACCAACATAGCCAAATACTCCGTGGCCACGAACCCCGCCAGATGGCTCAAGACTACCGGCCGCGTGTCGGGCGGAGGAGCGACGGATGACCTCTTCATCATCCAATACCTCTCTATCTACTCAAGGACTCACCGAGCTCGGCTCGAGTACTTGCCCGCAAAGACCATCGAACGGGCCGACCAAGACCCTTTTTGTCGGTAACTTCCGTGGCACTTATAAGCGCCCGAAACTCCTCGACTCAAGAGTCGCAGCGCAGCCGGAGAAACTCTCCGGATTACATCCAGCCGCTTCTCCCGTCAATGCAACGAGCTCCTCGACATCTCCGACGCCGACGTCGTGGGGGCGTTCATCTACGGCACCTCTTGCAAGGCCTTGGTGCACAAACGGGTTGCGTTAAGCCCAAAACCACCAAGGAGCTTCGACATCGCCATCAACCACGCCCCGGCGAGGAAGGTGGGGCCATCTTCAAGATGGCAAGACTAAGCAAGAACCCGGTCCGAAGCTGGTCCTTCCGACCGCTCCGCAAGCGAGGCGCACGGAAAACAGGTTCGCGAGGTCCAAGTGGTCGCGGCCGTCGACCGCCCTGCCAAGCAGCAGGCGCGACCGGCCGTCGTTCCCGACCACTTCGAAAAGTTGATGGACAGCCCGTGCCCATACCACGGATTTCCCATCAAACACAAGTACCGGGACTGCGAGGTCTTAAGGCGTTTCCTCTCCGGCACCCCCACGACGCCGCGGTGCAAAGGAAAGAAGCCGGCCCCGGCCCCACGAGCCACGGAGAAGATGGCGGACGACGAGTTCCCAGAACCCGACGGCTGCCTCATGATCTTTGGCGGACCGGCATGCTACGCCGACAAGCGTCGGCTCAAGCTCGCCTACCGCGAGGTCCATACCGCCACACCAGCCGTCCCCCAATATCTTCGGTGGTCGGAGTCCCCGATCACCTTCGATCGGACTGACCACCCCGACCACGTCCCGCAGTCGGGGAGATACCCGCTTGTGGTCGACTCCATTGTGGGGAAGAAGCGCCTCACAAAGGTGCTAATGGACGGTGGCAGCGGTCTCAACATCCTTTATGTTGAGACGCTCGACGCCATGGGGGTCCCCCGCTCGAGTCTCCGATCGCGCAAGGCACCTTTCCACGGCGTCATCCCTGGCCAGCAGGCCCAACCGCTCGGGCAGGTCGACCTGCCCGTCACCTTTGGAGGACCGGAAAATTTCCGCACCGAGACCCTCACTTTCGAGGTCGTGGATTTTCCCGGATCCTACCACGCCATCCTGGGGAGGCCGTGCTATGCCAAGTTCATGGCGGTCCCCAGTTACACCTATCTCAAGCTGAAGATGCCCGGGCCACGAGGAGTCATCACCGTGGCTTCGTCCTTTCAGCTTGCTTACAACTACGAGCGAAGCAGTTGCGAGCTAGCCTCGGCGGTCATCGCGTCCGCCAAGTTCGCCAACCTCCGGAGGGAAGCCTCCGAGTCCGCCCCTGAGTTTAGCAAGTCGGGGGCGGGATCCTTCAAGTCCGCTGAGGACACGAAGAAGGTTGCGGTCGATCCCGGCGATCTGACCAAGACCGTGCGGGTCGGAGCCACGCTCTCCGCCAAATAGGAAAGCGCGCTCGTCGACTTCCTCCGCGCCAACAACGACGTCTTTGCATGGAAGTCCTCCGACATGCCAGGAATTCCGAGGGAAGTCGCCGAGCATTCCTTAGGCATCCGACCAGGCTCAAGGCCGGTCGCCCAACGCCTGTGCCGCTTCGACGAAGAGAAGCGTAGGATCGTAGGGGAGGAGATCGACAAGCTTTCGGCTGCAGGGTTTGTAAAAGAGGTGCGCCACCCCGAGTGGCTCGCCAACCCTGTACTTGTGAAGAAGAAGAATGGGAAATGGAGAATGTACGTTGATTACACGAGTCTGAACAAGGCATATCCCAAGGACCCGTTCCCCTTGCCCCGCATCGACCAAGTCATCGACTCCACTGCGGGGTGCGAGTTCCTTTCCTTTCTGGATGCCTACTCGGGCTATCACCAGATATCGCTAAAGGAGTCCGACCAGCCCGCGACCTCCTTCATCACTTCGTTTGGCTCGTTCTACTACGTGACAATGCCGTTCGGTCTAAAAAACGCGGGCGCTACATACCAGCGATGTATGCAAACGTGTTTCAACAACCAGATCGGCCGCAACATTGAGGCGTACGTCGACGACATCGTTGTAAAAACCAAGAAGGCTGACGACCTCATCACCGACCTAGGAGAGACTTTCGCAAATCTCTGGCGATTCCGCATAAAGCTCAACCCTGAGAAGTGCGTCTTCGGGGTCCCCAAGGGAAAGCTCCTCGGTTTCATTGTCTCTGAGCGTGGCATCGAGGCCAATCAGGAGAAGATCTCGGCGATCACAAGGATGGGCCCGGTCGGCAACCTAAAAGGGGTCCAAAGGCTAACCGGATGCCTTGTAGCCTTGAGCCGTTTCGTGTCTCGCCTTGGCGAGCGCGGGATGCCGCTCTATAGGCTGCTTAAGAAGTCCGACAGCTTCAGCTGGACCCAGGAGGCTCAGGAGGCCCTCACCCGCTTGAAGGCCTTCCTGTCCTCACCCCCAGTCCTGGCTGCCCCGGCACCGGGCGAACCACTGCTCCTCTACATCGCCGCCACGACCCAAGTTGTCAGTGCGGCCCTCGTGGTGGAACGAGCGGAAGAAGGCCATGAGCTCAAGATACAATGGCCGGTTTACTTCATCAACGAGGTGCTTTCCGAGTCCAAGGCTCTCAGACCGCCGACGCGTAGCCGCCCACGCAGACTCATCACAAAGAGGAAGTTGGTCCACTACTTCGACCAAGACCCCGTCACCGTGGTGACCACGTCGCCACTCGGCGAGATCATCCACAACCGCGACGCCTCAGGAAGGATAGCCAAGTGGGCACTCGAGCTCGCTGGTCACGGCATATCATACGCTCCTCGAACGGCGATCAAGTCGCAGTTCGGTCGGCCGTCGCCGAGTGGATCAAGCCTGTGCACCACCGGGCTCAAGACCCCGAGCATCGGACGATATACTTCGATGGATCCTATACCAAGAACGGCGCAGGAGTTGTTATTGTTTCCCCACTCGGGAACAGACTTCAATACGTGATCAGGCTGCTCTTCGATGCGACCAACAACATCGCCGAGTACGAGGCTCTCGTCAACGGTCTCCGGATCGCTTCCGACCTCGGCGCTCGCCGACTCTACGTCCACGGGGACTCCAAGCTTGTCGTCGACCAGTTCATGAAGACTGCGGAGCCCCGAGACACCCGGATGGCCGCGTACTGTCGAGAAGTGCGCAAGCTCGAGGAACGGTTCAAGGGTTTCGAGCTCCACCATAGCTACAGACGCTACAACGGTGAGGCCGACACCTAGCTAATCTTGCCTCCAAGAGAGCCGCCCCGGGATCTTCGTCTGCGACCTTCACGCTTCTTCGTCGGATGGACCCAGTGGTCGAGCGGCCTTCCGACCCGCCGGGCGCGGCTACTCGGATCGCCGTCCGGTCGGGCGTAGATCCAGTCGGGTCAGACCGCAACGTGTTAACGGCTGAATCCGATTGGAGGAAGCCCTTCATCCACCGTCTGATGGACGGATCGCTTCCCTCAGACCCGACCGAGGCCTGGCGCCTCACCCGTCGGGCGAAATCCTTCATCCTGGTCGGGCCAGACCTTTACAAAAAGAGTCCCTTCGGAGTCCTCCAGAGGTGCATCCTGGTCGACCAAGGGAAACAGCTGCTGCTCGATATCCATGGCGGGGTCTGCGGTCACCATGTCGCGCCCGGTCCCTCGTAGGAAAAGCCTTCGACAAGGTTTCTATCGCCGACCGCGTGTCCGACGCCGAGCGATTGTACGCGACCGCGAAGGATGCCAATTCTTCGCCGGCAGACGATTCGCCAGCCAGCCTTGCGACGATCCTCTTCACATGGCCATTTGCGCTTGGGGACTCGATCCGGTCGGGCCTTCAAGAAGGCGCCGAGGCTTTACTTCACCTCCTTGTCGCGGTGGACAAATTCACCAAGTGGATAGAGGCTGCCGGTGTGAGCGCCACGCCGGTGCGGCGGCCACCTTCTTCCGCGACATCGCCTTCGGTTCGAGTCCCTAACTCTATCATCACCGACAACTAACGCAGTTCACGGGAAGGAATTCCTCGAGTTCTGCGACGACTTCAACATCGCGCCGATTGGGCGTACCGTGGCCCATCCGCGACTAACGCCGTGTCGAACGCGAATCCGCATGATCCTCCAAGGGCCTGCCGCGGATCTTGATCGATCAAGCATTTCGCGGGCGATGGGTGGTCGAGCGCCTCCGTCCTCCGGAGCTCGCAGACCACGCCAACTCGGGCGACCGGGTTTACGCCATTCTTCATGGTGTTCGGTGCCGAAGCTGTCTTGCCAACCGACCTGGAATACGGCTCCCCAAGATTACAAGCCTTCGACGAGGCTCGGGGGCTCATCTCACAACAAGACGCCATTGACCAGCTCGACGAGGCGCGCGATGTGACCATTCTACGATCTGCCAAATATCAACAAGCTCTACGACGTTACCACAATCGTCAGGTTCGAGGGCGATCCTTCAACGCTGGCGACCTGGTCCTTCGCCGGTCCGACCACCAAAGACGAGCATAAGCTCGCCACCTCGGAAGGCCCTTCACCGCCGTGGAGGTTCTTCGACCAAGACCTTCGACTCAAGGACGCGGATGGTCACGTCCTCTCTAACGCATGGAACATAGAAAAGTTAAGGCGCTTCTATCCCTAAGTTCCTTCCTTTTCCTTGCATCGTTTTTACCTTTCCTTCCGAGCACTGGCGCGTGCGGCGACGCTGGGCTACCCTGGCGCCTGCTCAGCCGTTTCGGCCGGCGCCATCGGTAGGTGACCGCCACCATGTGGTCCTTCCCGAGCAGTAACCCTCTCGACCGAGTGCTATGGCCTATGCCCCAATGGTTATAGTTGCGTAGTAGCACTGCAGAAGAAGGAAATACCGAGCGGAGCGACCTTTGGTCGGTCGGAACACTCCTCCCAACGCAAACACGCCTAACTCACGCGCTTATGCGGGTCGGTGACTCGACCAGTCACTAGGTCCTTCCCGAGCGGTAACCCTCTCGACCCGAGTGCTACGGCCTACGCCCCAGCGGCTATGGTTGCGAAGTAGCACTTAGCGGAAGAAGGAAGTGCCCGAGTGAGCAACCTTTGGTCGGTCGGGAACACTCCTATCCCTCACAAGTGCGTGTGAATGTCAGCAGAGTCGAAGTTCCTATCCTCTTCGCCTCTTCCCGAGTGACCCGACCCACGATAAGCGACCCCAACGGTCCTTAAAGCTATGGCGGTCAAGCGCCACCACAACATAAAAGAGGGCAAGAGGCATACCGAACTTTCTAAGTTTTAAGATTATTTACATACAATAGTCTTTACAATAAAGGGGGACGTATCTAACTTCTCCCTATTCTTTCTGGAGGGCACTCCGCGGCGAGATGTGGCTGGCGATCTCTCGAGCGTGCGGCTCGACTTGGACCTCGAGCCTATCGATCTCATCGTCGGTCCGATTCCCGGCAACACCGTTGCTCACCACCGCGAGGTCGATGCCATCGTAATGGGAGATGGTGTTGACCAACACCGAGGAGGCTCCAAGCATGGCACCCACGCCATCAAGACTCTCGACGTGCCCAAGACTCGAGCCAAAGACGGCAAGTGCGCTCGGGCCCGCCACGGTTCCGAACACCCGGTCGCAGACATTCTCGCCGACCCTTCGAAGGGCCTCCAGCTCCGCGACCAACTCGGTCCGGCCACCCTCGGGCCCTTGGCCGCCAGCATCGCGTCCGCGCCATGATCGCCACACACGAGCCTGCAGGGCATCCTTCCGCGCCTCCACGGCGTCACCAAGGCTCTTCCGCAACTCTGCGGGTCGGGGTCGTGTCAGAGAACGCGCCCCACAAACTACTGATGCAGAGTCAACATAAAGATCAGAGCTCTTACCGCCGCGAGTTTCTAAATCGCAAGATCGCCATCGACTTAGCCGATTCTCTGCTGGCGCGTCAAGGCTCGCGTCGCACTAGCTCGGCAGCCTCCCGGACCTGGGCCATCTCGCCCCGAAGGTCGGCCGCCTCCGACCGCGCAGTCGCCTCCCCGGCCACAGCCAGATCCTTGGCATCGCTCGCCCCGCCAAGAGGGATTCGAGCTCACACCCAAGGCACCAAAGATCGCTCGCCTGGGCGCCTCGAGGTGACTTGGGCGGACCGAGCTAGCTCTCGTGAGCCTCCTCCGCTGTTTTGCTCACGGCCCAGGCCTCCCGAAGCGCCACGTAGCTCGGGCATAGCCGGTCGACGCCTCCTCGCGGCTAGCCTCTCACTGCTGCACTGCCGGGCGCTGAGCGCGCAAGTAAAATTTGTAAGTCTAGGGGTCGCGCGCTCCACTCCTCGAATGGTTAGACTCGTGAGTCCAAGATGTATACCGTTCTGGGCCAAGGTCCCTACTCCAGTTCGTGTGTGGTGGTGTTGTATTACTCTTGGTACAGATGACTGCACAAAGTTTTACAAGCGAGAATGCCAATGGCTTAGCGAGAGGAGTTTGATAGCGCTCTCTCCCTTTCTTGTTCTTGCTCGTTGTTCTTTGAATCGTTTAGCCCTGCCTCCTTTTATACAAAAGGAAGGGGCAGGTTACATCGAGAGTTAGGAGGAAAAGCGAGGCGACCTACACTAGGAGCTCCGGCCCTAGTCCCGTGGACCGTCGCCACCCGCCTTGCCCATGCCGGGTTGGTAGCCTTGGTGGTCAAGGAGGTTAGGTATTTCCGGAAGTAGCGACTTGCCCTCTCGTGATCCTTGCGAACGCCGACGCCGAGGTGCGTGACGCCGGTGTCGCCGGGAGGAGCGCGGCGTCGTCGTGACGTGACCGGTTGATGGGCCGAAGCTTTGTCTTCTACGATCACCGGATCTTCTTGGGAAGGAGCCACCGCCTCGTGATAGTCGCCTCGATTGACTTTATCCGAGGGTACGGGCGGTAGGCCGGTGAGGACTTGACACGGCACTCGGCGCTCACCACCTTGGTTTGGTCGAGTCGGAGATCCCGCCCGCCAAGAGGGGTCGGGATCATTGTCTGGTCGGATTCGCTTCCCGGCGGTCGAAGCGGATGCCTTTCGCGGTCTCGCAGTGAATCGGTCGGCGGTCGTGCGGCCTGCTAATGAGATATGCTTGAGGTCTTGCCTCGTTGCCGGGCTGTTGGGGTATTCTTTTATTAGTATTCGCCAAGAGCCCCGAACTCCCAAGCGATTTCGGCAGATTCGGTTGGGGTTGAACTTGACGAAAGTGGTGGCTGGCTCGTAGGTCGGTCCACCGATCCGTTAGCGATTTCCGTCGGTGTGCTTGCTGACTTGACAAATGTCCCGAGTTTGGCGGGGCATTTTAACCGCCGGGCTTTACTTGCCTCGCTTGCGCATGCCGAAGCGTAGTTTGGCGCGCCGCTACCGCCGCCTTCTTGATCGCCTCGGGTTTTCGTGAAGGATGCTTCGCTTTTCGGCACCCAGATTTACTCGAGACGCTTAGCCTCCCTTAGCCCGGATATATATATCAGGTATACCGTAGCTTGCTTGAAGGGGACGAGCTTTTCTTTTGTTCTTTCAAATGGCTTGAGACATCCTCTAGTCTTTAGTTTTGGCGATGGCGCCACGGTAGAAGAAGAAGATCCTCCGGCAGAAGCTTTGGCCGAGTTCGACCAGCGATGGCCGAGCTCAGGAGGAAGAAGCCGCAGCCGCGACGCCGCTTCTGATTGACGCCGCCGAGGCCGCCCGAGGCTCGAGGTGGTAAGGGGGCCCTTCGAGGCGATGGCGCAAGGGCGCCGACCGTAGTTGGTGCGGCGCGCCGATGTCGCCGAACGGCAGCAGAGGCATCGGCGTTGTTTCAGCGCGGCGGCTGTCCGCCGACCGCAAGGGCCTACCAAAGATGCCGCTCGGTGCCACCGATGCCGCACGGATGTTTGATAGGTTCTAGGCGTGGGTAGAGTCCTCGTAGTGGTGCGGCGTGGCCACTCTTGTATCCGCTTGCATCGTGTGTAAAGTTGTGTAAAGTTTGAGCTGCTGGCCTATAATGAAATTTTCTTTTTCTTTATGAAAATGTCTCGCGATGAGTTTGCTTTAGTTTTAATCGTTGTGGATGGTGCCTCGGTCGTCGGGACGACCGGATGCCTCTCGTGAGGTTCGGGTGTCCGAGTGCTCGCTTAACGTCAGAGCTAGACGGTGCCTTGGTCGGCAGGACGACCGGATGCCTCCGTGAGGTTCTCGTGTCCAAGTGCCTTGGCTGGCGGTGACGACCGATGCCTCTGTGAGGTTCGGTGTCCGAGTGCCTTGGTCGGCAGGACGACCGGATGCCTCTGTGAGGTTCGGTGTCCGAGTGCTCGCTTAACGTCGAGCTAGACAAAGGCCTTGATCGGCAGGACGACCGGATGCCTCTGTGAGGTTCGGTGTCAAGTGCCTTGGTCGGCAGGACGACCGGATGCTCTGTGAGGTTCGGTGTCCGAGTGCCTTGGTCGGCGGGACGGCCGGATGCCTCTGTGAGGTTCGGGTGTCCGAGTGCTCGCTTAACGTCGTAGCAGACAAAGTGCCTTGGTGGCAGGACGACCGGATGCCTCCGTGAGGTTCGGGTGTCCGAAAGTGCCTTGGTCGGCAGGACGACCGGATGCCTCGTGAGGTTCGTGTCCGAGTGCCTTGGTCGGCAGGACGACCGGATGCCTCTGTGAGGTTCGGTGTCCGAGTGCCTTGGTCGGCAGGACGACCGGACGCCTCGTGAGGTTCGGTGTCCGAGTGCTCGCTTAACGTCGTAGCTAGATTCGGTGCCTGGTCGGCAGGACGACCGGATGCCTCCGTGAGGTTCGGTGTCCGAGTGCCTTGGTTGGCGGGACGACCGGATGCCTCGTGAGGTTCGGTGTCCGAGTGCTCGCTTAACGTCAGAAGCTAGACAAAGGCCTTGGTCGGCAGGACGACCGGATGCCTCCGTGAGGTTCTAGTGTCCGATCGCCTTGGTCGGCGGGACGACCGGATGCCTCTCGTGAGGTTCTCGGCGCCCGAGTGCCTTGGTCGGCAGGACGACCGGATGCCTCGTGAGGTTCGGGTGTCCGAGTGCCTTGGTCGGCGGGACGACCGGATGCCTCGTGAGGTTCGGTGTCCGAAAGTGCCTTGGTCGGCAGGACGACCGGATGCCTCTGTGAGGTTCGGGTGTCCGAAAGTGCCTTGGTCGGCAGGACGGACCGGATGCCTCGTGAGGTTCGGTGTCCGAGTGCCTTGGTCGGCGGGGACCGACGCCTCTGTGAGGTTCGGGTGTCCGAGTGCTCGCTTAACGTCGAGCTAGAAAGCGGTGCCTTGGTGGCAGGGACGACCGGATGCCTCCGTGAGGTTCGGTGTCCGAGTGCTCGCTTAACGTCGTAGCTAGACAAAGGCCTTGGTCTGGCAGGACGACCGGATGCCTCCGTGAGGTTCGTGTCCGAGTGCTCGCTTAACGTCGAAGCAGATGCTGCCTTGGTCGGCAGGACGACCGGATGCCTCCGTGAGGTTCGGGTGTCCGAGTGCCTTGGTCGGCAGGACGACCGGATGCCTCTGTGAGGTTCGGGTGTCCGAGTGCCTTGGTCGGCAGGACGACCGGATGCCTCTGTGAGGTTCGGGTGTCCGAGTGCCTTGGTCGGCAGGACGACCGGATGCCTCTGTGAGGTTCGGGTGTCCGAGTGCCTTGGTCGGCAGGACGACCGGATGCCTCTGTGAGGTTCTGGTGTCCGAGTGCCTTGGTCGGCAAGACGACCGGACGCCTCTGTGAGGTTCGGGTGTCCGAGTGCTCGTTTAACGTCGTAGCTAGAGAGTGCCTTGGTCGGCAGGGACGACCGGATGCCTCCGTGAGGTTCGGGTGTTCGAGTGCTCGTTTAACGTCGTAGCTAGACAGTGCCTTGGTCGGCAGGGACGACCGGATGCCTCCGTGAGGTTCGGGTGTCCGAGTGCTCGTTTAACGTCGTAGCTAGAAAGGCCTTGGTCGGCAGGGACGCACCGGATGCCTCCGTGAGGTTGGTGTCCGAGTGCCTTGGTGGCAGGACGACCGGATGCCTCTGTGAGGTTACGGTGTCCGAGTGCCTTGGTCGGCGGGACGACCGGACGCCTGCGTGAGGTTCGGTGTCCGAGTGCTCGCTTAACGTCAGAGCTAGATAAAGGCCTTGGTCTGGCAGGACGACCGGATGCCTCCGTGAGGTTCGGTGTCCGAGTGCTCGCTTAACGTCGAGCTAGACAAAGGCCTTGGTCGGCAGGGACGACCGGATGCCTCCGTGAGGTTCGGTGTCCGAGTGCCTTGGTCGGCAGGACGACCGGATGCCTCTGTGAGGTTCGGGTGTCCGAAAGTGCCTTGGTGGCAGGACGACCGGATGCCTCTCGTGAGGTTCGGTGTCCGAGTGCCTTGGTCTGGCAGGACGACGGATGCCTCGCGTGAGGTTCGGGTGTCCGAGTGCCTTGGTCGGCAGGACGACCGGATGCCTCTGTGAGGTTCTGGTGTCCGAGTGCCTTGGTCGGCAAGACGACCGGACGCCTCGTGAGGTTCGGGTGTCCGAGTGCTCGCTTAACGTCAGTAGCTAGAGAGTGCCTTGGTCGGCAGGACGACCGGATGCCTCCGTGAGGTTCGGTGTTCGAAAGTGCTCGCTTAACGTCAGAGCTAGATAAAGGTGCCTTGGTGGCAGGACGACCGGATGCCTCCGTGAGGTTCGGTGTCCGAGTGCTCGCTTAACGTCAGTAGCTAGATGCGGTGCCTTGGTGGCGGGGACGACCGGATGCCTCGTGAGGTTCGGTGTCCGAGTGCCTTGGTCGGCAGGACGACCGGATGCCTCTGTGAGGTTCTCGTGTCCGAAAGTGCCTTGGTCGGCGGGACGACCGGACGCCTCTGTGAGGTTCGGTGTCCGAGTGCTCGTTTAACGTCGTAGCTAGACGAGTGCCTTGGTCGGCGGGGACGCACCGGATGCCTCCGTGAGGTTGGTGTCCGAGTGCTCGCTTAACGTCGTAGCTAGAACGGTGCCTTGGTCGGCAGGGACGACCGGATGCCTCCGTGAGGTTCGGTGTCCGAGTGCCTTGGTGGCAGGACGACCGGATGCCTCTGTGAGGTTCGGTGTCCGAGTGCTCGCTTTTACGTCGAGCTGGACGCGGAGTGCTCGCCACCGTCGAGCCGGACGTGAGTGCTCGCTTACCGTCGTAGCCGGACGCGTGAGTGCTCGCTTACCGTCGTAGCCGGACGGAGTGCTCGTTCACCGTCCGAGCTGGACGTGAGTGCTCGCTACCGTCGTAGCTGGACGTGAGTGCTCGCTACCGTCGAGCCGGACGTGAGTGCTCGCTACCGTCAGTAGCCGGACGTGGGGCATCCTTCTCGAGTCCTCGCGGGCGAGGGTAGTCGCGAGAGGAATGGCCGCCGCCTATCCCACATGTATACCCCATCCGCAGTGTGAGACCTGGAGGGATGAGCGGCGCGTTTACTGCGCTGGTTTGAACGCCGTGCTCGTGGAGCTAATAGCGGGTAGTCCGAGTGGGTCCCTGGGAGGTCCCGCCAAGGGGGACCTTCCGAGCGGACGGTCCCTGAGTAGGGTGTCCTGCCCGCCGTGGGGCGACCCATAAAAACCTTTCTTTACTCAATCCAGATGGACTCTAGGTCGCCCCACACCCGAGCACACTGGCCGTCGCCATTGATGAGCTCCGGGAGAGTGTGAAGTATGGTCTCGACGCGAGTAGAGGTGATTAGGCCGTCACCGACCTAACCGAGGGCCCACCGTGGGCTCACCTCATACCCGCCCTTGCTCAAGTTTTTGTTGGGCGGCTTTATACCCATCCGGTGGGGTAGGCCTTTTGAACCCACTCCTCATTGGGCCTGGCGCAAGCCACAAAGCTTTTGCCGCCTTGGGGCGCAGCTGATGGGCTTCGCGCGCCGAGCAACTGCTCCGCCTAAAGGCGAGACCGAGAGGTTACGGACACGTTGTTCGAGGGCGCGCTTTATGGCCCTTACGCCGACAAGACAGAATTAAAAGCGGAGTGGTATTGAAACCAGGAGTTACAGGTGGCGCGACAGACGAGGGTGGTCGCGACGCTTGACGGGCGCCGCTTGGCGGCGCTCGCTCGTCCTCTATAAATACGCCTGCTGGGTGCTTTGAGTGGTCACGCTTGCCCTTTCGTCTCTCGCCTCAAACAAGAAGAGCACCGAGAGCTAAGGAAAGAAAACCCCACCTTTCTTTCTCACCTTCCATCGCCTCCCCGTGAAGATGTCGTGGCGGAGTGCTCGCGCAAGACACCGCGGCGATCGGCTTGGTGAAGAAGGGCTTCTCATGCCGCAGACCTTCCTACCGGAGGGTGCCGACGGGCTATCACCCAAGCGCCTGGGCGACGAGATCGTGGTGCCCGCCGTTCTTCGAGTGCGGCTTTGGCTGCCGCACCCGCTCGTCCGGGTGTTGTTTCATTACAAGGTGGAGGTGCACCATCTCAACCCTAATGGGGTCCTCCACATCGCCATCTTCATCACGCGTGCGGCCTTCTTGGGGATCGAGCCGCATCGGGCGTTGTGGAGGCACTTCTTCCGAGCAAGGCTCGAAGGACAGCCGCCGTCGGGCCGCGGGCGCCTGGTGGCTCGCCCTCCGGCCGCCCGGTCGAGCACGGAGTACTGGAGGTGAAGCCGCCTCGTCTAACAAGGGTGGCGTTCAATGGCTCTACGCTCAAACGTTGGCGACAGCGCGCCTCGTTTCACGGAGAGCTTCCGTGACGGAGGAGCGGTGGAACTGGGCGCCAAAAGAGGGAGAAGAACAGCCGCCCCGATCGTGGAGCGCATCGTGGCTCAAAGGAGGCGGGCTCACCGGGGACGTGGTTAGCGCGCTTCATGGGGATGCGCGTGCAACCACTTGTGCATGTGCCGCACTCGTTCCGGTATGCGGGCCGTCCGACCGGCGAGGATGGCGAACCCGAGCTGGCTGCGTCGAGGTGGAGGCTCGGGTGGCGGCGTTCTGGCGGCGAGCGCCATCGTGGCGCGGATGGCCACCCGGAGCCATTCTCGGCGGCTTTTCCGCGAACTGTAAGTTTTGAAATTCCTTTCGCCTCTTCTTTTCTCGTTCTTCAGACTTGACCGACATTCCCGCATCCTCTCGGGGGCTCATGGGGATGTCTTCCCAGCGCCGCTCCCGGGATAAGGAAGCGCGGCGGCCGCCGGCGAGGACTAGAGGGTCGACTCTCTCCGCAAGAAGCGGAAGGAGGAAAGGAGGAGGAAGAAAAGTAAGAACGCTACGCGCTGGCAAGGCGCTTGGCGAGGATGTGTCGAGACCACCGCCGTGGGGACGACTTCCATCGACAATGGCGGAGTGCCTCCGCCACCCCTATGGTGGGTTTTTCCGACTGCCGATCGGCGGCGCCCGGCGTGGACTCGGCCGAGGCGGCGCCACGGGCCCGTGGCCACGGATCCTCAGTGGGGTGATCTTGCGCTTGCGGTCGTCGCAGCTGTCTCTACCGGAGGTGGCTTTGGAAGCGATCGGCCGATTTGCCTGGCGGGGCGTCAAAGAGAGCGCGCGTGCCACGCACCCGCCGGCCTTGTAAGTGTATTATTATTTTATTTTGGAGCATTTTTTTTTGGCAAAGCCGCCGAGCGACTCTTGCATCTTTGCAACGTCTGGCGCCTATACTGGGGTGATCGTGGGCGTGTATACATCGCCCCGCAAGTAACGGCGCGGTGATTTCGTGACCCGGTTGGGTCGGCGAAGGTCGCGGCGTCGGCGTCGGGGCGAGGGCGCGCGCGAGGGACAGAGCCCCACCCGAGGTCGTGCAAGAAGAACTTCCGCGCCTCGGCGGGACTCCTCGGACGACGTGATCGCTGCTTGGAGGATGAGACAACGGCGTTGCCGGTGATCGCGCCCGATCGTGGCGAGCCGGCGACGGAGGTGCCCGACCCCACGCCCCTGAGGGAGGTGCCGATCGATGCCCCTCAGCGCAAGTCGCCGAGGGATTTCGAAGGGTTGACCTCGTCACCCTTGCCCATGGTGCTTTGGACGGTGGCGCCCGCCCGACGGCAAGGAAGGAGGCGCCGCACGGTGTAATTCCCGGTCGAGCGTCATGGGTGAGGCGGAGGAGAGCGAGTGGGCCACCCTTCTAAGAAGGCGCTGGCAAGGCCGGGGCCGAGATAGGCGATCCGTGAAGGTCTAGCCCTTGCTCTAAAGTCTTCCACCGTATACTGGATATGATGGTCGGGAGTCCACCACGCCTGTAGGTCACCAAAAGTTCGATTCGCTGCACATTTTTGATAGTTCTTCCCGCGACTAACGGAGTGCCCACATTTTTGCAAAGACTTATGGATCGCCGGCGTCAGTCGAGCTCTTGCGGCGCTCCGACAACAACGGGCTACCGCAGTGAGGAGTGCAATGGTCAGCGCTTGAGTCGCGCTTAGCCCAGAGGCCCCGCGATTAGGGCGGTCCGAGGCGGTGGTGATCCGCCAAGGATTTGAAGAGGCCACAAAGGCCCTTCATGATGAGCGCCTAGGAGCCAAGGCTTTGAGGGCGAAAGTGGCGGAACCGAGTCCTCCGACGGAGGTTACCGAGGCTAAGGATGCCGCCGTTGTCGCGGGAGGGGATCGCGCAGACGCAGTAACACGCCCGCGACCGAGCGAACAAGGCTCGGGGACGCCGCCCGAAGTTCGCCCGAAGCGCGGCGATCTTTCGGAAAGGAGCCGCCGAGTCAAGACTTCACACGAGGCGCCAAGTCGGAAGTCAATCGACCAACTCCGCTTGGCGGTAAGTGTCTCAATTCTTCAATTAAGTTTGGGGTGCGACTGGCTGTGGCGAACTTATCCAAAATCTCCGCACCGCAGAGGCGCAGAAGAATCGGAAGGCCGCCGCGGAGGCGCAGAGAACGGCTTCGGCCGCCCGTGACGCGAGTGATCGTGGGTTCGACGAGGCCCGGCGGCGTTGAAGGTTGCCGAGGACGGTCGGCCGAGATGAGCGCCGAGTGGAGGCCCTCCGCAAGGCCGGTCGAGGTTCGCGATCAGATCCTTGAGCCGGGCAGCCCAGTGCCTTGCCCTCGCTACCGCCCAGAAAGCGACCGTAGAAGAGGCGGTGGTCACCGGCGCCGCGCTTGAGCTTCATCGCGCTGGTCAACACCATCTCAGATTACGACGGCATCGACCTCGCGGTGGTGGGGAGCGGCGAGCTGGGAACCGGATCGACGAGGAGATCGATCGGTTCGAGCTCTTGGTCGAGCCAAGACGCCGGGAGATCGCCACCGATCCCGCCAGCAGCCGCCTTCCAGAAGCCTGAGGCGACCAACTCTCGCCGCCACCGGCCGCCTGGCCAAGAAGAGTAGAAAAAGTTAGCTTTATCCTTCTTAGATTGTAAAGACCGTTATTTAAACAATCTTGAAATTATCAAGTCCCGTAATCGTCCCTCGTCCTTTTTCGTATTTAGGATGAGGCGTTTGTCGACCATAGCCCTAAGGACCGCAGGGCCACTTGTGCGTAGGTCGGGTTGTTTTGGGAGGAGCGAGGTGGATTGGAGACTTGGCTATGCAAGCGTTAGGCGACTTGTGAGGGATAGGAGTGTTCTAGACCGCCAGGATCTTTCCACTCGGGCACTTCCTTCTTCCGCAAAGTGCTACTTAGCAACCAGAGCCGGGCGAGGCAGTAACACTTGGGTTGAGAGGGTTACCGCGGGATGGACCTCATGACCACGGGTCACGCACTTCATAAGCGCGGATAGGCGAGTTCGTGCGGGAGGAGGTGTTCGCCGACCAAAGGTCACTCCACTGGTACTTCCTTCTTCCGCGAAGTGTTAGCAACCATAGCCGGGCGAGGTCAGAGCACTTGGGTCAAAGGAGTTACCGCTCGGGAAGGACCTTGTGGTCGGTTGGGTCATCAACCCGCTAGTGCCGATCGAGTAGCTCGAACGGGCGCCGAAGGCAGCGGCCCAGGAAGTCGCGCACGCGACCTGTGTGCTGGAAGGAAGAAGGTAAAGAGCATGCTAGGAAGAGGAAAAGAATTTAGGATAGAATCGCTTTAACTTTTCAATGTTCCAGCATTAGGGAGGATGCGACCATCGCGCCCTTGAGTCGGAAGGTGCCGGCCGAGAACTTCCACGACGGTGAAAGCGACTCCTGTGGGGCGCCGCCAGGCTTATCTTTGGTTGTCCGACCCGACGCAGTAACCAAGTCGCCAATACCAAGGATCGCCCTCGAACTTGGCGGTCGTGGGTAGCGCGCAGGCTTGCCGATATCCGCCGACCGCAGACGGCCACGCCGCGTCTCGTCGAGCCGGGTCGACGGCGCCTTGTTGCGGTAGCAGCCCCGAGCCTCATCAAGGCTTGCAATCTCGGGAGCCGATTCCGTGTCAAGGGCAAAACGGCTTCAACGCGAACACCATAAAGAAGGGTGTGAACCCGGCCGCCGCCTCGGCTGCGGGTCCGCAGACTCAGAGCACTGAGGCAGCTTTGGCTACCAAATACCGCGAAATGCTCGAGCCGATCGAAGATCCGCGCTTGAGTCCTGAAGGATCATGCCGTTAGTGCGCCGACCGCCGTTAGTCCGCGGATGGGCCATCACGCCCAATCGACACGGATGTTGAAGTCGCCACTGAACTCGAGAAATTCTTCCCCGTGAACTCGTGTTCCGTTGTCCGGTGATGATGGAGTTTGGGACTCCAAACCTAAAAACGATGTCGCTGGAAGAAGATGGCCGCTTGTACCGACGCGGCGCCACGACCGCTTGGCCTCTATCCACTTGGTGAACTTGTTCACCGCGACGAGTAGGTGGGTGAAGCCCCGCGCTTCCTCGAAGGTCCGACCAAATCGAGTCCCCTGACGCAAAAGGCCACGATGGGGATCGTCCAGAAGCTTGGGCGGATGCGTCACGAGCAAAGAACGCATCCTTCGCAGTGCGCACGATATGCTCGGCTGGCCCGACACAGTTGGCCAAGAGAAACCTTGTCGAAAGGCCTTTCCCACAAGAGATCGGGTCTTTGCGTGGTGACCGCAGACTACTGTATGTCGTCCCAATTGCTTTTCCTTGGTCGGTCAAGATACATTTTTGGAGGACCGGAGGGACTCCTTTGTAGAGGTCTCGCCGATCAGACGAAGGATTTTGTCACGGGCGAGGCGCCGGCCCTCGGGGTCGAGGGAAGTGACCCGTCCACAAACGGTCGATGTAGGGCCTCCTCGGCCGGACTCGAGTGCTAGCACACCGCTGGGCGATCCGCCAAGTCTTCGCCGATCACCGCGCTCGGTCGGGCGACCGTGGCCGATTGGTCGGTGGTCGCCACCGCCGAGTCCAATGGACAAGGGGCCGCAGGAGGTCGAGACGAAGATCCCGGCGGGACGGGCTCTCATGGAGGAAAGATTGGCTGTGATCGGCCTCGCCATTGTAACGCGGTAGCTATGGTGAAGCTCAAACCCTTGAAGCGCCTCGAGCGGCGTGATTTCTCGACAAGACGCTGGCCACGCGGGCGCCTTGGCCCGCACCTTCATGACTTGGTCGACGACAAGCTTGGAGTCCCCGTGGACGAGAGCGGCGAGCACCGAGGTCGGCAATGAT